>CM042474.1:42446666-43046666 GCA_023621385.1 Quercus gilva
CTGCAAATGTGTGTAATGTTGATTGCATATTAAATTGTGACCAAGAGTCCATCTCTCTCTTTCTTCCAGATGCTGAAGCATATTTGCATCTTCCTACAGTGGTGAGTATGGAAGAGCTAAGACAATAGGTCTTTTTGTTATTATTATTATTATTATTATTATTATTATTATTATTAATATTTGAAAACTAGTCTGCTTACTTTAGCTTTTTCTGGTCAGATGTCAAAATTGGACCGTTATTCCGTATTAAGCAATCTCCCTTTTGCGGTGAACTTTGCAAAGTTGAATCTTAGCAAAGGGAAGACACTTCTTGTTTGTTGCCATAACGGTAAAACTCTTTTAAGTTTTCCTTGCCTAGTAAATATTACATATTTACATGGGGTTAGATCTGCCAAGTGAAGGATGGATGTCCATGGACGTGAAATCATTTAAATTAAGCCCACTTGTATTTTCTCATATCGTTTCAAATGATTTTAATCCCATTATATACAGCATTAGATTTATAAACTAAAGAACATTATTTACTTGTTTCTTCAGTTATTAGTATTGTTTTGTTGCGCTCTTCTTGTTGTGTTATGTTGTTGATGTTATTATTTTGGTCCAGACCCCATTTTCTGCAGTACTCGTCTTGTTTTAACTCAGCCCTTTCTGACATAGTAGCTATTTTCATGATCAGACCCTAATAAAATGGGATGGAATTATTTTGTTTACATTGGCTTCCCAAAAGTGGTGAAAAAATTGTCTGCTAATATTTTGATTTATTCTCATTTTCCAGGTGAAGATATAAGTGTGTGCGTTTGTCTTGCTATGTTGATGTCATTATTCAATGATGGAGGTGTGTTACATTATCTTGCATCAAGTTTAATAGATTTTTACATTTACAGCCAATTCCTTTTTGAGAAAAATTCTAATTATTTCACAGAACTGTTATTATCTTTTTCCATTTTTCCTGTATAAGTAGCTCTTTCATTAATAAAATTGAACTAAAACATTTGTTAGCTATGAACTAAAACCCAATGGGCATTGAACTCAGTTTTTTTATTTAATAAAAAGTATTTTATTGGTAAGTTCACACATGCACACAGTGAGTTTGAACTCATGACTTTACCCTCCACCTCTTATGGAGGAGGAGGTGCCGTTTGAGCTAGAGCCCATTGGCAGCATTGAACACAGATGTAAATACATACATACATACATATATATATATATATATATATATATATGGTGGAGCTCATTGGCTGCATTGAAGACTGGTGTAAATCCATATTATATGGTACCTTTGGTAGATAGTGTGAATTCTTCTTTTTCTCTGAAAGAGCTGTCTGGAATGCCCAGCCAAAGTTCATGGTTGAAGGGAAATTTTGGTTGGTACAATCTGGACTTGCAGAACATTTGGAGCAAATTGCATTGATGTAGGACAAATTGGGGAATTTGTTGATTAATAAAGTTATTGAATTTTTTAGCATAGAGGCTCGTTGGGCTTTTTGGTTCTTTTCTTCCTCATTTTCTCTTCTTTCTTTCTTCTCTTCTTCTTCTTTTCTTTCTCTAAGTTATTGTTCACGGGTACTGTTCATACTGCCCCTGTACACCATAAAACTTATCTAATTCTTCTCTTTACAGCCCCAAAACAAGCCCTTTCTTTTACTTATCAAAATCCTAAATCTCCACATACTTTCTCCCACCAAATAGCCATCAAATAACTCATCAAACCACCTTTTAATTCCAAACACAATGCCATAACCCTTTCTTCACTCTAAATCCTATTTTCACAAATCCTCCTAAATCTAAACCCACCGCAACCACATGTAGACAGATTCCCTAAATTGTCCTATGCCACGCATCATAAAGAATAGCTTGTGAGAGGAGGTTGGTTTCAGAAGCATTGCATGAGTGGCAAATAGCTAAGTGTTGGATGCATGGTGCTTTTGTGGTTTTCCACACCCATTTCCTCTTTAGGTCCATTTCCTCTTTAGGTTAAAAGGGTGTAGACATACAGTAATAAGCAATGGCTGAGCTATAAGCTAATTGAATAAAGAAAATTTCCATGTTATAGGCATTCCAAGTGAGTGTCACCGTTTGAAACAAATAGTTGGGCTTAGGATGGCAAGAATGGTATGGAGGATGGTGTCAGGGAGAGCGGAAGAGATGCAACTAAAATCTCAAATCCCTTAGTTCAAAGCAGAGTCACAGACCAATAATCCTTGTCCCTTGTAAGCAGACATTTTTGTTCCAGTTTATACGAACCAAGTTAGCAAATCCAATCCTTCAAACATATCTTCTTAGACTCATCATATGTCTTTTCTATTTCTTTAATAGCCTTAAATAAGTCATATTGCATGTGTTGGTTCATTTGGTGTATATATGTATATATATATCCCTCAGTGAACTCTCTGTAATCTAGCTTATTGTCTTAAGCATGATTCTCTGTTTTATTGTTGAGACATCTTTTAAATCATCTAAATTTTCTTAATTCTCTTTGACTAACATCTGATAATAAATGATATGTGGAGTAAATGCTACCTCAATATACTCTTCAGTATTTTCTGAACTTCATACTTTCATGTTAGGAACCTTTGATGATGGGAGATCCTTTAATGAAACTCATATTACTAAATGGGAGATGCGAAAGCGACTTGTATATATCTGTAAATTTGCACCTAATGCCAGGCCATCCAGAGGAAATTTGAAGCAAGTTTTTAGTTTTCTAACTGGTGGAAGAGTCAGTTCAGTTTGATGACAACCCCATCCATATGATCACATACTGACAAGCAGGAATGTTCTCAATTCATCTCCAAAGCTTACAGATGTAGTTGCTTTGGTAAGTTATCAAAAAGGCTGACTTGGTTTGGATATCTAAACTCTGGATTGTTTCCTTGTAATTTAGGCCAATGCCCCAAAAAGTACCATGGGGAGAATTTTTTTTACGAAACATATTGGATGGCTGAATTCATATTGAATTATTTTTTTACGAAACATTTCGCTGTTAGTTTACTTTACGATGGCTTGTGTTGTAGTTGGAGCACATTTCTTGGAATTTCTGTAGTATATAGGTTTTCAAGAAATCAAAGCGACAAATTTTTTCTACTTTTTTAACAACTATCGAGGTGGCATTTTATGATTACTGCACAAAAAAAAGTAATGTTAGTGGTGAAACAACAGAACATCACTCAACTTGATTTTTTGTCCAATAGGAAGTTGGTTAGTGGGTTGTTTTGTTGCTGCTTGGAATCTAGTCAAGTTCAGTGCTTATCTCCATCCGATTATTGTTTCTCCGCATTATTCAAAGGCTAAAATTTCATGGTTTAACTCAAGGGGTCGCACTATTACCTGTTGGAAAGAAGGCTTTGTTATGTCATTTTTTTTGCTAAATCTTACCGCACTTTGGGCGTAAAATTTGGGCTGTGCCTTCATGACTAGGCTATTTGAATACTCTTTATAATTCGGCTTTAGTCGTTTAAAGCTCTATTTATTGATTTAGTTTTACCTCAATACCTACTTTCCATGTATTTGGGCTTTGCCCTTTTATGTCTTTTAATGCGCGGAGAAGGAACAAAAATATGAAAAAGCAAAGAGAGAAATTAGGCTTTGAATCTAAAGACTAATAAAGGATAAAATATGAAATTGCATATAGCTGGTGGAAGAAATATCTTTCTCTTAATTATTGGAATTGGACCCCTAAAGAAAGAGGAATGTCAATAATCATAGCCTGCAGCTGGCCCCATTGTAGGGTTTTAGAGGGGGCAAGAGCAGGATTTCATTAACATTTTGCTTGGCCATGATTATTGATGAGATGGATGACATAATGTAAAGAAGAATGTACACAAAATAATGCCGGTGCTTCTTAGCCCATTTAATTCTGCTTTATAAAACCATTGATAAGCAACTAAATGTCTTTTCCACACAAAGCAATATTATCTATGCTGCTCAAGACGAAGAAGAAGACATCACCCAAAAGAAAAGAAGAATAAAAAAAAAGAAAAAGAAAGTGCAAAATCACTTCTTTTATCGTAATCGTGTAATATGATAATCTTGCAATTTTTTCCTTTAAAATGCAATTCTTGACATTTCTTTTTTAATCTTGCATATAATGGAATAGAGAACGGATTTAATTGTGTTTGTATTTTCATAGAGGTATCACCATGGAATATTCAAGCCTTTGCCTATCATTTAAATATGTACTCGTGAGCACAAATTCAAAGTCAACAAATTATTTAATTAAACTTTTGGTAATTATGTATATATATGTGTGTATGTATGCAAAACACATAACATCAAGACTAACAAATTATTTAAATAAAAGTTTAGTAATTAAATAATCTATTCTACAAATTCAAAATTAAAGTTTAGTGTTCCAACTTTTATAGCTTGGAATTGCTCTTGTTTTACACACACCAGCAAAAAAAAAATAAATGAATAAACAAATGAAAAGATAAATAAGATTTAACCAAACAACTCCATTAACTTTGTACTTGTACACGTAGTGAACAATCAAACAAGGAAAACTAGCGGCCTGAGTTTAAAGAGAATAGGGCCACCTCATGTCCAAATCCCACTTTCTAAACTTGAAGGTAAAAGTTAATAAATTGCACTTTTTAATTTAATATAAACATGTTTAAAAGTTTCTATATTCTTATACCTTAGGTTTTATTTTATTTTTGATAATGAATGATGCTGGGGGTATGAATATGATCCGATCCCCCCCCCCCCCCCCTAACAATTACACAAATGCCTGATGAACTCAATATTTAGCCTTCATTATTATTATTTTTGGATAGGATCTTCATTAAAATTTTAATGGACGAAGAAATACCATTCCAACTAAATATATTTGATTTTTTTTTTTTTTTTTTTTGAGAAGGTGTTCCCTAGTCAAGTGAGTAAACGATTTAGATCTGAAAATATAGTATAGATAATGCATGGTATTGGTCAACCACAATGTAAGGTTGAATTTAATCAACCATCTTGTTGGCTTTATTCTGTGCCAAATTTGCTTGTATTTTAGCAATTAGTAACCTTGTATTTAGGTGGGATTCACGTAAGGGTAGTGTGTGAGAGAATGTGAAGAAATGCTCAAGATTGTGCAAGGATGCAGAGACTCGCAGCTGACTTGCGACTGGCAAGCCGCCAATTGTAGCACATGTGAGAAGCATATAGGGGAGTTGAAGAGTCATGCCAGCTGTCTCACTATAGGACAGAAGTCTCAGGCTGGCCAGGCCGTTAACTCGCGGCTGGAACTCACAACTTAGACCAGTCGCTAGGTCAAGCCACCAGAACACCTTGTTTGGGAAAAACTGACTCTTCGCATTCCAAACATACCACTATATATAGACTCTTATACTCACGTAATGTAGAGAGCTTCTAGAGAGAATTTTAAGAGAGAAACCTTAGAGAAAAACAAGATTGATTCATCCACAATCTTCACCTAAAAGATTTTTCAAATTCTTCTACTTTCTTCCTCTCCATTGATACACCCTTGAGAGGTTTTTAGCCAAATCATTTTCTCACCATACCCATATCTGTGAGAAGGTTTATTTGGTGCTTTGGGAAGCAATTAGGAAGGGACCAATTCATATTGGTTGATGCTATGGGCTATAGCGGAATTCGGTAAGCTAGAAAAGAAAAAGGTTCGGCGCAACCTCGTTGGAGCAAGAAACTTGGAGGGCTTAGGTATATCGAGTAGATTAGGCTTGGAGGGTCTATTACTGTTCATGTATCTCAACTACATTTTCTAGTGGATTATTGATCGCTTGGAGGGCGGCGGAGAGGTTTTATGCCGAGGGTTTTGGTTTTCTCTTCGATAATACATCGTGTGTTGTCCTTGTGTTTGCATTTCTCTTCTCTTTATCTTTGCTTTTTATTTTCTGCTGTGGATGTGATTATATTTGGCTTAGGCTGTTTATCAATTTTGTGTTTAGCTTATGTTCATGTTCCGCACGTTAATCATTTAATATTAAGCTTAAATTGATATTGTGTTATTTGGGGTCTAAACGTTTAAGGGTGTTCTACACACATTAAACTTTCACACAAAGACCACCTTGTAGACTCAGATTCTAGATTTTTACTAAGCCAACTTCAAAATTAAAGGATCATGTGTCTTAATTTCTTTATTCGAGAACAATAAAGTTAATGGAAAAATCACGTGTTATTAGAGGCATAAAAGAACATTTTTAATTTGGTTAGGCTTGCAGTTTATAATGAACATTTAACTAACCAACCTAGGATCACAATGCGTGTATCTCAAAGTCGTTTCCACTAAAAACATTTTTTTTTTTTGGGATTGCCACTGTTTCAAATTTGGCTTATAAAAAAAAAAAACAAAACCTTAGAACCTTTAATTACATGTGATTAGGCAGAGATACTGCACATGATACATATGCGAAAGAAAACATTTTAAAGAATAAAAAGTGTTGAGAATCTTGAGATGCGGGTCATTTTTTTTTTTTTGGGTGAGGTTGATGGCTTTGACTAATTTTTGAAATGTTAAAGCTTTTGATTTATTAGCCTTGTCCAAAGTTGGACAATCAAATGGTATGCCTCCACATTGTCTTCCAATTATAATTGTTTATTAAGCCACTAAACTGAAATTAGCACGCCTTACTTTAGCCTAACCTAGCCTAGAAGATTCTACCCACTTTTACTCCAAAAAAGAAAAAAAAAGAGCTAGCCTAGAAGAGGCACTTCGGACTCAAAAAGTCACAACCAAAGACTCTGTCCAATCAAATGGCTGAAGGGGCAACTTGATTAAAACCTATATCTTAGTTTACGGCGAGAAATAAGGACCTCAATTGTCATCCATATGTTTCTCCCCATAAAACACACAAAATGATGATTTCGGTAGGGCAAGCTGATAGTAGACTGTCATTTTTAAGGTGGTTTGATTAATCATTCACTCACTACCAATTGTGTGTTTCACATGTGTAATTCAAAGCAAGTGATAATATAGTAATCCATTTCCAATAAAATAAATGAGTGGCTGAGAACCGTATAATATATATATCATTTAATAATTACAATGGGAGAGGATGATATAAAACCTGAATATTATAAGAGCACTAGCATAAGATATTATAAAAAAGAAAAAAAAATGTTATTTTGAATAATTTAATAGTTATAACAGATAGAAAGATTTAACCCTTAAATGTTATAAATATTTCAAAAAGTATCAGCCAATTAAATTAAAAAACTCTTAGCAGAATTGTATATATTTGAGGAATTATTTTCGAATATATACAGAAGTTGCTCAACAAAAGAAATGATAACAACATAAAAAAAAAAAAAAAAAAAAAAAATTCAAACCAAGGCATGATAGAAGTAGATATTAATGCGTAAAGATTTAATTGAATATACGGGTAGCTCCAAAAGCAAAAAATAAAGATTTAGAAAGATTTATTTAGTCCATTTCTAGCGCATTTTACACTTTGTGTTGACTTAGACAAGTCTAACAAATTGACTCATTAATAATAACTACTTGCACGTACAATACCAAGATAAACAATTACAGAACCTAAGAGGAGGAAAAAAATTGTAGGACTTCATCATGATTATCAAAAAAAAAAAAAAAAAAAAAGAAAAAAAAGAAAAAAAGAAAAAAAGAAAAAAAGAAAGAAGCCAACTAAAGAAAAAAAAAAAAAAGGGAGAATAACAATGATTTGTTTACCTAGTGTTGACAAGATACTTTTTTTTTTTTTTTTTTTTTTTTTGAGAGAGTTTCAAACTATGGCGTCTGCTCTTGATAATTGCTTTTTATTATCAGACCAAGACACCAATCAGTTTTTGGTGTAGGCGGGGATTGAACCTCAGATCTCTTATACAACCATCAGAGACTTTACCAGTTGAGCTAACTGGAACCCACGTGTTGACAAGATACTTATATCATCGGCAATATGGATGATTAGATACTGAAATTATAACTAGTAATCATTTTAATATAATATAATATAATATAATATAATATAAATAGGGTTCATTACCCTTTTTTCCCTTAATTATGGTGTAGTTGTGTTTGCCATAAACACAATGTCCATCATACACTACAAAACTAATCAATGCCCCTCTCCTTAACTATGGATATATAAACACTTTTTAAAATTTTCATGACAATTAAAGGAAAAAAAAATCATATTATGTATGTTTTTTATTATTATTTTTGGTAAACTACATATTTGGTTCCTATCTTTTATATCATATTTCAATTTGGTCATTAATTTTTCAATTATGTCAATTTGGTTTGTAACATTTCAGTGTCGTGTCAATTTTTTCACTGTTGTTATATTTTAGATTAAAATTGCTGATATAGAAAATGACCAAAATAAAATTTTAGTTTATTGTCACATTAACGGAAGCTAAATTTTTATTTTGGCTATTGGACACGTCAATTTTCATCTAAAAGATAATGACAGACACTAAATTGACACAGTACTGAAAGGTTAGAGGCCAAATTGGCACAATTGAAAAGTTAGGGATCAAATTTAAATATGGTGTATAGGATAGGAATCAAATATGTAGTTTACCTCTCTTTTTATTTTATTTTTTATTTTTAATTTGCTAAAAATTTTAAAATAAATGGTAAGTTACTATAACTTTTGAATAGAGTTTGTAATATGCCTTTATATTAGAACCTCTTTTTCACTCCCTTTTGTGTGTGTGTTTGTTTCTCCAAAATGTATATATAGACACACTAATAGTTAAAGGGGTTATATTGCACCTGCACCATGTAGCTAATGGGGAAAGCACAATTTATCATTATAAGGATAAATTGCAAAACACACTCCTAAAGTTTGGAGTACTTTGATTTTATACCATAAAATTTCAAAACTTAGATTTTACCCCCTAAATTTACATATCATTTTGATAGTAGCCCCTATATTAATGCTGTGCTGATGTGACTGTTAAGTGACACATTAGCTTCCCATGTGTGTAGTGTTGGTCCAATAAAATAATGCCATGTGTATTTATAATGTCACGTCATTAAATAGCTTAAAAAAATATTATATAAATTTAAATAGATACTAATTAAATTTTAATTAAACAATTAATTTGAAAAAAATTAATTTAATTTGAACTTTTTTTCCTCGCTTTTTTTTCTTTTTATCATAAAATTATTATTGTTTAATTAAATTTTAGTACCTATTTAATTTTTCTAAGATTTTTAAAGCTATTTAATGATGTGGCATTATAAATACACGTTGTAGAGATAAGGGACTAGAATCATATATTGGGCCTTGGGCTTGGTCCAAAGATATTAGATAGTTCGAGAAGAGACAAACAGTTATGAGGGGTTCCAATTTTAAAGTCTCGTAAGTATGGAGCAAATGGAGGGTGGTCCAAGGAGGAGCCCCCGGATATGATGAATGCTGCTCAAATTTGTACTCTAACAATCAAGGTGACCTCCCAAGAGGCTCCAGTGATAAGGACGTGCATCATCCACATATAAAAGTGATGGGAACTCAGAAATATCTACGGGAAAGCTGCTACCACCACATTAAATTCATTGCAGCTACTTTTTTGGTCGCATTTATGTGGAGAAGACCCTTGAACAGTGCTGCCTTGACTACTGCAACTCACAAAAAGCTAGAGAGGATGTTTGATGGGACGTGCACTCGAGTAAGGGCTTAAATGATCAACAAGTGTAGGGATGAGATGGTTCGAAGGAAGCTATATAATGTGAGAGACCCTCCATGAGAGAGGGATCGGAAAAAGAAAGAAAGAATACTCTATCAATCAAAATTGTAATGACACCAAACGATTGTTGATTTATAGAGAAGAAAATACCTCCTCGGACAGGAAGTTGATTTAGTTCTATTTTCCTTGTTTTTGTTTGATCATATTTTAAATCCATACTAGCCGTTGTTAAATTCATTAGGGTCTAATTCTCCAACCCACTTTTTACAAATTTATTGTACTAGACTCACTGGGTCAAGATCCCATACACCTTGGGATTGGGCTGCAAAACGTGTCCCTACACACGTGATATTATTTCATTAGACCAACACTACACATGCAAGCTGATGTGTCACTTAACGAACACATTAGCACAACACCAATAAAGGGGCTATTATCAAAATGATATGTAACAGGTGAAATCTAAGTTTTGAAATTTTAGGATTAAATTAAAATACCCCCAAATTTCAATGGTGTGTTTTGCAATTTACGCTTCTTATAATTAAAAAAACCTATTTTCTATATAAGTTTTGTTAATTCCCTTTCCACGGCATTTGTAATTATAGATTGTTTCATTTAAAAGATAAAAAACTCCTGCCACCTTTATTTTTTGCCGTATTGTGCACTCTCAACCTAGGCTCCACGAATTCAGACACTTGCTTCAAGTCTCCACGTGATTAAGGAAGGGAATCAAGTTTTGCTTTTGTGCTTTTGGTAATTATGTAAAGGAGTTTATTTATTTATTTATTTTTATTTTTTATTTTTTTTAATTTAGAGAAAAAGATGTAAAGGAGTGTGTTGATATTGTTGCTGGCTTGAAGATTTGCCTTTATAAATCAAAAAAAATTTCTATCTTTTAATAATTAAAAAAACGACATATATTTCTACCTTCTTTTAATGAAAGAGTTTTTATTTATTTTTTATTTTTTAATACCAATATAGATTCACACTTTTAGAAAAAAAAATTAATTTTATATTAATTAACCTATATATCACATATACATATCAAGAAAAAACAAAATAGATTACAAGGTCGAGTCTGAAAATCAACATCTCCATAAAAAGAATTAGGGGTAAGACAACTTATCAATCATTTTTCTCAGACCACACTATAATTACAACTTTGTACATTGGATACGAATTTAGTAGTAAATAAAAAATGTGCCTCCATAAATTTTTTTATATAATTATCGGGTTTTTCTAATGTCTATAATCTTTCTTTTGAATTTTAGTTTGTAAAAAGTTTGGCCTGATAATTAGTTACATGGGTGCAATTGAACAATTTAGCTTTGAAATGGTAGCGAATCCAAGTTAGATATTTATAGAGCAAAGTTTCTCTCCAAACTTCTTATATATATATATATATATATTTTTTTTTTTTTGGATGTGAATTTTGAAAATCTAACCGTTGAATTTCATGTTCCTTATGTTATTAACATACATATCAAATTTCGTTTAAAATAGATGTGATTTACTATTCGATTAATAAACTTATTTTTTATAAACAGTTTTAGATCACAAAAATTTAAAATTTTAACATCTGTTTGATGACACAACAATTGATCTTTGATTTTCTTAAAATTTTGCAAGCATAAATGATATAATAAGAATATGTAATCCAACAGTTAGATTTTTAAAATTCTCACTTAATATAAAGATATATGAGAAGTTTGAAGAGTTTCTCTCCAAACTAGACCGGGTGTGCTTATGTAAGGGTTTGAAGGATACAAGTGGTTCTAGCGCCTTTTGAAGTGTTTGGGTATTGGTATTCGAGTCCCACAAACCCTTCTCCCGTATTTACCCTTATAATTTTTTTTTTTTAAATTTTAAAAAAACGTGTGCTATTTAGGGCCTTTAGTGATTTTCAGGTTTCTTTTTTCTTTTCTTCAGCATATAATCTCCTTGTTTCGTGCCCATTTTATTTTATCTTTGTATTTTTTTTATAAAATAGTGTAGTTTGTGTCCAATCACAGACAAAAGTTTCCAATAAACAATAATGGCTAGTAAGCTTAGTCTGTGAAGTTTACAACTGGTGTCTAAATATTTTAAGAGAGTCTAGAACTTCTAGCTAGCTAGAAATAATGTTACATTAGTCTTTACTCTTAGGAGAAATTTTCCTTCAAAAATAAAAAACTCTTAAGACGTAAGGTTTTTAATTGAAAGAAAAGGTTTAAAGGTGGACTATCTTTATCGTGCAATCCATTATTACTACTAGAAAGACAAAAATCGAAAGAACAAAATTCTACCAATGTGACAAAAAGCTTAGTGGATCTAGTGTAATCACTATTACTGATGTATCATTTTATCATATTTATGTAAAAGGAAAATGGATAGAAAATCTATCAATTTATTAAAAAAAAAAAAATTGATCTTAGACAACTAGAAGTAACCATAAGTGGCAGAATCAGAAACTGTTTTCAAGGGACCCAAGCTAAATGCAACAAAAATTTGTAAGTGAAAAGGTGTTTAATAATATACTTACTATATACATATGTTATTGTTTCATATTTAGTAAAATTTACATTAATTAAGGTAATATTTTCATGACTTAAAAACCTATATAAAAGTTCATTGGGATAGATGATTGGACAATAACTTCTAAAAATTGAACGTTTTTCCTCTTAAAATATCTTTAATGGTAGATGATCACTTGCTTATAATTTTTTTATTCATCGAGCCCTGAACTTTATTAAATTGTATTGATCATAATTAATTTTAAAAATAATTTCGGGTAATAGTTAATAATAATTATATAAATAATTATTTTGTAATGAACTATAATTGAGGAACATGGATATCTATCAAAGAATGTAACTATTGCATGGTGCATATGGTATGACCGAAACAAGACTCGTCTTGGCAGCCTGAGACAACCCAGTCGAGAGATTCTACACAAAGCCCGCATGATTCTTGAAGAATTCCAGCTGGCCCATCTTTGGTAACCCCGGTTTAGACAAGCCCAAGACATGCGATGGGTCCCTCCAACGCCACCCTTCTACAAGACTAACGTTGATGCTGCTGTTTTCGACAAGTCGGTAGGCCTCGGTGTAGTGATTTGAAACCATGAGGGGGCGGTGATTGCTGCTTTGAGTACGCATCTCCAGCTACCTTTAGGTCCCTTGGAAGCCGAAGCTATATGGCCATGGACGAAGTGGTATCTTTTGCTTGGGACATTGGCATGAGGGATGTGGTTTTTGAAGTAGAATCTAGCATGGTCACTGAGGCAGTTAAGGGCTCCACCACCCCACCGGTTACTATAGCCAACCTCATTGCTGATACTCAACATCGACTCCAGGACTTCAGAATGACTCATCTACAACACGTCAAGCGGCAAGGGAATAAACCAGCTCATTTTTTGGCAAAACACGCCAAAGGAATTGCATCTTTTGTAACTTGGATAAAGGAAAATCCACCCATTATTGAATTAGTTTTGATTCAAAATGCTTTGTATTTCTCTTCTTCTTGAAATAAAATTACCGTATTTTTCATCAAAAAAAAAAAAAAGAAAAAAAAAAAAGAAAGAATGTAATCTTACAAAAAAAAAAAAAAAAAATCAAGCTTGTTGTTTTTCATAATCATAATTAGAACCAAATTCTAAAACAAAATAAAGTGAAAAAAATCAATAAAAGAGTCACATTAATAGTAAACTAGTTTGTAATCCGTGTTTATACACAGACATGTTCAATTGTAGTGGTACTATTAATGTTATATATATATATATATATATATATATATATATATATATAGGACAAAACTTAAGTACAGTACTTTAGATGCTGTTTTTTAGATTCTTCTTTTATGATTCAGTTATGTGGCTATTTAATTAAAAAATACACTTTCATCCTATGAGAAAAAATCCACATGACAGAATTTTAAAAGGAAAACTTGAAGAACAGCACTTAAAATACTGTACTTAAGTCTTGCTTAGATATATATATATATATATATATATGTATGTATATATAAAAGAGATTAAGAGAAGCATGGCAACAACAGCCTAGCTCATTAAAAAAAAGTAAAACATAACCACTTAAATTAACAAATAATACAAAAATAAAATCACACATTTCAAAGAAACCATAACACCTAATAATACATTCTAAAAACAAAACAAAACGGGTTAATCAATCAAGACTGTAAAAAGGGGATAGAAAGGGGACCCATTTATGTGTTATTCGTGTTGCCACAAACAACTTCTAGTCCAAAAACTAAAGCTATGACGTCGCGAGAGAGTTCCTGATGTTCAGTGAAATACGAAAAAGGAAAGGGTAAAATTTGCCAAATAGTGCAATTTTGAAAAATTTTAAGTTAGATAGCATGTGTTCAAACTTATTTTGTTAGTTAGACTTTTTTTGAAAATCGGGTTTATCAAACTCGACTTGGGGCTGGAAAACAAACATTATAGCGATGTTTTTTTTAGTGGTGTTTGTCAAAAACGCCACTATAAGTACCCTATAGTAGCGTTTTCTATAAACGCTGCTATAGGCACTAAAAAACGCCACTATAGTGTTTGTTTTCCAGCTCAAAGTCGAATTTGATAAACTCGACTTTCAAAAAGAGTCTAACTAACAAAATAAGTTTGAACGTGTGTCACGCGCCTAAATTTTTCCCAGGAATATATTATTTCACAATTTTTTCCAAAATGAAAGTGCTTTTGTGAGGGGGAGACCAAGGTTGTCAATGACTTTTTATTATAGGAGAAGAGTGGAATTTTTTTTTCTTTTATTATTATTATTATTATTATTATTATTATTATTATCATTAATTTTAAAGAGGGATTTGATAATATAATGTGTAGAGGTATGAAATTTGTGTGCATTTATTTTAAATGAGACAAGACAGTCTGTTAATCATCTCTCGTAAATTATATAAAAATGAGGGTTTTATGTATTGTACATGACATGACCCTCTCCTTTTGCCACTGGTTACAATTGATACACATATTGATGCATATGTGATATGAGAAATGGATGAGGACATATACGTTTTTGGCTAAATTAAATTATTAGTTGATGTCCTGTGTGACGTGCTTGTATATTGTAAGTTTATTTTGAAATATTTAATAAGAAATTATTTTTATGACTAATTTATAATATTTATAGTATTATAATATTTGAGAAATATGTTTCAATTATTTGTATGTCATTAGAAAAGGGGAAAATGTAATTATTCTTAAGATTAACATAATTTAGAATATGAACCTATTATAATATTGTTTGGATAAATTGGCAAATATTTAATTATTTTACTCTTCCAACTTAAGAATATAATTATTCTTTTTATATTCTTAATTTTGTGTTTAATTTTTTTTTTTTTTGGATTTTGTTTACATTTATTTCATTCTCTAAAAATGTATTTTGTTTACATTTATATATATAACCTACTAAGGTGTTAAACTAAAGTGTTAAACGGATTAAAATGACAAACTTTAAGCTTAGTACACTAAAATGACAATTTACCAAACTTATAGGATGTAAATGTATTTTTGCATATATATATATATGTATGTATGCATGCATGTATGTATGCATGTATGTATGTGTGTGTGTGTGTCTACACACACACACAAAAGCATATAATTTCTTTGAACCTTACTAATGCATTGAAATAAATGCATCAATAATTTGAATAATACTTACATAAATGTTAAACTTTGATGAGGTGGAAACTTAAATAAAAAGAATGTTATAGAATATGCCACATGGTAGAACCTTAAGCTACTATGTTGTTGTTGTTGTTGTTGTTGTTGTTGTTATTATTATTATTATTATTATTATTGAAGAGGCCACTATGTTATTAAGTCTATGCCTTTATAGATATATTGATTGATTGATGATTATTAATACTAGTAGATGTCCTGCGTGATGCGTGTTCGTTATTAGTTATTATATAATACTCGTATTTGTTATAATGTTTGGAAAATTAATTTCAATTATGTATTATGTCACTAAAATAATGAAGAAAAACAATGGTAATACAATGTATCCATAAGTAACAATAATTAATTAGACCCTAAAAATCTCAGTACATGCCTATGGATTTTTATTTTTTATTTTTTATTATCAAGTGTAGATGTATATTTGGTTCTTACATTTGATGTTTTCAATAAAAAAAATTCTTATTAGTTGTTTTTTCTTTTTTTATAAGTATTTAAAAAACAAACAAGTGAACTTTTGAAGGCTAAACATCTAAGATTTAAGGTTTATAATTTTTAATTTGCAAAACTAAATATATGTGTCAAAAAATTAAAAATATAACAATAATTGAACAGAGAAATATAAAATTATACTATTTCATATCTTAAGTTTAATTTTGCATACATCTAAGTATCTCAACAATCACTTACAAAAATTAAGCACTTCAAAAAAATATAAATAAAAACAAATAATACATCTAAAGACTCTATGTCTTCCCTAAACATACCTTTTAGAAATCCAAAAGAACGCTAATGCATTGTATTAAGGTTTGATAGTGTTGTTAAGAGGTTTAGATCATATGCACCTAAAACCAGGGAAGTTAATACCGTACCGTACCGGCCGGTACTGCCGGTATATACCATTCCGGCCAGTGCACCGGTACAGGTACACCCCCTATTTCGTACCGGAAAAAATACCGGCCGTACCGGCGAAATCTGGCTGTTTCGGCCGGTAAATGAATACCGTGCCGAAATATGATTCTGTCATTTTTTGGGTTCACAATCACAAGGGAATTGGTTTCCAAAACAAAACTAATACCCAGAAGAACGCTGAAACTGAAAAATCCAAAGATTTGTGAACTTACCCAACCGAGAATTGCCCGGAGCAGGCCGGATAGTGGCCAGAGACGCCGAAAAAATCTCTTTGGAGCCGCTGCCTAAAAACGATTTCTTTCTGGGTTTAGGGAGAGGCCGAAGGTAGCTCTCTCTCTCTCTCTCTCGATCTCGGTCTTGACTTGAGAATAATGGCGAAAAAATTTCTTCAAATCGTGTAATTTTTTTTTTTGTTGGCTTTGCTCGCTTGTCCACAGGTTGAAAAAAAGCTCATCTCCAAAAAAAATGCAATTGAAGATCGAGTCCATTGCTACCTTCGATTTGTACTTGGAATTTTCTGGAATGGCCTCTTGAGTTGTGGTTCTTTTACCGTGGCTTTTGTGTAGTTAGATCAGTTGTGGTTCTTTCACCAGAGAAAAGAGATAAGACCAAACACTCTTTTTTAAACAATAGCTGGCATCAACTAGCCCCACGGTCACAATTATAGAATTACTCTCATTAAAGCAAAATCACTAATTCCAAGTTTTCAACTTTGTAAATTGTTATTTGTAATGAATAAGTCTGACCCATCAAAAAAAAAAAAAAAGTCTAAATTTATTTGCTTTTCATTTTTTTAAAACATTAATATATTCATTCTTTACTAATGTACCCATAAGGCCATTACATCGTTTTTAATATTTATATTATCATTTTTTGACAAATAAAGAATAATAAATTAGTTGATTTTTCTTTAGTCCAAAGAAAATTTTGCTTAAATAAAATATTATACCTAGAAAATATTATATTTATATATTTATTTATGAAAATAGCGGTAAACCCGAAACGGTATATCGGTATTGACCGGTATCCGAAATATATCGTACCACTGGCTAAACCGGTACAGCCTTTGGTACGGTATTGACTTCCTTGCCTAAAACCAAAGCCAATTGCATACTTTTCTTGATACTAATTTTCTCTCTCTCTCTCTCTCTCTCTCTCTAAATATTTTGTGAAACTAGAATCTATAAAATATAACATGGAAAACTAATATTGAATGGAAAAAACTCATACTTCTCTCTCTCTCTCTCTCTCTCTCTCTCTCAATATTTTGTGAAACTAGAATCTATAAAATATAACATGGAAAACTAATATTGAATGGAAAAAACCTTTTATTTTTGAAATTAATGAAATTAAAAGTGGAAGAGTTCAAGAAGTTGGAAAAAGGGTGGAACCAAATCTCTTAATCTTATGCATTAATGACTTAAACTGGTAATTGATAAGAAGATGGGGTGAGGTAAAAGATTAAATGAAATACTACTTATATATACAAGTGTCATACTCTCTCGTATGAGATCTCTGCTATATATATATATATTGAATTGATTAGAGTATGGTCTAACATCTTAATTCTTTCTCAAATGCTTTATGTTTTTATATGTAAGAAAATAAAAAAGTATAATAATTAATAAAGAGGATAAATTTTCTATTTTAATATTATGATAAATTATTATTTATATCAATATGAAGCATGAAAATATTCCATATGCATTTGGGTCAAGGCCATGCCACATGCCATTATGATATATCGGCTGAATTATAACATACTATACCTAATAAAGTAATTCGTTTATTCACCCAAGGACTTGTATTTTAGTAATAAACAAGCGGTTGCTTGATGCATATAAGATTAAAAGAATCTGTTGATTTCTTGTCATGGGAAAGTAGAATGCAATATTTGTGACGGTTCAAGTAGTTCAAATTTAGTGTAAAGCCCATCTATGTATAGTGTATTAACAGCATTAGTATTTGGTGTGCTAAAAAATTAACATAGTGATTTAGTATACGGAAATGCTACTTTTTAAGTTTTTGATACATCATTTCACAATCCACCTTACATCTTATACCTTACTTCTTCTTCTTCTTCTTCTTCTTCTTCTTCTTCCTCTTTTTTTTTTTTTTTTTTTTTTTTTTTCAACCGATTAAAAATATATAAATCAGCCAAAACACATCCAACCCAAAATCTCACACCCACCACTAGTCACCCTGCATCCCATGAAAATCCAACACAATCCCCTTAAAAATTTAGCAAATCCGTCTAACCCAAATATAAAAACTAATCCCATCAAACACCCAACTCACAACCAACACAAAAACTAGCACCACAACAACCAACAAAAACCCAACCACTGCTAAAACCCACAACAAACCACTGCCACCACCACCCAACGCTGTCACCGTCATCGATCTCAACGCCTTCATCATCAACGTTACGTTGTTGTTTATCATCTTTGTCATCAACACCATCTCTGATTTAGGAGAGAGAGATAGAGAGACAAAGAGAGAAATAATTATATAAAAAAAAAAAAAAAAAAAGAGTAGCAGCTTGCTACAATAATTACTACTAGTAGAAAATTAATGTAGCAAGCTGCCAATTCTTTTTTTTTTTTGGTGAAAGAGGATAATAAGCGATTAACTAAAAATAAGTTTGTTACAAAAGGTTCCCTCTCTATCAAGGGAGCATAACTACTCTAGCACCGATGGTGGGCTATGAAAATAAAATAAAAGCTTTATTGCTAGCATTGCCTAATCTAGCTAAAATAGGGGTGTGTAGAAAACCCGCAAACTCGTCAAACCAGACCAGACCTGACCCGACCTAACCCACAGGGTTGGGTCGGTTTTTAGGGCTTGGTGGGTTGGATTGGGTTACAATTTTTTTTTTTTTTTTTTTTTATAGCGGGTCGGGTTGGGTTTGGATTATAAAATTACAAACCCGCCAAACCCGACCTGACCCACCCATATTTTAATATATATTTAAAATATATTATATATTTAATAATTTTTTTTTAAAAAACCAGTTGTAGAGTACTTCCTTGGTTCCTACTATCATATATAATAGAAAATCCTATTAGTTCTTTTAATATATATTTAAATATATTATATAATTAATAAAAAAAAAAGATATTTTTTGTTTATAACTGAGTTAGGAACTCATGTATATTTTTTTTATAAGTGAATTAGGAAACTAGTTCATTTATATTTTGTTTATCAACTCGAGTGGCAAGTGTGATATATTTTTTTTCTGCTCAATTTAATAATAATAGTAATAAAAAAAATTGTCTAACTCATGGGTTCAACCCGACCTAACCCAACCCATATGGGTTGGGTTGGGTTGGGTTGGAATTATGTGATGGATTGGGTTGGGTTAGGTTAAATTTTTTTTAACCTACCATAGTGGATTGGGTCAAAAAATCCCCTTAACTAGACCTAACCTGACCCATGCACACCCCTAAGCTAAAATATCCGCACATCAGTTTGCTTCCCTATAAGCGTGCTCAATTTGAAGGTTGGGGAATGACTTCAACAGGTCCTTGCAATCAGTGAGTAAATGCTCTAATAAGTAATTGGCATTGGAATTTTTTAAAAGATGAACAATAGCTAAAACATCCAGTTCTACACACAAATGTAGTACGTATTTTTAGATTTAGCATCCCAAATGTAGTATGTTATGGTTGTTGTTTGGGGGTGTTAAAATAGCATTTGAGGTGTTTTAGCACACCAAATGCTAAAGCTCTAAGGTTCTTTGAATTATATATCTTAATACATAATAAAAATGTAATTATTGAGAGTTTTATCTTGTGGATTTAGGCCATTTGACCGAACTATATAACCCTCTAGGGCTGGCTCAATGGTATAAGCCATTGATGCGGTTGCCTAAGGCCCCAAGTGAAAAAAAAGCCCCTAAATTTTAACCAATAGTATTAATTAAGCCAAAATATTAACCAATAAATAAAATAATATTTTCTTATCAAATGAAAAACAAATAAAAAAGAGAAAAAAAGTGTTATTTCCACAACATTTTTCACAACATTTTTACAAAAAATCTTAATAGTAGATTGTTAAAGGTTGTTATTGATAGCAAAAAATTAATTTTAGTAGTAGGTTCAATTAGAAAATAAGAAGCAACTTAACACCTAAGATTTGTTATAAAAAAATATTCTGAATGTAGCATTTCTAAAAGAAAAAAAGAAAAGAAAGAAAACAATTCACAAAAAAATTTACAACATTTTTTACAATAGTCAAGTTAGCAAACTTTTATTAGTTTTCAACTAAATTCACCACTGATATCACTCTTTTACTCACTATTATCAATTTGCCATATCAAAGTTTTGTAAAATTTTTTTGTGTTTATAAACTTTAAAAAAAAAAAAAAAAAAAATTCTACGTGGTTCATGTTGATTAATAATAATTTTATATATGAAACAAGATAACTAATTTTCGCTTTAGGCCCTCAAATGCATCAAGCCGTGCTTGTAACCCTCAATGTACCCACCTCTCTTTCTCTTCCTCTACATCTTTCTCTACAATGTTTTCTCTTGAGATTTTAACATAAAATCTGTGGATATGGAGATGTGGCACTAATGTGGCGACTGGTGGCTGTCTCTAATTTGAATGACACTGCAGGGATAATATAAATGCTATTACAGAAACAGTATCAGCTTTTTCTTGGCTCCAATTTGCATCCAAAAACTTTTCTTTAACCACTAATTATGTTGGTAAATAGGTTTTTGCAGCAGATTTTCTGGTCTTAAGGCATCAGGAGGTATAAGGTTTAAACAAGTGACATGCTTCTTTATGCCACTATCTCTCCAATATGCCAAAAGAGGAAAGAAGAATGATTAAAGCAATTGGATAGCTAATATGGCATAGATCATATATGTATATTATATATATATGATGGATTCTTTCAGGAAAGATCTCATATCTCATGGGAATCTCGTATCTTATTGAAATCATCTCAAATCTCCTGAAACGAACTTCATTGGTAATAGTATTCTTAAAATATCTAACGGGGAAATATTTGATGATCTAGTTAGGTCATATAAACACAAGAGCAAAGGTACCCTATAACGCTTGAAACCTTCTTATTTTATGCAAGAAAAGAGGAGCAGGTATATGGTGTACCCGGCACATATGCCGGGTACAACATATAATTTTCGAGAAAAGAGAGATATGTTCTTTTATTAGTTTGTTAGTTAGCTCAATTATCATTCATCCTAGAAAACACGAAAGGAAAAGCCAAAAGATCTATGAATACAGATTGAGATCGATCTAACAAGAGAGATCTGTTGGAAAATAATTATTTATTATTATTATTTTTTTAAGACAATGAAAGAGAAAAAAGAATGGAAAGGAAATCAGGGGGAAGAGATCTTAATATGTCGATGATTAATATTTAGAGAAGGAGAGAGTTATTGAGGTCCAACAAATCCTCGGTATACGGCCAGCTATAGTGGGATGACAACAGAATCTGTGCATGCAGCTCACCTTAATGTACAGCAATATAGAGGGATATGCTCTATGGAATCATCCCAATATTTCCATGATAATATATATCTCTCTCTCTCAAAATAAAATTTAGCACAATTCAGAAAATAATATAGCTGCCATGTCCTTTAATAGGTCACCGGCCACACTACCCTTTTTAATAATATATGCTAGCTCTTGACATAATTTTTCCTTCAGAGAAGAAACACTATGATTATAGACGGAAGAATGGATAAATTTGTGTTAAAAAGATTAGTAGCTTAGTGGTATTATCCAATTCCTTGTGTTCCAATAGTCTTCCCCCACTTATTGTAAGGACAAAAAAAGGGTAAGTTCGAGGAAAATATAGCCATTATTGTCATATTTGGTTCATTCTTTTTTCCATTTTTGTACTCTTTGGAGACTGTTTATTTTGCTGAAAATAGTAGTAAAATAATTTTTAAATATGTGAATAGTGTCATGTGACCAATTTTTAATAAAAATTTTGTTGAAAAAAAGGTTTGTGGTCCCGTGAACAGTACATAAGATCTACTGGACAACCACAAAATGCGCTTCTTAACAAAAAAAAAAGCGAGACACAAGACGCTGTCGTTATAAGCTGTATCCAAACGCTGCTTTTCTCTTGGAACTTTGATTAGTAGAATATGAGTTTTATGCTAGGCTTGCGCATGATGGAAAGGAAATGCACCCAATGGTAGCCAAATCTAGCCTACGGAATAAAACTTTTTATAATAGCATAAATTCAATAATTAATTAAAAAGCCGACATGAAACGACATGATTTCAAAGTAATCTCACATCACAACAACTAAACTAGCCAAAAGGAAAAGAAAAAGAAAGGGGAGCATTAAAAACTAAAAACCAAAATCGCCAATGGAATACTGGTCACAGTCGTCTTTCTTGAACACTCTACAATTGGGTTATTTTTGCACTCATAATATTGAAAGTAACAACCACCAAAACATAAAAGACTGTATTTAACAACCCCACATCACATGCATAATGGTTATAATATATATTACCAAAAAAAAAAAAAAAAAAGGTTATGATATAAAGGTTGCTTCATGGAAATCACCAGTCACATCACAGTATATATAAAGAGTACCATTTCTTTGAGCAAATTTTAAGTCTTGTATGCACAAGCCTTAACTTAAGTCTTGCTTGCTTCTTGTTTTTTACTAGCTCTTGCAAATACACTCAACTCAAGTCATTCTTACAAACTAGCAATCTGACTCTTTGATTGTACTGAGGTACTAATTAAGAAGTATATATATATAATGGGTTCTCCAGAGAAGAATGACTTGGAGAAAGGAGGGATGAGAAGGAAGGACAAATCTTCAATAGCCATAATTTTCACATATGCTGACTGGGTTGATATTATGCTTATGTTGTTGGGTACTATTGGTGCTATTGGAGATGGCATGTCTACAAACTGCTTGCTAGTCTTCGCTAGCCGTCTTATGAATAGCTTGGGTTATAGTAAGACCCAACAAAATCGTGGGAATTTCATGGATGGGGTTGAAAAGGTTAGTAGTTAACATTCTCATTCCTATTAGTATTTCTCTCTCCTTCTCTCTCATTTCATCTTTTTGGGTTTTGTTAACAGTGCAGCTTATACTTCGTTTACTTGGGATTAGCAGTAATGGTGCTGGCCTTTATGGGTAATTTCAAAATACCTTTTTTTTTTTTTTTTTTTTCTTCATTTACTTTGCTTTCTGACTACAATGTGGTGTTTGACTGTTTGGGATGTTTAATGCAAATTAAACCAATCCACTGTGTCTCAAATAGTGTCTCGCAAGTAAACATATGTAGTGGAATAAGGAGACATCACCATAATTACCAAAATGAAAAGAGAAATGTGGGGGTTTTATGAAACCCTAGAATGCCCTAGTCTTGAAATAAGTAAAAAAAAAAAAAAAAAAATCTAGTAAATGCCGTCTAAAACAAAAGTACCAATTGAATTTTCTTTGGCGGCATCATTCAAAAAACCCCTTGCATGATTGAAGAGATCTAAGATGGCTTTGGACTAAATCAATAGTGAATGGTTGCAGAAGGTTACTGTTGGAGTAAAACCAGTGAGCGTCAAGTGCTGAAAATTCGTTACAAGTATTTGGAAGCTATTCTCAGGCAAGAAGTTGGGTTTTTTGATTCTCAAGAAACAAAAACTTCGGAAATCATCAATAGCATTTCAAAAGATGCTTCTCTCATACAAGAAGTTCTTAGTGAAAAGGTAAAAAAAAAACACAGATATGAATTTTTGTTTTAAGCAGTAATCTCAGGATCTGTGAACCTTCCTTTCTTTTTGTTATTTTCAAATATGAAATCCAACTTTAGAAGAAAAGTAATGGATTAGATGACTGATGTGCAGGTTTTTCTTTTTTCTTCATTTTCTGTATCTTAATGTAGCTCTTAATATGTGTGTGTATCCAAGATCTATCTATCAATATGTAGTTTTCTCAATGAAAATCAATAGGGAGAAACTTATTTTATTTTATTTTTTTTTAACTTTCTCTCTCTTTTTGTTTCCTTTTAAATTTCAGGTGCCAATATTTTTGATGCACTCCTCAGTGTTCATTTCAGGGCTTGCATTTTCCACTTACTTTTCATGGAGGCTGTCATTAGTAGCCTTCCCAACACTACTTTTGTTAATTATACCTGGAATGGTTTATGGAAAATATCTTCTCTATTTGTCGAAGAAGTCCTACACGGAGTACAGTAAAGCAAACACCATTATTGAGCAGGCTCTGAGCTCCATTAAAACAGTTTATTCATTCACTGCTGAGAGAATAATAGTTGGGAAATATTCAGCAATATTGGATAGAACCACGAGCCTGGGAATCAAGCAAGGTATTGCGAAAGGTCTAGCCGTTGGAAGCACAGGGCTCTCTTTTGCAATATGGGCTTTTCTATCTTGGTATGGAAGCCATTTGGTTATGTACAAAGGTGAAAGTGGAGGAAGGATCTATGCGGCTGGAATCTCCTTCATATTAAGTGGACTGTATGTGGCTTTTTGCTTCAATTTTTCAGTACATGTTTATTAAAGCATATTAATTTTCGGTTATGTTGAGATATTGTATAAATTTTTGACACATTATGGAAAAACTTAATTCGTATTTTTGGAACGAAAAAAGGATGAGGAGAGAGGTATATTCTGATCACATTTTCCCTTATTTCCTCTCATTCCATCATTAAAACATAAAATTAAGAGTACTAAATTATAGAATTATTGATTAGACCATATTGCATCAGGTGTATACCCAAGATTAGATCTTAGCTTTTGAGTAATACATATGATCTCTGTTTTCAAACAGTCTTTAGATCAAATGGCATCTTTCACGTGAAATAAAGACTTAAAAGTTATTCTTTATGAGTACATGCACAGTGTTTATCTAATTTTTTTGTTATAAGAAAAGACATCATCCTTATCTTTATTTTTTTTTCTTGGAGGAAGACATCATCTTTATCTTATTAGGGTTGTAAAGTTGAAAATAAGTCTAGTCAATGTTTATTCATATTCACCATTAGTTGAGAAAGTTGAGTTTTCTTTACAAAAGTAATCTCTTGAACCTTATCTCACATTGGGGAAATGCACCATTTTGAAGGGAAATTAGTGCAGAAATTTGAATAGGAGGAACTTAATGATATACACCAAACTTAATTAAATTCACCAATTCAACTACAAGGGGCTGATTGCAATTGGAGTCATTACTTGATCATCAGCATTTGGCGATTCTATCTTAGAAGCTTGTTTATATTCATGTTGCATTGTTAGTCATTCCTGATCTTAGCAATAGGTAGTTACTTGAATAATCTTGAATGCTATTTTGAATTGATTGCTTACAAATATGATCAGCGTCTTGTTTAATGGGGAAAAAAAATCATTGCAAGATTATAACAGATATAAGCAGGCAAAAGGTTATAACAGATGGTCGGATATAGGTAGGCCAACAATATAGCTCAAGTAAAAATGTCAAATCATGAGGCAAAGAAACTAGAAATCCAAAAGAATAAAAGTAGAGTGAAAAAGAGACATATCTTTCGTTGGCACATCATATTGCCCATCGACTATTTTTAATTCCATCGCCTACAGTTATATGCTTAATATATTTATATTATGTTTTAAATGAAATACATAATTTCGTACTCAGGAATTTCGATGAATAGTACTCAGCAAAGTTTCTTTTATTAATTGAACTTGAAACATCATATTGCAAGTGCATTCATTTTTATCTAGATATTCAAGTACGGCCACCATATCAATAGCTACTTATCAAATTTAATTTGTAAAATTAAATTATAGGAATAAAGAACTGAGTTCATCTTTGCCTGTTTGGTTAGACTTATTTTTGCCCAATGTTGCTTATGTACAACTTTTTTTTTTTTTTTTGGAACAAAATAAACCTATTAAAATAAGCTGTACCAAACAAATGGCACTTTCACCTAATTAGGTAGACATCTACTTGTTTGCACTAAGCACTTTCCTTACTTTATTAAGGTTTTCTTTTACAATAGAGTTAATATAATGATCTTTTAAAAAAATGATGACTATAATGCAGATCCCTTGGCATGGCACTTCCTGATGTCAAGTACTTCACGGAAGCTTCGGTTGCAGCTACACGAATATTTGATAGGATCAACCGGATACCCTTAATTGATTGTGAAAATACAAAAGGACTTGTATTGGACAAAATTAGAGGCGAACTAGAATTCGAGCATGTCAAATTCACATACCCTTCTCGTCAGGATTCCATTGTCCTCAAAGATTTTAGTCTTAAAGTTGAAGCTGGGAAAACTGTTGCTCTTGTTGGTGCCAGTGGAAGTGGCAAATCCACAGCAATTGCATTAGTGCAACGGTTTTATGATGCTGATGATGGATTTGTGAGAATTGATGGTGTCGATATAAAATCTTTACAGATGAAATGGATAAGAAGTAAAATGGGACTTGTTAGTCAAGAACATGCATTGTTTGGGACATCAATAAAGGAAAATATACTATTTGGGAAGCTTGATGCGACCATGGATGAAGTCACCGCTGCAGCCATGGCTGCCAATGCTCATAACTTCATCAGGCAGCTTCCTGCAGGATATGAGACCAAGGTGGGTTACACAATGAAAGCATTCATTATAGTACGTACAAAACTTGGGTGAAGTTTCTTACATGTTGTATTTTAGGTTTCCTAATTAATTAAATTCAACTATGTGGCTACATTATCCAATGAGGCACTTAATTGAAGTTAATTGTCGATGTGAGAAGACATCTTTAATGCTGCATTTGTCAGTTTAGTCATATTATTGAACAATATTAGGAATCTAAGATGCTGCAATCAAGGAACTATACCCAAGTTTCCCCTTTTGAAGTTAAAGGGAAATTTTGAGTGAAAAAGGGAAGTTAGACCAGGGTGCATGACATTCCCTAATTTTCACTTATTGATGGTCCATTTGGGAGAGAGTACATTGTATAATTGTTGTTCAAGTTCTAGCTTGAATCTTAAAATAGACAGATCAAGAATAGTATTGATATTATTTTTTATGTAACAGGTTGGTGAAAGAGGAGCACTATTATCAGGTGGACAAAAACAAAGAATTGCGATTGCCAGAGCCATTATAAAAAACCCTTTGATTCTCCTACTTGATGAAGCAACGAGTGCTCTTGACTCCGAATCAGAAGCACTAGTCCAAAATGCCCTTGATCAAGCCTCCATGGGAAGAACTACCTTGGTATTTACCCACTTTCAATATTGCTAAATTTACCCTTGAATTCACTCTACCTCTTTTTGATTTCTAACTGGATGACACCTGAAGTCAATGGATTAAGAGATCATCACAACCAACATATAAAAAATTCTTCTATTTTCTTAGTTTTTGATGAAAGGAGCTAAGGAAATTAGTGTTTATGTCTATTGAATCGAGATAGTCTTTCATAATTTCATGCATTATATTAGCATACTAGTAATTAGGTGATGAAAGAAAAAAACGAAAAGCAAAATGGCATGACCTATGATATGTATCAATTGTGCACATTACTTGATGAATGATGGGACACAAATATTTTTGTTTTTCCAAAAAAACCTGCAAAGCTATATCTCAGTTTGTCCAATATTGGACTATCAAAAACATACCTCACCTCACCCTACGTTAGTAACTAATGTTGACAATGTTGTATATATTCAGGTGGTTGCCCACAAGCTTTCCACAGTTCGAAATGCAGACCTCATTGCAGTCGTAATTGGTGGTTGCATAATTGAAATAGGTTCACATAATGACCTTATCAACCGCAAAAACGGTCATTATGCCAAACTGGCAAAACTACAGAGACAATTAAGCTGCGATGACCAAGAACAAAGCTCTGAATTGCGTGTTTCTTCAGTCGCAAGAAGCAGTGCTGGCCGGCCTAGCACTGCGAGATCAAGCCCAGCAGTTTTTCCAAAATCACCAATAATAACCGCAGATAGCCCAGCTCCAGTGTCTCATCCCCGACCTACCTTTTTCCGGCTTCTTTCTCTAAATGCTCCAGAATGGAAACAAGGTCTTGTTGGAAGTCTCTCAGCTATAGCTTTTGGGGCGGTCCAACCTGTCTATGCCTTGACCATAGGAGGCATGATAGCTGCTTTTTTTGCTCCAAGTCATGAAGAAATGCGTGCTAGAATCCGCACATATTCACTAATTTTCTGTTCACTTACTTTGGTTTCAATCATAATGAACCTCTTGCAGCACTACAATTTCGCATATATGGGAGAGAGGCTCACGAGGAGAGTCCGGTTGAGAATGTTGGTGAAGATATTGTCTTTTGAAACAGCTTGGTTTGATGATGAGCAAAACTCTAGTGGAGCCTTATGTTCAAGATTGAGCAATGAGGCTTCCATGGTTAAGTCCCTTGTAGCTGACAGACTTTCTTTACTACTCCAAACAGCTTCGGCTGTGACTATTGCAATGATCATGGGGCTAGTTGTGGCTTGGAAACTAGCACTAGTCATGATCGCGGTTCAACCTCTCACAATTCTATGTTTCTACACGCGCAAAGTATTACTCTCTACCATGTCCACCAATTGTGTTAAGGCACAAAATCAAAGTACTCAAATTGCCGTGGAAGCTGTCTATAATCATAGAATTGTGACTTCATTTGGAAGTGTAGAGAAGGTTCTTCAACTATTTGATCAAGCTCAGGAGGCACCAAGGAAAGAAGCAAGGAAGAAGGCATGGCTAGCCGGGATTGGCATGGGTTCAGCTCAGTGCCTAACATTTATGTCATGGGCTTTGGATTTCTGGTATGGAGGTACATTGGTGGAAAAGGGAGAGATATCGGCCGGGGACGTGTTCAAGACATTTTTCATATTGGTCAGCACCGGGAAGGTCATAGCTGAAGCTGGTAGCATGACTTCAGATTTAGCCAAGGGTGCCACTGCAGTTGCATTTGTGTTCAAAATTCTTGACCGGCAATCATTGATTCCATGGTCTTATAATAATGTAAGTAACAACTAGCTAATTAACTTGAAGCTTGTCACATTCTTTTTGGCTTCAAGTATTGCACAAAGTTTATGTTATTTGATTGATTCGTTTGCATTTTGAAATAGGATGGTGGTGACAATGGGGGAACTAAGTTGGTAAAAATAAGTGGAAGGATAGAGATGAAGAAGGTTGATTTTGCATACCCAAGCCGTCCTGAGACCTTAGTGTTGCGCCAATTTTGCCTGGAGGTGAAACCGGGCACGAGTATTGGACTTGTTGGGAAAAGTGGGTGTGGGAAATCGACAGTGATTGGATTAATCCAAAGGTTTTATGATGTTGAGAGTGGGTCAGTAAAAGTAGATGGGGTGGACATAAGGCAATTAGATATTCAATGGTATAGGAGGCACACGGCACTTGTTAGCCAAGAGCCAGTTATATATTCAGGTAGCATCCGTGACAACATTGTGATTGGGAAGTTTGATGCCTCAGAGAATGAGGTGGTGGAGGCTGCCAGAGCTGCCAATGCCCATGAATTTATCTCGTAAGTATTCTTTGTTCATCATCGCCAACAATTTAGCATGTGATGTAAAAAGTTAAACAATAATTCTAGGGACACATCAAATTTGAGAATATGTTGATTTATGTGATTGTGAGTGATAGATATTTTCTACTCGTTCTTGTTTACATTGACCCGCCACTTTTGGTCTTCCACTCACAGTCACACTTAAAAACATATTATAAAATTGGGTTAGCCTGAAATATTGTTGAAAGTTAAATTGGCAAACTAGAACATCGGCAATTTTTCTTAGGACAATCAGACCCAACATTTTTAATCAATAATAGGTGATTAAATAAGGGCAATAAAATTTGGGATTTGAATTGGATTAATAAAATGGAATATTAACATTGGTGATTTTTATATGATAAGGTTAGTGCAATTATTGACTTCATTATTATTACTTTCGTGTAGATCCCTTAAAGAAGGGTATGAAACTGAATGTGGCGAAAGAGGAGTGCAATTGTCAGGAGGGCAAAAGCAAAGAATAGCAATAGCAAGGGCCATAATTCGGAATCCAACAATATTACTACTAGACGAGGCAACAAGCGCTCTGGATGTGCAATCTGAACAAGTTGTTCAAGAAGCATTGGATAGAATCATGATTGGGAGGAGTACAATTGTGATAGCACATAGGCTCAACACCATAAAAGAGCTCGATTCAATTGCATTTGTGGCAGATGGGAAGGTGGTGGAGCAAGGAACCTATGCTCAACTCAAGAGCAAGCGGGGTGCCTTCTTTACTCTTGCTTGCCTTCAAACTTAGGTTAGGTCAACTACTTGAAAAATCTATGCAGTTATGATGGGGTTGGCAAAGATTTGGGCCTAGTAAGTACAAGCCATGCAACAAATCAGTATTGTTTAGAAAGAATGGCCTCGTAATGTAGAACAATGTCTGTCTCTACCTTAATACTCAATATCTTTTCCTTTTTGGGTCGACTTGCGCAATATTTCATTGGCCTGGATACTGCAAACTTAAATACTGCTCAACAGCCGAAGTACACACCGAATAATCAAGCATTCCAACTTAAGCTGGAGTTTGTATTAGCTTGTTCTTTGAAGTATCTGTATTGTAGTTGGTCAAAAGGCCTTTTTAAAAAAAAAAAAAAAAAAATCGTAATTACTTGAACTCACTCTAATTTCGTGCACATTTGCCATAATCTTTGTATGGGGTGTGTTTCGTTTGTATGTTTGAACACCCTTTTAGCATATGAATATTATATGATAGATTTAAGGGACAAGTAATCCGGAAAAATCCAAACTGTTGATGTTCCTATGATGGGCTCTAGCCCATTTTCATTTTCAGAATCGATCTTATTTTGTCCTGTGGCCATTAAGTTGTCTCAGACTGGGCCAGCCCCAACATATACACTGCCAACCGTCTAGTGATGTAAATCCCATGTAAGGAGTAACAGACAAAAAGGCCAAAATGGGCCAATGTTCTTTTCATGCAAAAGAAAGTGGCGTTTTGTCCTCTTTTTAAAACTAATTAGAGAAATGTCTCTCTTTTATAACTCGATTTTTTAAAAATCGAGTTTAAAAAAAAAAAAAATTTGGAGCTTTATAGTGGCATTTTAAGGATTTATAGTGGTGTTTTGGAACTCGAGCTATTGATAAAAAAAAAAAAAAAAAAAAAAAAAAATTGCCTATAACTCAAAAAATAAAAAATAAAAAATTCCTATAACTCGAGTTCATGAAGCTCGAGTTCTAAAACGTCACTATAGGCTTCTTAAAAACGCCACTATAGGGCTTAACTCGATTTTGAGAAAATCGAGTTTCAAAACAGGGGCATTTTCCTAATTAGTTTGTAAAATGGGGTAAAATGTTGGATTGTTAGCGCAAAAGGGGCATTTGCCCATTTTGGCCCAGGCAAAAATAAGAAATAAATAATATGAATATATATATATATATATATATATATATATATTTGGAAATAGTTTCAACCTATGACGTCCGCTCTTGATGATAGATTTTTATCATCAAACTAAGGCACCAATAAGTTTTTGGTCTTGGCGGGGATTGAACCTCAAGTCTCTTATTCATTCATAAGAGACTTTACCAATTGAACTAACTAGAACCCACAATAATATGAATATTTTGTTCACACATACTAGCAACATAATAGCATGTATTCAGTTTTTCTAAAACATAGGTAACATTTATTACCAACAAACTTGACAAAGGAACATGCCAAGACAAACTAAGCATGCAGGTAATATCAATTGACTTTTATTCACTTTTATTCGAATATTTATTGTGCTATATTGCACCTAAGTTTTGCCATTTTTAGAATATTAATGATATGACTAAACTAGTATTTTTATTATTATTTTTTATTGTTAGATTTAACTTTTATGAAAAATTAGTCACAGACCAGCACAATGTAACGGATAATTTTGATGTCATATTATTTTTTGTTAAGTAAAGAATGAGAATAATAGTTGAGATTTATAAGTAATAGTCCCAAACTCATTCACAATAATGTGATTACATTATAATATATATAATAAATTTTATTTAAGTAAAGAAGTCTTTTTCTTGATTTGTGTGTGTGTGTGTGTGTGTGTGTGTATTTTGGTGAGGAAACATGTTGCATTTTACTTTCAATTATTATATATGACAAAATATTTTGTAATACATTATAATAGTGTGAGATATGTATCAAAATACAACACAATTAAAAAATGGAAAATGTATAATTTTTATTAGAACATGAAAATAAATCTTGTTGGTTTCATATGAAAGCTAACATTATTTTGCATTTTTGGAGAAGTTACTGTGCAATTTATCCAAACTTTGTTTCCATTTTATCACATAAGAACTATTAAACAAAATTATAATAGTTTCTATTTTGATAATCACTAAACTCATATATGAGAATCAACTATTACAAAAAATTTTCTCTCCAAAACATATATTGATTTCTATTATTCCTTTCCATACAATTTAAAAAATGTGAAAAACTAAGGAAGCTAAATGTGTAGTTGATCTTAGTCAATCAATAAAAAGCATAAAAGGGGTAAGGGAAAGCAAACATATTCACAGTATAATTGTTTATATATGTCCATATTTGTTTTTGTATAATAATAGCTTTCTAAAATATTCATGTAGCAATTGTATCTTGTTTGATCTCTCCCAGTTCTGCAGCGTTAACCCAACTCACAGCATATAAACCAATGATCATGAAAAAAGAACCTAGCAAAATGAAGCCAAACACAATTTCTAAATTTTAGTGATAATTAACAGAGAGATTAAAAGATATCACAAATATGTAGTGATAATTAAAAAAATTTCCATCACAAATACTATACTTATTGGTTTTAAGAGAGATTAAAAGAGAACATATATATATATATATATATATGTGTGTGTGTGTGTGTGTGTGTGTGTGTAGGGGAAGGGAAAAATGTATATACGAATACGACACATAAGTGTTGAGGGAGGAGAAAGGTTGGGGAAAACGAAGAGACTTTGTATGTTTTGGTAATTGAAAAATGTATTTATAACTAGTAAGTTGCATAGTAAATGTTATATATATATATATATATATATATATATATATTATTTTTAAAAAAACTTATCGAATCCAATGTAGTAACATAATAGTAAGTCTGAATAGAGGACTTTTGGGCTACCATAGAGGTTTATGAAAAATTTTCGACTTTACATATTCATTATTTTTTTTCCCAAAAATTTTTATTGAAGAAAATAATTTCCTTCATAAATGAGAATTTTACGGATTTTTTTTCTTTCAATTAGATAGAAGAAATATATAGGGAGGCCAAAAAAAAAAAAAAAAAAATGATTGTATTTCTAAAAGAGCTAATAGTGAATATTTAAGTACATATTATTTAAGAATTATAATAGTGAAATTTGTAGTACAAAAGAAATGCCTAGTTGATTTCCTGTTGTATTTATCTATTATATTTTTGAATATTTAAGGAGTATGATGGATTGAAGTGCAACATATCATAGCCAAATTGAACAATAAGATATAAGATATAAGTTTGAGGTTTTTATTTTTTATTTTTTATTTTATTTTCTCTCTCTCTCTCTCTCTCTCTCTCTCTCTCTCTCTCTCTCTCTCTCTCTCATTAGATAAGCTTAATTAAGCTAATTACTAAGGTAATATGATTTAATTCATGTTGAACTATACAAAATCATTCTATTTATTTTATATATATCTATTGGTTAGCATGATTTGAATTAAGTTGCAGGGTTTCCTAAGAATGAGATCACGTCAAAGTATATGCTTCAATTGAGAGAATTTTTAATTTCAAAGTAATGGACATTAGTATTACCATGGAAACATGAAGCAATATTGCATGCATGTCCACAGTCATAAAATGGATGCAATAGTTATAAATTGTAAGATTTTATTTTTTTTTTTTAGAAGAGAAATGGTACCCAAATACAAAGAAAAAGAGGAACACCATATGGTCAATACCTATCAATCATAATATTTTGTTTCCTCTTCCAAGGTGTCCTAAGAAGTTATATATTAATTAGCATTGATTTAGATGAGATTAAAAAAAATTAGCAAGAATTTATGTAGTATTTAATTTTAAAAATTACAAAGCTCTTCAGAAAATAAAATAAACAAATGAGAGGCAAATGATCATGTACTAAATCAATAAAACGCATTCCAATTCTTTAAACACAAACAATTTTAATGGGTAAAATGCAATTATGTAAAAAAAAAAATTGTAAATATGAATACAAAGAAATAAAATATCAATTGAAAAAAAAAATGGTATTTACAACCCTAGAAAAGAAAATCCAATACAAACCTTTACATCGTAATTTATCAAAAAATTAATGAAAATAACCATATTAAACTAAGTTATAATCCCAAATACAAAGAAAAAGAGGAACATCATATGGTCCATGCCTATCAATCATAATAGATGAGATTAAAAGAAAAGTAGCAAGAATTTATGTAGTATTTAATTTAAAAATTACAAAGCCATTCAGAAAATAAAATAAACAAATGGGAGGCAAATGATCATGTACTAAATCAATAAAACGCATTCCAATTCTTAGACACTAACAATTTTAATTGGTAAAACATAATAATGTAAAGAAAAATTGTAAACATGAATACAAAGAGATAGACTATCAATTGAAAATTGGAAAAAAGAAAAAAGAAGCATGGTATTTACAACCCCAAAAAAGAAAATCCAGTATAAACCATAAAAAATTGCCGCAAAAAAGAAAATTAAGAAGTTCAAAGGAAGGAAAAGAAAAACTAACCTCAAATGGACCTTCCAATTCTAGTTGTAATTTGGTAATTGATGGAGTGGAAAGAAAGCAATTCAAAACCTATACATATAAAAAATTAAAACAGTGGGTTTTAAATCCAAAGGGAGGCAATTGAATGTTTTGATGCGGGAAAGAAGCCGTTTTTTTTTTTATAAGGAGATGATAAGTCAGAGAGAAAGAATGATTGATTGTTGAATTTAAGGGAATTTGGATTCAATGGGAAAGTCATTAATAGTATAAACATTAGCCATTTGTTTGATGGGAAGATGATGAGTTGAGAGAGAGAGAATGAGATTGATTAAAGAGAATATATGAAGTGGAAACCCAAAAAAAAAAAAGGAAAATAAAAACTTTGTGACATGGCGATAATGTGGCTCAACTGGAATGTAGCAAAAAAAAAAAATGCTATGTTTCAGCTTTTAGATATATATATATATATATAAATATAGATGTAATAAACAAGAAATAAATCACATGTGTAATTGTCTATTATCGAGAGAGAGAGAGAGAGAGAGAGAGAGAGAGAGAGATTGTTCTTGAGAGTCTTAGGCCCTGTTTGGTTGCAAAAAATTGATCACTCATCACTCATCACTTAAATATCATCACTCATCACTCATCACCATATAATTCATTTTCTATCTCTCAAAAATTCCCAAATATCACCTAAACCCGTTTGGCACCTAAACCCAAATATGTTTTCAACTCCAAAAACTCCAAAAAGTAGGACCCACATTCTGACCTGGGTACCATTACTTCTTGTGCTATCAGAACCGCACCTGTCCCATCCTCATCCCATTTACCCCAAAAGCCAAAACCCAACTTTACCAAAACCCAGTTTGTCACTCCCTAACTTCGAGTTTTGATCATGACCAGAACATTATGTCTATGTATAAGAAGATTTACAAGGGTGAGTTTTGGTGTCTGAGGTGGTTTTCGGCTATTAACTCGGCTTCTTGATACAAACCCTGAAACTTGGTTTACGATATCGAAAATCATGGAGAATTGGTGGTTCAAGAAGGGGTTTAAGCACATTAAGTAAAGGTGCTGATTGGCTTCGTTTGCACCTGGGTATGTCTTTTCTTGATTCAAATATATATATATATATATATATATTTTGTTTTGTTTTTTTGTCTTTGATGTCGTAGATGTCATCTCATCGAAAAATGGAATCGGTGAATGGAGTTGTGTGTATATCTCGGGCTGAAGGTGCTGATCAGCGAAACTGGAACTTTGCTTCAGTTGTTGAAGTGGGAAAGTGAGATGAAGAAGTGAGCTTGGGTATCCATTGGAGCTTTTGTGGGTCTGCAGTGATGTAACTACACACTACTGTGGGACCCATTTGGAAAGAAAAATTATGAAAATTGCCACTAAGTTAACAAACCCATAACTTGAAAATAAGCTTGGGCTGTTTTCGAAATTGGTAACCCAAAACTCAAAAAACTCAGTTTTGTTAACTGAGTGAACAAACAAAAAATCATCCAAACAATGTTTCCTTATGTGGCGCCCGCCGATTTCGGGTTATGAATTAACAAAACTTAGTTTTGTTAACTCAGTTTTGCAAAATCCAAACAAGGCCTTATACTCTTGTTTTACCCTCTCAATTGTAGCCCTAATCCTGCTCATAGTTATTAACAAAGTTAATAATTTTCTAAAATAATAATACTTAAGACGTCAAAGTTTATTATTATTATTTTGTAATAATGTAAATTATTTTCAATACGAGTTGCATTAATTTTCTCTAACATATTTCATATAAAATTATAAACAGTGTAAGCTTATATATAAACTACAAAGCATATTTTAGTGGTAAAACCTTTTTTTTTTGGTTGAGAGAAAAGTGGTAAAACCTTTTAGTTTAGTGGTATAACGTTAACATGCTCTCTTTTATTATAAGAACCATGATTTGAATTCCATTCCCATTACTGTAACTAAAAAAAAGTGCTACAAAGTATATCTCAATCCTACAATTGTATGACATATGCCTCAAGGTTGTAACTTTAATTTCGGGTTAAGGATAATGATCTAACATATTTTCATATAAACAGTTTAAGGCTTTAAGCTTAAATGTAAGCTGTCAAGTATATCTCCATCTTATAATTCAGAAATACGCTCCAACTATATCTAATACTCCAACTAATTAAGACCCGAGAATAAGGATTTAAGTAGGATAAGTATAAACGTTACACTTCCATGGTGTCTTCCCTGGAACATTTCCCTATTTTCTTGACTTGAATAGTCACCTTTCTAGCACCAATGCTGCAAAAAACAGTAAGAGTTTCTTTTTTTGCAAAATCAAAATAATTGATGGAAAAAAAAAAAAAAAAAAAAACAGTCATGGAGATATATTTTAATTAAAAGCTTCTAAATCGCCCGTGTCAACTTAAATAGTTAAATTCTAGTTGTAAATGTGAAATGCCTCCCCTGCTCCCTAAAAGGCCAAGAAAACAAAACATACCTAGCACAGCTGTTTAGGAACTTGTGAAGATGCAGGTCCAGCTTAGTGAGATGTGTTCTCTCCCTAGGAAAACAAATATACCTTATAATTATTTAAATTTAAAGCTATATCCAATTGCATCAATAAGTGTGGAATTCAAAATTTTGATTTGAATGGTTTATTATTATAGTAATTAGTGTGTAGTTCTATGCATATGCATAGATACAATTAAAAATAATCACAATTATACAATTCAAATTTATACATGATATTAGCTTACATTTTTTTTTTTAAAACTATACAGTTCTAAAATATGTAATGATTTATATATATATATATATGTGTGTGTGTGTGTGTGTGTGTGTGTATATATAGTATTTAATTGGTTTTAGGCTCTTCGGTTTATGCATAAGCACAGATATAATTAATAATAATCACAATTATACGATTAAACTTATACATGATATTAACTTACATTTTTTTTTAACTTTACATTTCTAAAATATATAATAATTTATATGTATATGAAGTAAGGCAATGGAGGCAAAGGAAAAAAAATTCCTTTGCTTGGTTAGACAAAAAGAATAGAAAGAAAGGAGATAAGAAGGGGGTTGTATTCCTCTCGACCCACCATTTAATTTCTTGTCGAATTTGGAGGAAAATAAGAGAGTGCAGAGAGATTTCTTAAGGTGAGAACCGTTACAGTTATTTTCCCTTCTCTTCCTCCCTTGCAAACCAAACAAATTATGGTTATGTTTGATTTGAGGGAAGATGAAAAGAAAGGAAAGAAGATGAAAAGAAAGGAAAGAAATGGAGGAAAGAGAAAAGGAATCATTTGTTTAATTAGAAAGAAATTAAGGGAAGGAAAAGAAAATGGAGGGAATGCATTTCCATGCGACCCATCATTTTTCTTTCCTTTGCAATTGGGAGGAAATGAAAAAGTAGAGAGATTTTTTATGGAGCACCCTATTCCCTTTCTATTCTACCTAAAAGAAAATTCCCATTTTCATTTCATTTCTTTTCTTCTCTCCTTTTCCCTTTCTCCCCTCTCCCCCTCTTCCTTTTTGCCAAACATTGTGTAAAGGAAAAATGTACTTCTTTCTTTCTCTTGTCCCCCCCCCCCCCCCCCCCGGTCAAAACAACTTATTTATATTTGCACATCATTTAAGGAAAAAAAAAATATACAATCAATTTGTATAAAAGTTTCTATTGTGAATTTTATGTAAAAATAAATAATAAAAAAAGTTTGAATACAAATAATGCAATTAACGCCAACCATTAAGGAAACAAAATCCAATAAATTAAATTAAATAAAATTAAATATCTGGATTTTGCCAAAACTTAAAATAAAAAAAATATAAGGAAAATTGTGATATAGATTTAAGGGTATGTTTGGTAGGGAGGATTTTAAGGAAGAGGGAAAAAAGAGAGTAGAAAATAGGAAAGAAAATGAGTGTGAGTGGTGTTTAGTTGAAAGGGGGAGTGGGAGAGAAAATTGGTGGTGCCTGACTATTTTCCCTCCAGGCTCACCAAAACTCAATCTCTCCAAAGGAGAGAATAATTGTGGTCAAATGACTGAATCACCCTCTCCTCCTATGTGCTAGTGCTTTTTTTTTTTTGGCATGATATTTTCTTGGATGTGATGTACATTGAAGACAATGTATTAAATTCAGTTTTGAACTCTGGGTACGTCGTAAGCTTTGTTGCATCTTCCATTTTGTTTTTTTTTTTTTTGAACAAAGTTTCTCTCCAAACTAGTTTGGAGAGAAACCTTACAAACTTATTATATATATTTATATTGAGTGTGAATTTTGAAAATCTAACCATTAGATTGCATGTTCTTATTACATCCCTAATGCTTACAAAATTTCAAGAAAATCAAAGGTCAATTACTATGTCATCAAACAAATGTTATAATTTCAGGTTTTTGTAATCTAAAGTTGTATATAAAAAATAAGTTAATTGATCAAATGGTAAATATTATCTGATTTGAACGAAATTTGATATGTATGTTAAGAACATAAGGAATATAAAATTCAACAGTTAGATTTTCAAAATTCACACCCAAAAAAGAAATATATGAGAAGTTTGAAGAGTTTCTCTCAAAACTAGTTTTTGGAGAGAAACTTTGTTCTTTGTTCTTTTTTTTTTGGTTTAATTGGACGTGATTTTCTTCTTCTTCTTTTTTACTTTTTTCTGGGCATGATTTTTTTAAATAATTTTAGGTGATTGCCTTTTTTTTGGTTGATTGTTTGTAATTTTTTTTTAATTGGACATCATTTTTTAATAAGAGCCTATTAGTGAATCCATACAAACTCATTTTTTCCATCCTTCTACTTTTCCACCCCAACCAAATACAATTGAGGGAAAATAAAATCTCTTTTATCCTTCCACTTTTTCACCCCTTCCCTATTTTCTATCCTCCCCCACTTTTCTATATCTCCAACCAAACGGACCCTAAAAGAACTTAGATGTAAATGGGACACAGTTGGGAGGGGAGGATTGCAAATCATGTTACCAATTGGATTACAAATTGGACAATGAAACTAAACTTCTTGAAAAGTACTTTTGGGGGGGGGGGGGGGGGGGAGGGAAGAGCAATTGGTTGACACCTCTTAACGTCTCTGAGCCATTTAAATTTTAAATCCCTCCTCTCCATTTTAACTATTATTATTATTATTTTTTTTTTTTTTTTTGTCTCTGAGGCATTTAAATTTTAAATCCCTCCTCTCCATTATAACTATTATTATTATTTTTTTTTAAATAATTCTTGGGAGAGGGGCTAGCAGAGCTTCTCAAGCTTTTTAACGAGGGAGAACATAGGTGGGTTGGAGACAAGGGCGCCCTCTTGCTCCTTGATGTGGGATTGTCGCGAGTAGAACACCACCAGGTTTCAATGTGTTGATGGACCAAAGAAACTTTTTAGATGGAATTTGTAGCCTACATTAATTAGACACAATAAATTCCCATCCAAAGTTTCTCTTCAATTCCTTCTTTAGATTTGCCAAACTCAGTAATTAGATTTTAAAAATTAAATTAATGAAGGTTTAACCGCAAATTTTGGGGTAGATATTCAACTAGTTTAGTGTGCAAACTTGCACTACTAGCATTTGATTGAATCAGGTCCGAGTAGAGCAATCAAATCATTTTTAGGGAACTCAACAAAAACAAAAACCAAAAAATACCAAACCTAATAGGCCTTTTCCAATTTCTGAAGAATAGAAATCAAGATGCTTTTAGTACTTAATTAAATGATATGTTTATATATTTTTCAAAAAATAAAATCAAACTTTGCCATAATAAAATTAGCACAAATAAATTATTGACAAAGGTATTTATTTTGTTTTTGTTTTTTTATATAAAAAAAAAACAAGCATTTAAGCTAACAATTAAATATTTGTTATATCTTAATATATCTCGTTAGCAAAAACCCATGTACATACTTTTTCTCAATGGATTATAGTTACATATGTTAGTGAGTTGTGTTTCCAAAACAAGCAAAATGAAGACAAATTTAGAATTTTCTGTTTCCCCATTTTATGTTTAGAATTTAACCCATTAGTAAAAGGGTTTCTACTTTCTAGAAATAAGGAGTCATAAAACATGTAATGGAAGTTGCAGACATAGAGGAATCTAGCTCCCCACAAACCAACGATGAAAAGCTAGTTAATTTCCAACATAACACATAGGAAAACTAAACCAACTGCTCCAAAATATAGAGGGAAGACCCCTAGATTTTTTAGAGATGGTTATTACACACGTGTGCTTTATACTGAAATTATGACTTCAGTTAAAAAACAATGTGTGTACGGTGTGGGTTAGTGTGGGTGCAATAGTGTTTTCCATAGATTTTTCTTCATTAGATCATAAAAATGGTAGATTGGGAGGCGGAACTGCTCTATCAAAGACCAGCTCGTTCTCACTTCTCACCCTTTCCTTTCTGGGAATCCCATTTGGAAGCTTTCCCTCAGTTGGGACTGATTAGCTGTCTCAGCAAATCTTAGATTGTCGCAGTAGCTGCAACATTAACAAAACACAAACAACATGTCACTCATTCACAGCTCAACCAAGACAATCAATTATTTTCGTGTGAGAGAGAGACCTGAAAATAAGATTCAAGTCTATTCCTTAGGATGTTATGCTCTTGCTTCAATCTCTGAACTGCACCCTTGCATCTGCTCAACAAATAATTGGATGTAATGATTTAGCATGAGTAAAAGAAAACCCAAAAATTTGTGCTTTAGATTACATAATTACATAAATCTTTTTTTTTTTTTTTACTTGTTAAGTTAAACATGCACAAAGATGTTCTAGAACCTATGAGCTTGCCTTCCTTCCAATGGCAGAACCTTGTTTTTTGCCTTGGCCACTAAAATTTTGAAAAAATTAATTAATTAATAACATATATTTTTTATTTTTAAGTTTGAACATTCAAACTATTTGAATTGGCCTCTAAAGTTGAGCAAATTCAATGACTCAAAGTAAAAAAAAAAAAAAAAAAAAAAAAAAAAAAATAATAATAATAATAATAATAATAATAAAAAAGAATATTGGTTAGCTGAATTGGTGGTCCTCAAAAGAACTTGTCTAATTGTCAAGAAAAGAAAGGTTTCTTTTTTTTAATTTTATTTATTTATAACTTTCATCAAATATATATTTTTTTTAAAGAAAAGAAAAAAAAGATAGATGATATTGGTCAAATATCAAACACGAGAAAAAAGATAAATAATTAAATAGAACAATATATTGATACAAGCAGAAATATTACCCCTGGATGTCACCTCCTTTGAAACATTCCAATGCTTGGTTGATTTCTTTAGTAACCTTATTAGCACCAATGCTGCAAATAACAAGAATGATCTTCAAAAAAATATTAACAAATTAACTATTATATTGCAGGATGTTGCATAAGATATGGTAACTAATCGTGGCTGTAGAAGTCAGTATTTGACCTCTGTTTCATTAATTTTCATCAAGCCAATAATAGAGAAATACCTCGCACTGCTTCCTTTAAGCTGATGAAGGTACTTGTCCAGTCCCGGGAAATTAAAGTGTTCCTCCCTACTTATATATATGAATAATCGAAAGTACAGTTAAAACTATCTCCAATTGCAAATTTGGGCATGGAATTTAAAGGGATTTTTTTTTTAAATAAAAAAATAAGTGGGAGAGAGAAATTCAAACCGTGAAGAAAAGAACATTGACAGTGAACCACACAAGGTTCTTGACTTACTATTGTTTTATGTTAATTATTGTTGTGGAGGATGTATATGGTAATATTTTCTCCAAAATAAAAAAGAAACATTTTTGTGTAATACTACTCAGTACTCACAATGCTTGATCTATGATAGCTATCGTCTTTGGTGACTCTCTGAAATACATGGTCATAATTTCCTGAAGAAAGTTGGGGTTTTCGTTGTCCTGCAGTTGCTCCAATTGAAGAAATTGGTACTCAAGAATTTCCTGCAATAAACTGCATAATTATATTTTGGTTTCTCACTCAATTTCTCATTCTGAGCACATTTTCCCTTTTACTTTTAAAGGAAAATAATTTCAGATGGCTTTTCCATGGTTGCAAATGAATAAAGGCATCGAATTCAGGGTTTACCATTGAGATATTTGCCATAAGATTAAGTCTCATTTCACATAAGCATAATTGCCAATTTTGGTGTGACATATAAAATCACATATATGATATATGATTATACAAGATGAAAAAACTGGAAGACATAACTCATCACAAATCATCCTACCCTTTAAGCAATGAAAGAGGAAAAAAGAAAAAAAGAAAAAAAAGTTTAGAAAGATATTGACTGGAAGGCATAACTCATCACAAATCACCCTAGCTAGGTCCCATGTTTGATATTGCCATTTATTTTTTCTTGTCAATTTAAAGTCAAGCCTAAAGACTGAGTTCTAGCTAATTGCGCACATAAAGATATTGGCTTTAGGCTACAATGGCAAAGGTAGGTTCCATTCACATTCATGAGTTTGAATCTCTCACTTTTATGAATTCGATCCTCAAAGAATCTGAAGAAGCAATAATACAAAACCACAGATCGAACAAGGTATTTTAAGAATGATCCTTGTACTTCATGCATTACACCTTTCAGATTGAAAATTTTATGGACCAGTTTCATGAATGGAAACAGGCAGAAATTTAAAATTCTATCTAGTTAGTCACAGTGAAGAAAAAAGACAATAAAAGAAAATAAAGGATCCTGTACAGAAGTTGAGTTGCCATAGTATTGAAAATAAAGTGTAAACTACAAAAATAAATAAATAAATAAACTTCATAAAATAAGAGAAAACCTCAACAAAGAGGGACTGCCTCATGTTGGAAATCTGTTGGTGCAAGAGATCACTCTCCATTCTTATGAAAAATGGATAAACTAAAAAGGGGCTTGAGTACTGTAATGGCAAGCCTAGCAGACTGAAAAGGAATTTGTTGGAGTTGGAAGTGGTAACTCAGCTAGAATATTATTTTATTTGGTTTTGAATTACGAGTCTCTAACTCCTCCTAGTGAGATTAGGAAGTTAGTTTTAGGTAGGGTTAAAGATCTTCTATAGTTTTTTGGTAAGTACATCATGCACTTCTTAAAATTTTATCCATCTATTCTAAAATCAAGAAGTGTTACGCTCACAATATTTTCACAATAAATTCTAGGTGGCTGGTTATTTTTGGTTTAAATTGGAATCTGTGAAATTATTTCCTTGCCCACCAGTAACAACCTTTCACAATAATTTTACAACAAATGGTAGGTGACAAGTTGTTACTAGCTATAAATGGTGGGCAAAAAAATAATTTAGGTGGTAGACCCAAATTAAAACCAATAACAACATGCTACATAAAATTTATCGTGAAATTGTTGTAGACGTAACATTACTCATAATTGAAATAAAAAAATAATGATATTTTTTTATACAAAAGGATGTGAATAAAATAGTGATAACTGTCAACATTGCTTAATTATCAATAATGTGATAAAATCTAATCCACTGATTGGATAAGATTTTAGAAAATTAATGATAAAATTATCCTAAAAATTTTAGGTCTTGTTGGTGTAGTTATTCATCTAGCCTTGAAAAAAAAAAGACTTGTGTTATTTTGTGAAATCTTGTATAATAAATATATATATATTTTTTGTTTAAAAAAAAAAAATGCTACGTCTACAACTTTTTTGATGAAAATACTTGTAGCATTATTAAGATTAAGATAAATTCAATACATCATAAGCCAAAGCCAACTCAATAATAATTGGATCCTCTACTCAAATTACATAAATAACTAAATCTTTGGCATATTGAACTAAAATATGCACCGGTATATTTCCTTCTCTTCTCACATGTGACATTTGCACAGATCTAAAACTGTGTAATCTATGGCAAATCACAGAGACAATGTTAGAGATGGCTATAGGTGGGCAACTCAAGCCTTCAATAGCATTAGAAAGCATAAGTGAGTCACATTCAAAGTGGACATCTCGAACACTGTCATCCCAAGTGAAATCAACAGCTTCTTCAAAAGATTTAGCTTCAGCTTCCAACAGTCCGAAAGGGTAGTGGAGCTTTTTTCTTAATGCGGCTACAACTCTGCTTGCATGATCATGAATCACCGCTCCCACACCTGAGGCTTGTTGTTGCTGAAATACAGCTCCATCAGAATTGATTTTGTACTAAGGAGGTTTCGGATTGATCCACTTGTTCACTTCTTTTTTGGCTAGCTTTGAAGGTTAAAAGTTGGCGACCTGGAATTCTTCAATCAATGTTCTTGCTTTGTGGATAATCATGGCTGCAGATTGGCATGGCTTATCGTGTCTGACTTGGTTTCGGTTGAACCATATACTCCAAGCTATGGTTATAACTAACTCCAGCACTTCATTGCCTACATGTTGCACAAACTTGAGATACCACAAGAGATCAATGAACTCGGGAAAATGGACACCTTGCATGTCCAGTGGGAGACCTGAGAGACTCCAAACCTCCTGAGCTTTGGGGCAAAACCAGAATAAATGGCCACTGCTTTCAGTCTCCAAACCACAAGCCTCGCAAGTCGGATCGTCAAGAATTTTCGGGTGACAAAGGTTAGCCTTAGTGGGGAGTATATTATGACAGGCCTGCCATACAAAGTTTTTAACCTTATTTGGCACATTGAGACCCCACAAAGATTTCCAAAATTTTCTACCATTCTGCCTTTTCGAACCTTCAGGTCTAGGATTGGATATGGATGAAAGAGCCACCTTATAGGCACTGCTCACTGTGAAATGACCCTTAGATGTGTATGCCTAGATTAAGCGATCCATGGGACGTCTAGAACTCAAGGGAATGCCTAAAATTGTATTAGCATCATCAGGGGAGAAAGCTTGTTTGATCACATCCGCTTGCCAAGTATTAGATGAGGGGTTGATGATTGAACTGACCTTGGCATCAATAGGTAATCCAATCGGTGGTGAGGTCAATCTAAATCTGGATGGTGTTGGTAACCACCTATCAAACCATAGCCTAATAGATTCTCCATTCCCCACCTGCCATCTACAACCCTTTTGCACAATTGATTGGGCCAACATAATGCTCCTCCAAGCGTAGGAAGGATGATGGCCCAATTCAACGTAAAGAAAGTTTCCATTTGGAAAGTACTGAGCTTTAAATACTCTGTGAACTAAAGTATTATTGCAATTCTGTAATCTCCAACCCTGTTTGGCCAGTAATTCAAGATTGAAAGCCTTTAAATCCCGAAAACCCAACCCTTCTTCGTCTTTTGGAAGACACATTTTGTCCCAACTTAGCCAAGCCATTTTAGTTCTTTCATGCATTTGTCCCCACCATAAATTTTGAACCATTGATGTCATTTCATCAGGCAACACATTTGGGAACTTGAACATGCTCATAGTATAGGTAGGTACTGCCTGAGCCACAGTCTTGATTAATATTTCTTTCCTAGCGTGAGAAAGTAATTTTTCCTTCCACCCGATAGCTTATTGTGGACACAATGGGTTTTGAAGTCACCACCTAGTTTTTGCAATAACCTAGGAACCATATATATAGCATCCTTTTGAGAAATGACCTTTTGATCTTACTACCAGAGATATGAGTTCGAAGTTAAGGTACGGTCTTGGGAAGGTGTTAGGCACCCAAAACCGCCCGACTTTAAGGTTGGCTTCCAATTATTGTGTCTTATGTCTTAACCCTATTAAAGGCATACTCAATATTTGTATCTAACTCACACATGCACACTAGCATGCATATAAACAATCAACATGGCATTAATCATCCCTAACCATACATCTATCATGGCATACCCTAGCATTCATCTAGCAAACAACCTATCATTCATCTAGAATAAATGTCATGGCAACAAGGTATTTCATCACACCACAAACCCTAATCATACATCTAATCACGCTTCATCACATTACAAACCCTAGCATACATCTAATCATGGCATCATATCATATTACATCATCCAAGGCAGCAACATGGGTATTAAGAGAGATCCAAACAAACAAGTGATAAAGCACAATCCATCAAACAAGCATATTCACATCTATCATTAAACAAACCCTACTCAAAGATGCATATTCGTGTGAATGCATAACTTATCTTTTCTTACCTTGCAGCAACTCAGCACCTATGACAATATGCATGAACAAGTAAATGCATGTTCATAATATTGAAATAAAGACAACACAAAACAAACCCTAATGTAAGCATGTGAAATGTGAAGGAAAACATCTAATTAATCATATGAAACAGAAGCTTTAAAAGCACAAAAACATAGAAAGGAATCTAAATAGAAGTATACATGTGAAAGCAGAAGCAAAAAAATAGAAGAAAACAAAACTAGGGTTTTTGAGCTGGTTCATGCGTACGCATGAACAACCTTGCGTGCGTATAATCAAGCATGCGTATACAGCCTTGATCATGCACACATGGGTTTTTGCCCAGAAACCCTAAAAACACAGCAAATAGAGCAAGCTTCAAAACATAAATTCTAGCAACCTAACATGCTTAAAACATAAAGAAAACATAAACCTAGTCAAACATGTTATAAGCATAAACAAGGCAAAGAAATGGATTAAAACATAAACTAAAAGTAGAAATGAAAAAAATTTTAAAAAGAGAATACCTCAAAGCAAAAACTCCTAGGCTTGATTTTTACCATTCCCTTTAGTCAAATCTATTACAAACCAATAAGAAAGTGATTAGTAATCTTAAAATTCAAAGATCAAGGCTAGAAAAGGCCCTAATCAAATAAAATTGAGTTGAGAATGTTTTGTGAAAAACTTCATCTTTTATTCACTATTTCTAGTGAATCTTAGTGTTTTTCCATGGGATTTCTATGTGTTTTTAAAAGGTACCATGTATGTCTATTTATATTGTGAAAATGTGGGTTTGGAATGGCTCCTAGACGATGTGGGATTCGTTCTAAATCCTAGTTTTTAATGCAGAAAACTTGTCTTTCTGGTACTTCTGAAACCTTACTTGCACATAGGCTTTTGCCTGCGTACGCAGGTTCACTCTTGCGTACATAGGCTTAAGGTTTCTTTTGGCCTTTCTTTTCCAAAAATAGATTTTTAGCTCATTAAAAATTTATATTTTCCATTTTAACATCTCTCAAGTCAATTTGTAATCAGATAAGGCCCTAAACCAACTTTGGGTCTTAGAATTTCAACATCATTGTGGAACGGGGACTAGAGTCGTAAGGAATACAAAATGCGGTGTCTACAAATGCCCCTCTTTTGATTTGTGAGCTGCGTTCATGAAATTAAAAGAATAAGAGACAAAATATTTTGTTTCGACGTACGGCTCGGGCCCAACCTACACATATGACACACATCACGCATACATGGGGCGGGGTGCGACTTCATAGAGTCGAGTGGGATTCGTATGTCCAAATTCTCACCTTTGTTACTCGGGAAACGAGCAACGATAAGTTCACTATCAAAGAAATTGTTTTGCCAATTTCAAGCAAAAGGCGAGTGACTCACTATCTTAGAGTCACTTAAAAAGAAAAACAAACAAAGGTGCTCTTGCGAGTTCAAATAATCAAACAAACAAGGGTGCACTTACAAGCTTAAAAGGATATATATCTGTGGTGTCAATCTGGAGCTCTTGCCTTAAACTTCTTCGGGTGGGTTGCGCCTCTTATCTTCTCCATCTCTATCTCTAACTGTTCTTATGAGGCTCGTGCCTCGAGGTGACCTTGGTCTCTATCTCTATCTCTACCTCTTATATTGTGTCTGTATGTTCAATTCCCTTGGGATATGTGCACAAGTTTGTATGATATGCCTACATGTTCAATTCCCTTAGGATATGTGCACAAGTTTTGTCTGTTTTAACCCATGAGGGAGTCTTAGGTGAATGATCCATTGGGGATGATAAAGGGAACTTGTTGGGGAGCATGACCTTCTTGAATTTGGTGACCCTTGGGGGAGCCTTCTTGTTAAGGAAGAGGAACTTGTTGAGAAGCTTGGTGATTTTGACTTATGGGGAAGTCTTTGAAAATGTGTGATTCATTGGGGAAATTCTTATTTCTTTCTTCATGGCTCACTGGGGAATTGGTGTTGACTCTACCCATGAGGGGGTTTCATTAACTCCATGGGGATGATCTTCTTCACAACTCGTAAGGGGGGTGCCATCGTGCCTTGGACCCACGGGGAAGTCCCTTCATGATATTGTACCTTACTGGGGATTTGTTTGAAAATTTGAAATCACGAGGGAGTTCTTTTGGTGGCTTATGGTCCATTGAAGGATCCTCTTGATGCTTTCAATCTATTGTTGCTTGTGCAGTCCTTATGTCTCTACCCGACTGAGGGTATTTTGGTCATTTCAATGTGTTCTTGGATTTTTCTTCTACATTTTGGGAATCCACTGGAGATTTTAAGGGTTTTTTTTTTGTTACTTTTGGGCGTATTCTTGAATTTTACTTTGCATTTCTAGCCTCTTGGGGACTCCATGGGGATATAAATTTTTTTTTTTTTTGCTAAACTACACGTAGTTTAGTGGTGGATTGAACTACATGTAGTTTAGTCACTAAGTGTGTTCTTGCCTATTCATATTTCCTCAATGGTTACCAAACTTCTTTTTTTTTTTTTCATCTTACCCACCTCTTCATATTCTAACTAACTCTTCCACTTCTTTTTTCTCTACAAAAAGCCACTGCCCTTTCCCATTCTTTCTCACAATCTAATTTTTCCCTCTCCAATCTCTCTGAAACTCTCTCCTTCCCAAAACTTTCTCATTTTCTCCATGTCACCTTGTGGACATAAATGATGGGAGTCGCCACCTAGTTTTTGCAATGGTCTAGGAACCATATATATAGTGTCATCTTGAGGAAGAACATTTTGATCTTACTACCAGAGATATGGGTTTGGAGTTAAGGTATGGTCTTGGGAAGGTGTTAGGCACCCAAAACTACCCAACCCCTAAGGTTGGCTTCCCTTCATTGTGTCTTATGTCTTAATCCTATTAAAGGCACATTCAATATTGTTATTCTAACTCACACACACACACACACACACACACACTAACATTCATCTAATAATCAACATGACATCAATCATCCCAAAAAACCTAATCATACATCTATCATGGCAATCAAGCGAAGCCTAACATTCATCTAATCATGCATCTTATCACATTATAGACCCTAGCACACATCTAGCATACATGTCACCTCATCCTAGCATTCATCTAATCATGGCATAACATCCTAAACAAGGCAGCAACAAAGACAAGGCAGTAAAAGGGCATGGTAATCAAGCATAGGTCATAACATGTATTCCAAACTCTTAAGCATGAAATCAAGCATCAAGCAACACAAAAAATGCATGTTCATACTAATGCATGACTTACCTCAGTTACCTTGTAACAACTTAGCACCTATGGCTTTAAGCATGAGTATGTGAATGCATGTTTATGGCATCAAAATAAGACAACACAAGATAAACCCTAATTCTAACATGTGAAAGCAAACAAGCAGTAAAACTTGTGAAATAGAAGCTTAAGAATATAAAAACATGAAAAAGAGCCTAAACAGAAGTATTACATGTCAAAACAGAAGCAGAAATAGATGAGATAAAATTAGGGTTTTTGGGCTAGTTCATGCACATGCATGAACAACCTGGCATGCGCAGGCAAAATTATGCGCACGTGAATTTCTACCCAGAAACCCTAGAAACACATCAGAGACTTAAAACGCTAAATCTAACATCCTAACATGCTTTCTAGACATACAAAAATGTAATCCTAGACTACATAAACATATTATAACACATTACAACAAGAAAATAAAGCAAACAAAAAGTTTAAAGTGCAAAAAGGAAAAGGAAAAGAAAAGTTTAGACTAGATACCTCAAACAAAAGCTCTTCAAGCTTGATTTTTGACCATTCCCCTCAGTCAAATCTATTCACAATTCAATAAAAGAGTGAGTAGTAATCTTAAACTCAAAGATCAAGGCCAGAAAAGACTTTAATCAAAATAAAATTGACTTGAGGATGTTTTGTGAAAAAATCTCTCTTTGATTCACTATTTCTAGTGAATCTTAGTGTTTTCCCGTAAGATTTCTTTGTGTCCTTGAAAATATACCATGTAAGGCTACTTATAGTGTAAAAATAGGGGTTTGGAACGAATCCTAGTTGATTCGTTCCAAATCTCAACATTAATGCAGAAAACTTGCCTTGTTTAGTTTTTGGAATTTGCTATGCGTGTGCATGCAGAATGTTACGTGCGCAGGTTGATTCTTGCGTGCACATAGTGAGGGTTTCCTTGGCCTCACTTTTCCAAAAAAATATTTATTTGCTCATTAAAAGTTATATTTTTCATTTCAACATTTCTCAAGTCAATGTAACATTTGATTGGGCTCTAAACCAACCTTGGGTCTTAGAATTCAACATCATTGGGGAACGAGGACCCGAGTTATAAGGGGTACAAAATGTGGTCTCTACACATCTAATTCTAAGAAAACCTCCTACGTGCTCTCAAGCGATACCTTCAACCTCACCCGTTGAAATGGGGTAGTGAGGCTGCTGGAGCCTCTTCCCTCAACATACTGGCCGGAGGATCATCTTTCAGCAAATGCCTGGGCCAAATTGGTGAGTTTTTCATTTTATTTCTCATTTTTGAGTTTTCCTCTGATCTTTCATTTTAATTTGTTTTTGGACTTACAAATGCTTGAGTTTTGTTGTGGGATGAGTTTAGATGAAAACCTGACACCTTAGGAGGGGTAGGAACATGTTTAGAATGAATTTTGGTTGAGATATGCTTGAAACTATCGAAGAACAACTCTTTACGTTGGTTCATGCGTACGAGGACTCGAGCCTGCATGCGTGGCTTAGATTCATGCGTACGCAGCCTCTCTTCTTGCGTATGTGGGCTTGTTCTTAAAAGTCTGCATATGTGGGCTTCAGCATACATGCACATGCTTAGTGTCTGCGTGCGCAGGCTTGGGATCACGTATGCATACTGCTAGGCAGAAACCCTATCTTGACAATTTTGAACTCCTTTTTTGTCTGTTTCTCATCCAATTGCAAATTTAACAATTCATTTCATTATTTATGTATTTGAAATGTGATTCTAACACCATTTTGCACTTCATTGGGAATCTTAAACTCTATTTTCACTGTTCCTTTACCCAAATTGTGAATCTAACATAACCATACTCCTTTTGCAGTATATATCCCCACATTCTGGTGGGGGCAGTACTAATAAGGTGGCTGAGTGGTATGGGGTGCTTGTTGAGGTGACGAAGGCTCACATTCATGCCGCAAGCTTTGAGCCCATCATCCGTCTTCTACCAGAGAGGTCGGTGAGTGCCATCTTGGTGTAGTGCCTTGTTGAGAGGTGGTGGAACACTACACATACCTTCCATATTGTTGAGAGGGAGATGATTGTGACTTCTCGATATTTTCACCACATGACCAGCCTCAGATGTGATGGTGCTATCATAAACTTGAAGGGTGAGTTAGGAACTAGGTTGGCGATTGACTTGCTTGGGACGACGTACTCCTTAGACACGATCTACTACTTCAATATTGAGGTAGATTACCAGCCCCTTCCCCAGGAGATGGCTGTGGACTATGCCCGGATGGCTAAGGCCTTCTTGCTATACATTCTAGGGGCATACCTCTTTGCCAATGGAGGGCAGACCGTATCCTTGAGGTGGCTAACCCTCTTTCGTGACTTCAAGAATGTTGGGGGAGCAAACTAGAGGCAGGCGTGTCTAGCCTATCTATACTCGTGCTTGGACACATTCAGCTGGGGGACCTTGCACTAGCTGGTGGGGCCTTGGAAGCTTTTGGAGGTCAGTTTCTTTCTCTCTTCTTTTATAACTCTTGTACATGCTAAAGAAAACTGTAACCCATGTTCTTACAAACTGTCTTCATACTCTTTTTTTTCCTTGCAAACTGTCATCTTGCAAATTGTATTCACTTGTACATTGTAATTCTTGCAAACTCTTGTACATTGTTTGATATGGTCTTATCATGCCAGGGTTGAACCTGAGCCTTAGAAATTCTCTTGCAGTGGCCTACCTTGAGGGGTTGTCTTCTGATGATGTGAGTTTGAGATTCAATGCCTTTCATTGTATTTTTCACATGCCTTTTATGCTTTCTTTCTAATCTCATGTATTTTTACAGATCAACTAGAACCCATGGGCCAGCATTCCTCCTGCTGCAACTCCTAACTTGGAGGCGTTTGCTGTTATTACCTCTAAGATCACCTAGCCTTTAGAGGGTGTGGGTTTGAGGGTGCTTTACTTAGCAGAGCCAGTGCTGCCAACTGGTGGGCAAGGATGCCCCACAGGTGCTTATGGACTCGTCGAAGTTCATGCTTGCCCCACTCTCTATGACTGATGCTGAGTATGCCCTATGAAGTCCCGGTATGGCCTATGTCAACTGGCTTAGGGAGGAGTTGGACTATGATGAGTTCAATTGCACTTGCCTCATGCCTTCCCTTACTGTAGAGGTATTTCTATTTTCTTCCCATCTTTTCTGTTCCTACCCTTTTTTTTTTTTTTTTTTTGCATTCTTGTACATTGTGATATTTAACTGAAATACTTGTACAAGGATGCCACTGCTCCTAGCGTTCCTATTAACCCTCCTCATTTGCCTTGGACAGTCTATGCTTATGGCCTTGACGACTTCGCTAGGGAATGTCCTGTGCCTTGCAACATAAATTTCATGGGCTATCCTTTTTTGGATGGCACATAAGCGGTGCGTTCTTTTCAATTTCTTTCTTCTTGGTTTCTTTTGCATTTTTCAACTGCTTATTCTAATATGTTTCCCTTTACATTTTAGCCCATTATCCAGGAGCATGAGGAGTTGGTTTGGTTAGCTAGGAACCTCAAGTTGGAGGTAACTCAGTATTTGAAGAACTTGTACGGCCTTGGGGGATTGGCTTATCCTAGCAATGATGATGATGGTGGTGGTGGTGATGAGGACTCGAAGGTGACCCTTAGTCATCAACCAAGGAAGAGGCATTTCTGATGATCCTTGCAGACAGACAGACAGACACAGACACATAGCATAGCATAGCATATCTTTTTCTTTTTGTTGATTTTATTATTATTTTCTATTTTTAGCACATATTTCTGAACCTTGGATTTAGTTTGAGACATCGGGTTGTATTTTAAGAACATCTTTTACATTCATGCTTTTTATTTAGGATATGTACTTAATTTACAACTTATGGGAATGGATGCACAATTCTATGCTTTTCTTATCTTTGATGAAAATCTGAGCTATAGTTGGGTCTTGAATAGTCCTTCAGGCCATAGGATCCATAGAAGAAGCATGTGGAAGAAAACCATACACAAAACAAAGAAAATTAGGATTCTGCCTCTCGTTGTGCATGCGTGTAAGAGAGCCTGCATATGCAACCTTGACCCTACATACACAGGTTTAACCATTAGTATTCATGCCTCAGGTCAAAGAAACCCTAGCCACCCCTCCTTTTAGTTTTCAACCCATCGAGGCACCTTATATCGTCTTTTTCTACCTTTTTTTTTTTTTTTTTTCTTTTTATTATTTATTATTATTATCGTTATTATTATTATTATTTTTTCACACATGCTTTTTTTTTTTTTTTTTTTTTCTCTCTTTCCATTCCTTTGTAGATATGGTTGTCTGAAAGGCTCCGTTTACTTCACGCTTCTGCCGTTCCACCTAGTCAATACCTACCTAAGCACTATCGTGACCGTAGGCCCAAGCGTGCTAAGATGAACTTTGAAGAGTTCATTGAGCTTATGGAGCATATTGATGCTACAAACATCCAATGGGTGGTGGAATGGTGGCACATCTTAAGCATGGCTCATCGTAGCCTTAAGGACAACTCTGTTCCTTTGGCGGGACTTCGCTATTTCTCTTACTTCTCCACATGTCGCATTGCCAGATAGTTTGGTGACCGCGAAGGGGCTCCTAATGATGATGGCTCTTTCTATACCTTGGAGTTTACTGATGGGACTTTAAGTAGGATCCGTGAGGCTTAGCCACAACAGAGGGTGACTAAGGACATTCATCCTCCTTAATTCCTTCATCCAACTTCAGGGTACAAGAAGTGGCTACAAGATGACATGAAGTGGGTCCTCATAGATGAAAAAGCTTACAAGATGTCCAGCAAAAGGAAGAGGGTTGAATCACAAACTTGATATGGCCCAAATTTTACTTTTCTACACTTTATGATTCTCATGTCTTTTCTTTTGAATTTAATAAAGGATTGGAATGTTCCAAATCCCTTATGGAAACTATTTATCATCTTTTAATTTGAGTAATAAGAGAATCACTTTATTTATTATCTTTGCTTATTTTCTTTATTATTCTTTTTCTTTTCTTTTTTCCATGCCATGTAACTTTTGCCGATGACGTCCTTGAAGGAATTTTCACCATGACCATGGTCTTTCCCCTATCTTTTGCCTAGATCGCCCTTTCGGGTTTTTAATCTAACAGGGTCTTTTGCTTTAACTTTTTCCTAGTCTGCCCTTTCAGTTTTCAACCTAGCAGACTTTTTTTCTATTCTTTTCTTTTTCAAACATTATATTTCCAGAGTCTATCCACGTTAATTAGGCGAAGCATCTCTTCCCCATCCAAATTTTTAATCCTTGTAGCACCCCCTGACATGATCTTCTTGATAATAAATGGACCAGACCATCTTGGCTTCATCTTCCCTCTTGGATTGAAGGTTTCATCTCTAAGCACTTTTAAGGCCAAGTCCCCTTCTTTAAAGTTTCTAGGTTTCACCTTTTTGTTAAATGCTCAAGCAATCCTCTTTTGGTATCCTTGTGCATGGCATTATGCTCTAGCTCGCTTCTCATCTATCAAAGCCAATTGCTCATACCTTGCCTTCATCTAGTCTTCTTCTAAGACCTTGGTTTCCACTAGCACTCTCAAAGATTGTATCTCCACCTCAATTGGGAGCACCGCTTCACTCCCACAGACTAAGGAGTAAGGTGTTGCTCCAGTTGATGCACGAATAGAAGTTCTGTAACACCATAAAGCAAATGGAAGTTTCTCGGCCCAATCCTTGTATGTCACTACCATTTTGGCCAGGATGTTCTTGACGTTCTTATTGGTTGCTTCTACGACCCTATTAGTTTGCGGTCGATATGGTGAAGACTTGTGATGCTTAATGTTATACAACTTCATAATCCCTCGAACCTCCCCCTCAAAGCGGGAGCCATTATTTGAAATGATCTTTTGGGGTACCCCCATATCGGTAGATGATGTTATTCTTTATGAACTGAGCCATGTGCTTGGCTTTCAACACAGAGTAGGAGGCCACTTCCACCCACTTAGTGAAGTAATTGATTGCCACTAGGATGTACTCATGCCCATTTGAGGCCTTAAGGGCTATTCTTCCAATCACATCTATGCCCCATACTGAAAAATGCCAAGGAGAGGTCATGCTGTACAATTCACTAGGCGGTATGTGGTTCAAGTTTGCATGCATTTGGTAGTCATGGAAACTCTTCACAAAGTCTACACAATCGGTTTCCATTGTGTTCCAATAGTACCCTATCTTTAGAATCTTCTTGGCTAGCATCCTCCCATTCATATGAGGACCACAAATCCCTTGGTGAATTTCCTCCATAACTCTTTCCGCTTCTTCTTTCTTTAGATAATGGAGGTGTATACCATCATAGGACCTCTTATAAAGCTGTCCTCTATATAAGTAGTATTGCAATTACATCATCCTAATCAATAGTGCTCCCTCTTGTTGGCACCATTTGGATATGCCTCCAACTCCAAGAATTTCATGAAGTCATAATACCACGGAACCTCTTCCTCTTCTATAATCAAGACTAAAGCTTCATCCTTCTCCTTGTGTACCAACTCATAACTCTATTCAATCTCTAAAGGCCGTGTCCATACTCCCTTGGATATTTCCACCATGGATGCCAAAGTAGCTAAGGCATCTGCAAATTAATTCTAAGCTCTAGGGATGATCATGTACTCAATTTTATCAATTTTTTTTTACTAAATCCTCTAGACATTGCTGATAAGGTTTCAAATGTTCTTCCTTTACCTTCCACAACTTCTGGGTTTGAGTTATAACCAAGGTCGAATCTTTAAACACTTCTGCCTCTTTTACTCCTAACTCTCGGAGTGCCTTCATCCCAATGATACAAGCTTCATACTCTGCCATGTTATTAGTTGCCTTAAAGTTCAATTTGACAACCAAAGGCACATGGGATCCATCGAGTGTGATCAAAAGTACTCCTATTCCATTCCCGTATTGGTTCATAGCTTCATTAAAATACATTTTCCATGCCCCTAGCTCAATATCCAAGATGTCCTCATCCAAGAAGTCTTCTTTTCCATCCTCTCCCTCTATAGGATTCTCGGCACAAAAATCAGATACGGCGTTCCCTTTAATAGTCTTCCTTGCCACATACTTCAAATCGAATTCTGCTAATAGGATCAGCCACCTTGACAGTCTTCCACTTAAAGCTGGTTTCTCAAATAGGTACTTCAAGGGATCCATTCTGGCTACCACCCATACTTGGAACGGTAGGATGATGTGTCTCAACTTTTGTATGGCCCACACGAGTGCAAAGCATGACTTCTCTATGAGGGTGTACCTAGTCTCATAATTATGGAACCTTTTGCTCAAATAGTACACTGCCTTTTCATTCTTATCGTTGTCTTCTTGTGCAAGTATGCTTCCAATTGCATCTCCTATAATAGAGAGGTATAGTAGTAAAGGCTTTCCTTGTTGTGGACGCACTAGGATAAGTGGATGGAGGAGGCATTCCTTAATAAGTTCAAAGGCTTTCTGACATTCATCATTCCATGTGTGGGGTTCATTCTTCCTTAGGAATTTAAAAATGGGCTCATAAGTGGAGGTGAGCTTGGCAATGAATCAACTAATATATTGTAGTCGACCTAGGAATCTTATTATTTCCTTCTCATTCTTAGGTGGAGGCATCTCCAATATGGCTTTAATCTTGGATGGATCTACTTCTATCCCTCTATCACTTACTAGGAAACCTAGCAACTTCCTAGTTGTTACTCCAATGATACACTTTTGGGGGTTCAACCTTAACCTATACTCCTTGATCCTTTTGAATAATTTCCCTAAGTTAGTGATGTGGCCTCCTCCATCCTTGGATTTTACAATCATGTTATCAACATACACTTCAACCTCATTGTGCATCATATCATGTAGCAAGGCTATGGCTATCCTTTGATAAATGGCACTTGCATTCTTGAGCCCAAATGGCATTTCTATGTAGCAATAGATCCCCCATTCCGTGGTGAAAGTGGTTTTAGTCATGTCCTTAGGAGCCATCTTGATTTGGTTAAACCCCGAAAAGCCATCCATGAAAGACATCAAAGTACTACCAGCCATGTTATCCACTAAGACATCTATTTGGAGAAGGGGGAAATCATCTTTAGGGCAAGCCTTATTCAAGTCCCTAAAATCCACACACATCCTCACCTTTACATCCTTCTTGGGTACGGGCACAACATTGGCTATCTACTCAGCTTGGTGTATATGCTTAATGAACCTTACTTTCAATTATTTTGTGACCTCTTCTTTGATCTTTAAGAGCCATTCGTTCTCATGTGCCTCAACTTTTGCTTAATAGGTACCATGTAGGCATGGGTATCAATGTGATGTTGGGCTATCTTAGGATCAATTTCGGGCATATCTTTATAGGACCATGCAAACACATCTTGAAATTCTATAAGGAGGTCCTTGAAATCTTTTCTTTCTTCTTCATTTAGGGTTGAGCCAATTTTAATTAAACGTGGATTCTCATTATTGCCCAAATTAATGGTTTCAAAAGTTGGTTCCATAGGTTCAAATTTCTTTTCAATTCTTTATTAATTTCATTTTCAAATTCATTTGAATCATTTAAGTGCATAATTTCAATATTATGGGACACATCAAAATAAGCCAAATCAGAATTCATCTTATTGAAAATATTTGTAAAGTTGTGATTTACAACTACGTTTTATATTGGCTTTAATTCCGTGTCAAATTTGATTGTAATTCTGTTTAACCATTTTCCTGTATTTTTGTGGGATTTAATGTAAAGGTTGTGTGTGAGAGATTGGTGAAGATTCTGTGAAGATGAAGAATTTGCAACTAGCTCGCGAGTGCCAACATGTGAAAAGGCCATGTGAGAAGCACATGATCAAATTTGAAGAGTTTTAGATAGGCTGGATTTCGCAAGTCAGTCGCGACTCAGGCTAAGTTGCGAGTGACTTGCGAAACTCTCTGCTTGATTATTTTGAGTGTGCCTTTTCACATACCTTTACTAATACTATATAAACCCTCATTACCCACAAAATTGTAAGAAGAAAATTGAGTCTTTTTCAAGAAACTTTTAAGAGAGAAAACCTTAGTGAAACATTTGAGAATTAGAGATTGTTTACCCACAATCATCTACATCATTTCTCTAAAGTTTACTTTACTCTTACCTCTTCATCTACACATCCTTAAGAGGTTCTTAGCCTAACCACTTACCTTACCCATTTTGAGTGTTGAGAGAAGTTTTGGTGCTTGTGGGAAGCATTGGAAGAAGCCTTTGAGTGGTGGATTCAATTTGGAGTTAATTGCGGGATCCAGACAACTAGTGAAGACATGGCTCCATGAAGCCTGTTGGTAGTAGGAACTTGGAGGGTTCAAGTACATTGGATAGATTAGGCTTAGAGGGTCTCTTCGTTATTCATGTACTCCAACTTTATTCACTAGTGAATCATTTTTGGCTTGGAAGGCCATAGAGAGGTTTTTCACCTAGTACTTCAATTTCCTTTTTGATAACATGTCTCGGTATTATCTTGTGTTTGTATCTCTCTTCCCTACTCTTTAAGCTTTACATCTATCGTTTATTGTACTTGCTTATGCCTTAGAGTAGTGTTTCGGTTTATTGCGCATCATTTACTCTTATTTCGCACTTAGTTAAGTTAGAGTAAAAGCAACTAAGCCATTATTTAAAATTGGGGGTCTAAATAAGCATTAGTGTTTCTACATTAATCAAGCTTTCAATTGGTATCAGAGCGGGTACACTTTTTAGATTTCATTATCCTTGTGTGATCCTAGACCCCACCTTATTATGGAAATGGCAATGGAGAGAGATAGCATGAATTGTGGCTTATGTGTTTGTGATAATGATTCGATGAGCATCTTTGGAGATTGTCCTAGTAATGAGCTCATAGAGTTACTAAAATCAAAGAAACATGCTAGAATCTTCTTACACATGCTAAAATGTCTAGAGCATAGGAATCGCATGCTTCATAATAGTTTGTGTGAGTCTGATTCCTTGATTGAAAAATAGAAGAGAAGGAATAGACACTTGTGTTATAAGCTCGATAGTTTGGAAAGAAAACTTCACTCATCCAATCACAATAAAAAGGAAGATTAATCTTGTTTTGAAAATCAAGAATGTTTATCTCATGCTTGCCTTTTTGTTCATATTGCATTGAAAGTTTTTAACTCATGTTTGTGGTATCTTGACAGTGGATGCTCAAGGCATATGACAGGTGATAAATCTCTTTTCAAGAGTCTTAAAGAAAAGAAAGACAAATATGTCACGTTTGGAGATGGTAGTCATTCTCAAGTTCTTGGAAAAGGAAAGATTGAAATTTTGGGACTACCATTGTTGACCGATGTGTTGTACATTAAAGGTCTAAAGGCGAACTTGCTGAGCATCACTCAAATTTGTGATGAGGATTTTCTAGTTCAGTTCTCAAAGAAAGGGTATGTCATCCTTAGTGAAGATGGCATTCAAGTGTTGAAAGGGACTTAGAACTATCGACAATTGCTATAGTGTGGTTCCCAAATCAAATGAATCATGTTGAAGTGCTCGAGTCAACTTGTTGGAGTTATGGCATCAACGATTTGGTCATGCAAACTACAAGCAAGTGGCGAAAGTCTCTAAACTTGAAGTGGTGGTTGGCTTACCAAAGTTTGGAAAAGTTGAGAAGACCGTTTATAGACCATCTCAAATGGGAAAACAAACCAAATCAAGCCATCCTAAGGTGAATGTCATTGCTACATCTCAACCTTTGGAGTTACTGTTAATCTAATGGGTCCTACAAGGACTGAAAGCTTGGAAGGCAAAAGGTACATTATGGTTGTAGTTGGTGAGTTCTCAAGATATTCATGGGTGGAATTTCTTAGAGAAAAATCGGAAGCATGTGAGAAGATGGAGAAACTTTATAAGAAATTTCAAAATGAAAATGGGATAAAGAAGGAATTTTCAGCTCCAAAGACACCTCAACAAAATGGGGTTGTTGAAAGGAAGAATAGTGTTATACAAGAAATGGCAAGGGTAATGCTTCTTAACAAGGATATCCTTCAAAAGTTTTAAGGTGAAGCCGTGAACACACCATGCCATATCGAATCTTCTTTCGAGCGGGTACCAAGAAAACATCTTATGAAATATGGAATGAAAAGAAGCCGAAAGTGAAATACTTCGAGGTATATGGTAGCAAATGTTTAATTCTCAATGATAGAGGAAATCTTGGAAAGTTTGATGCCAAGAGTGATGAAGGAATTTTTCTTGGGTACTTTGTGAATAGCTGAGCGTATAGAATTTACAACAAAAGAACCAAGACTGTTATAGAGTCAATCAATGTGGTTATAGATGATGCTATTTTGGAAAAGATTGTTGAAGAAAGTGGAAATGCTTTAAACCTCAAGAAGAATGATGATGATGGTAATTCCTTTCAAAATATTGATGTTGAGAAGCAATCATTGGACAAGGAAACTACTCCTATCATATTAATAAGAGAAACGAAGTCATACCAAGTGCCATCAAGTCCGCTCACTCCATTGGAAGTGCAACCTCCAATATCTAGTGATGATAAGCTTTCTATGTCAAAGAAACCATTGTCAAGAGTGAGTCTAAATCATCTCAAAAGCAATATAATTGGGGATTTGGATGAGGGCCTTTGTTTGAGAAGAGGACCTAATTATAGTGTAAATCATGTGACTTATCATTGTTATCTTGCTCAATTTGAGCCGAAGTAGGTGGAAGAAGCTTGTATCATGAATTTCAAGCTTTACCAAATGGATGTGAAAAGTGCATATCTAAATAGGCTTCTCCAAGAAGAAGTGTTTGTGGAACAACTAAAAGGATTTCAAGATCCTCATTTTTTGGACCATGTTCTCTGATTGAAGAAGACTTTATATGGGTTGAAACAAGTGCTAAGGACATGGTATGATCATTTAACAATATATCTTTTGGATCGTGGTTTCAAAAGAGGTCATGCTGATTGGACTCTCTTTGTGAAACGAGATGAGGAATCCCTTTTTGTAGCTAAAGTATACGTTGAGGCATTGTGTTTGGTTCATCAATTGATGCACTTGCTCAACAATTCAGAAGAAATGAAGAAAGAATTTGAAAATAAGCATGGTGAGGGAGCTAAACTATTTTCTTGGTCTTCAAGTGAAGCAACAAAAAGATGGTATTTTATATCTCAAGAGAAGTATGCCAAAAATCTAGTCAAGAGATTTAGTTTGGACTCAAAAAAGCACGCATCCACCCCAATGAGCTCTTCAGCCAAACTTAGCTCAGATCTAGCTGGTGTGGAAGTTGATCCAACACTATATAGGAGCATTATTAGCAGCCTCTTGTATCTCACCGCAAGTAGACTAGATGTATCCTTTAATGTTGGAGTCTGTGCACGTTTTTAGGCAGCACCCAAGGAATCTCATTTGACTGCGGTTAAAAGAATCATTCAATATGTCAATGGAACATCTGACTATGGTATTTGGTACTCAAAAGACTTAAATGATTGCCTAGCAGGTTATTCAGATGTTGATTCGGCCAGATGGGTTGATGACAGAAAAAGTACCTCGAGAGGACGCTTTTATCTCAGAAATAATTTGGTGTCATGGATGAGCAAGAAGCAAAATTCAGTGTCATTATTGACTGTTGAAGTTAAGTACATTGCTGCGGGTAGTTGTTGTACTCAACTCTTATGGATGAAGAAACTTCTTCATGATTATGGAATTTCTTAAGACACTATGTGCATTTTTTGTGATAATACAAGCGCCATTAACCTATCCAAGAATCCTGTTCAACACTCAAAGTCAAAGCATATCGAAATTCGATATCACTTCATTCGTGACTTGGTGGAGGAGAGAATGGTATGGCTTGAATTCATCAATACCGAAAATAAAAAAGATGACATCTTCACTAAACCTCTTGATGGTCCTCGGTTTGAGTCTCTTCATAAGAGCATCGGTATTAGTATCATTCCTAGACTCATCTCATTGGTGTGGCCCTTGCATTACTATCACTAGTTCTTTCATGTAGAAGGAGTCACTCATTTTATTATGTTGTTTCTTTTAAATGCTTTTTGTTTAAAAATTGTTTTGTTTGTTGATCTTACTTTATTGCTTTTGTTTTGTGTGAGTAAAAAATCCAAAAACTCATAAAATGTAAAAAATCCCAAAAGTTTTGATTGCATGTGTTGTGTCATATCACATATGAGATTGGCCTAGTACCTTCATACTGATGGCGTAGTGTATTTACGAGCTTAGCTTGTTATGTATGCACATATTGAATGTGAGTGAAATCTAGAAATCTATGCTTAATTGTTGTAAATAGATCTTCAAGCTTGTCATGAATGTTTAGCCAATAGTTTTTTTTTATCTTGATAGATGTGTAGATTTGATCCTGTATATCTCCTCATATTTATTTTCATGTCAAAGAGTTCTTCAAACGTCAATCTCTAAAAATTGAAAGTGCTAAAAAAGCCTTGCTTTGAAAACTAGTTAGACTAGGAAAAGGTGGAGCAAAAATGTATTCAAAATGTATGATGCCAAAGCCAAAGGCTTATTCTCCAAAGAAATATAAAAAATTTCATGATATCGTTGCTTAAAAATTGAGTTATATTGATCAAAAAGTATGAAAAATGGGAACCAAATGAAAACTTTCAATCATTGTAAACACTTTGGTAAGGAGTCATATATGTTCATTTCTACTACGGAGATAGGTCACTTGACTTCGTGCTATTTGTGTATTACTTAATTGAATTGATCATTGAAGCTTCATACTAGACTATGGACTAATTCATACTTGATACCCACACACACAACACACAAGTCTAATGTTCAATGAATATCTATTTCATTTGTGTGATTGTACATATTTTGTAAAATTGTGATTTACAACTATGTTTTATGTTGGCTTATTCCATGACAAAAAGTGATGTAATTGCTTTAATTTTGTTCCTTGTATTTTGTGAGATTTTATTGTATTGGGTTTAGTATTAAGTTGGTGAAGACTCAAGCTTAAATGAAGATCAAGCGGATTTTGCTAGAAGCTCATGATAAGCTAACCCGTGAAGTAGCCACGTGAAAAGCAGATGACTGGAAGTTGAAGAATCATGCTAGGCTGTCAGTTTCACGAGTGTCTCGCGGGTAAGGCCTTCCCGTGAGGTACTCGTGAAATATTCTGCTTGGAGGATTTTTAAGTGTGACTTTCTTACCCTTCACCTATACTATAAATACCCTCATTACCCACAAAAATTGTAAGGAGGCCATTTAGAGAGAAAAACTCCAGCTAGGTTTTCTATAACACACACACCTATCTTTTGAGAGAGAGCTACTCATCCTTAGTGAGAAATCATTCTAACTTCTTCTCCTTCCCTCTCCCATTGTCATACCTTGAGAGGGCATTTGTACCCAAACACAACCCACACATTTTCCAAAAGAAGCTGGTGAGGCTTGGCGGATGCAATCAGGCGTATTGCAAGATTCGGAAAACTAGAGAAGACAAGGTTTGGCAAAGTCAGTTGGTAGCAGGAGCTTGAAGGGCTCAAGTACATTGGGTAGACTAGGCTTGGAAGGTCTTTTCTTATTTGTATACTCCAACTTTATTCTCTAGTGAATTGATTTATTGCTTGGAGGGCGACAGAGAGGTTTTTTGCCGAGTTCTTCGGTTTCCTCTTCGATAACACATCTTAGTGTTATCTTGTGTTTGCATCTCTCTTCCCTTACTCTTGTGCTTTACTTTTATTGTTTGTTTTTCATGTTTATGCACTAGAGTAGTATCGGTTCATTGCACACATTTACTCTTGTTTCTGCACTTTGATTAAGTAAGAGTAATAGCAATCTAGCCGTAATTTTAAGTGGGGGTCTAAACATGCTCTTGTGTTTTCACAATTTTTGAGCTTTCATGTTTAAATGTGATGTGTGTACTCAATTTCTTGATGATCAAACCCAAAAATATTTTTAAGTATTTTATTTGTTTCTGGAAATGATTTTTGTCACTTTGGTTTTGAAAGTTTTTCTCAAAATGTCAAATTCTTTGTGTTGAAAAACTTTGTGTTTGGCCATTTTGCAATTGCTTTCGTGAATGGTTTCAAGTTGCAAGATTTTTAAGGAATTTCAATTTCTCAAAAATTTCAGGTAGAGAGTTTTGCGGCTCCCTCATGAGCGCTTTGCGACTTCAACTTGACTTGTGAAATTCTGCCATGTCCATTTGCCCATTTCGTGAATAGGTCGCAATTGGTTTATGAGTCACTGACTCGCGAAATGCAAAAAAAGACAGTTTTTAAAGGGCTTGAAAATTCAGTTTTCAAAATACTTGTCTTTTTGCACTCCGCGACTTCCACCCTCCAATATTCAAAATTTCTTCCAAAACTCATCAAAACCTTTTTGTATTTCTACTCTAAGACTTCTCCAAGGTATTTTTCATCACTTTTAATCTTTCAATTCCTTGATTTTGTTTTAGATTACTTAAAACCTAGGGTTGGTGTTTATTTTTATGTTAGGTTAGGAAAACTTATTTTCTTGCAAATATTTTTTTTTTTTATAATTTTGTTGATTTGGCATAGTCCCATTTATGTTGATGATGATTGCCCCTTGTGGCATTTTATCTTGTATTTGAGGCATATTTTCATATGTTTGTGCATTTTTTCTCATATAGGGTAATTGTATGCATGCTAAGTGTTTGATAAAATGCGCCTTGGGCATTTTTGCACTCGTTTGGACTCTGATGAGTACCAAACTTTAGAGATTGCCATGTTTACTTAATTTTAACATGTTTCTATCATTGCTTGTGTATTTTAGACACTTTGCCGCATGGGTGCTTGCTCATGCTTTGCTCATGCACTGCACATGCACACTTGATGCACACACCCTATCACAATTGACATGTCATGCATATTGTCATGATCTTTGTCTAATTAGACCTCTAGCAATGGTTTCATGTCTTTATGTTCTAGTTTATTCTCTTTAATCTAGTTTTGAAGAGTTATCTACATGGTTTTTGTTCTAACTTGCATTTAATCAAGTTTGTTGCCATTTTTGTGTATGGTTTTTGTTTGTTTCTTTTTGTAGATGTCTCCTTGCAAGAAAACCACTACCAAGAAACCTCTTAAGTGTTAACAATTTGAAGAGCATCACTTTCGAAATAGAGATGCATTTGAGGCGTTCTAGGAGTTCTATAAGGAAGCTGTTAGTATTGTGGAGAGAAAGGTAGACCTTGAGTCTCTTGAGAGTACCTCCATTCTTGATGTGTTCAGAGACCGTACTTGGGCTCCTCTTCTCACAAGCTCAATAGCGGTGCATGATATCTTGATTCGGAATTCTTCTCAAATGCCATTATAGAGGAAGATCACCTCAACTGTTGGGTAAGAGGAAAGGAGTTCACTATCTCTGCCATGTCCATTTAGAACTTTCTATAGATCCGACCAGTGATCCTAGAGTCTTCTCTTCCTTATGACAAGAGAAAAACATCAGTTTCGGAAGTAGTTCCAAATCTTGGGGGAGAATGGAAGAAACAATCCTTACACATTACCAACTTTTCTCCATATATGAGGACATTGGCTTACATCATGCTCTTCAACCTTTACCCAGTGAGGAATATGACAACTCTTTCTTAACCATGAGCATTGTTTCTTCATGGCTTGTACAAGAAGAAGGACATAGAAATATATGCTCATATCTATCATCTCCTTGCAAAGTGTGTCAGCAAGAAGAAGACTTAGATGACTTTGCTATTCCCGGGATTGATCATGTCTATTATGCATCCAGAGAGGGTCAAGATTCCCTCCAGTTTGCCAGTCATGAAGAGGGAAGATACTATTTCCGCTTAAACAATGACTAGGAGCAAAGCTTGTCTTCCTGATCTTGAAGAGGAAGAAAGAGCACCAAATAAGGACACTGCTCATGAGGGTGGCAACATTAATGATGAGATTGATAACTTCATCTTTGGACTAGATGATATGGATGCCTCACCCAATCAAGCTCATCCTCAAGGTCACCCACAGGCACCACCTTATGCTCCTGATCGCCTCAATCTTATTCTCGATCGTCTAGATCACCTGCAGCAATCTTTTGATGAGCATTCGATCTACTCCACACACCAGTTCACTTATCTTTAAGAGCAAATCACTGCTCTCTCTACTCAAATTCAAGATTTGGCAAATATGGACTAGCACCTTTGGCAATTCCAGTTAAAAAGAGGGAGTAGTATTAGCTTAAAGGGGAGTATATGTTGAGGGGGAGCAGAATTTTGAAACTTTTTACTACTCTTATAGTTTATTTACATTGCTTTATTCAAAACTTTAAGTAATTTAGTTTAAAACCATGTTTTCTTTAGTACTTGTGTATCTGGGTTTTTATATCCATTTCCTGATGCTTTTAGTTTTCTATTGCCTCTTGCTTTAGTTTCTTTAATGCATCATGTGCTTGTTGGACATGCAATTAATTTTTGCATTGCTTTTAATTGCTTGCATGTCCAAATGTTCATTTACTTGTTAAATGTTCGTTGTAGTCATTTCTTAATGACTGTTCAAGTTTGATCAAGTTATGCTATATGCTCATATCTCATTTACCTTTACTTGATTGCATTTTACTTGCTCTATATACATGGCTTGTATTCTACTTGTATTGAACTTAATGTATCCATTTGCTATGTGCAAGTGTTTCAGGATACAAGTGTATATGGTTCAAGTACTTCACAGGTTTTAGATTTAGGTGTGAGTGAGTTTTGCCTCTGTTCCTAAACTCACGTTTTAAGTCTAGAGTCTGTTTAGGGGTTTTGTCATGGAATAGCCAAAGGGGGAGATCGTGAATTTGTGATTTACAATTATGTTATATGTTGGCTTTAATTCCGTGTCAAATTTGATTGTAATTCTGTTCAATCATTTCCCTGTATTTTTGTGGGATTTAATGTAAGGGTTGTGTGTGAGAGATTGGTGAAAATTCTGTGAAAATGAAGAATTTATGACTAGCTCGCGAGTGCCAACTCACAAAAAGGCCACGTGAGAAGCACATGCTCCATTTGAAGAGTGTTTGACAAGCTGGATTTCGTGAGTCATTCGTAACTCAGGCCAAGTCGCGAATGACCCGTGAAACTCTCAACTTGACTATTTTGAGTGTGCCTTTTCACATACCTTTACTATACTATATAAACCCTTATTACCCATGAAATTGTAACAAGAAAAAGGAGTCTTTTCAAGAAACTTTTGAGAGAGAAAACCCTAGCCAAACACTTAAGAGTTAGAGATTGTTTACCCACAATCATCTACACCATTTCTATAAAGTTTCCTTTACTCCTACCTCTCTATCTATACATCCCTGAGAGGTTCTTAGCCCTAACATTTACCTCTCCCATTTTGATTGCTGAGAGAAGTTTTGGTGCATATGAGAAGTATTGGATGAAGCCTTTGAATGGTGGATACAATTTAGAGCTAATTGCGGGATTTGGACAACTAGGAAAGACATGGTTCCCTGAAGCCCGTTGGTAACAGGAACTTGAAGGGTTCAGGTACATTGGGTAGATTAGGCTTGGAAGGTCTCTTTTTTATTAATGTACTCCAACTTTATTCACTAGTAAATCGATTTTGGCTTGGAGGGCCGCGAAGAGGTTTTGTGCCGAGTACTTAGGTTTCCTCTTCGATAACACATCTCGATGTTATCTTGTATTTGTATCTCTCTTCCCTACTCTTTAAGCTTTACATTTATTGTTTATTGTACTTGCTTATGCCTTAGAGTAGTGTTCCAGTTTATTGCGCATCATTTACTCTTGTTTCGAACTTAGTTAAGTTAGAGTAAAAGCAACTAAGCCGTTATTTAAAATTTAGGGGTCTAAAAAAGTATTGGTGTTCTACACTAATTGAGCTTTCAATATTGAAAAGTACATCGAGACTTGCATTACAAATTCTCCACTCTTAGAATACCTAACCCAAGTCCAATTATTAAGTTTCCCCAAAGCAAGCACGATGAAGGTAGAAGGATCATTTGGCTCCTCAATGGCGATGGCAAACACATCCCACCTCATTCTTCTGCGTAGTCTTCATTGCTTCAATTTCCATGTAGTCCACCCAGTCAACTTCTTTTGGAACCTCCTTGATCACCATGGTAAGCTTCTCCTTGAAAGTGAGCTTTTCATTGAAGAATATCTCCCATCCCGGATACACTTTTCCATCCTTGCCTACCCAAAGCTCGGGAAAGCCACAAAAGGGAAAATCTCCTCTTTCCTTCACAAAGTTTCCCTTGAGGGTTCCAAGGTTCTTCTTGATTTTGTCACAGCCTTCAAAGAATCTTAAACCTTCCTAAGTCAGTTGAGTGTTGAAATCAAGGAATTCCGCCACCCCTTTTCCTCCTTTTCTAAGACCCATACCAGGCATATACCCCATATTCTTCATCATCGCAATCACCTCATAACTACAATATGGGACCAAATCCAAAGTGCACCTTTCATCCTTCAATCCATAATCAGCCATGTTCACAAACACGAAACCACTTATTTGGAGCTCACTTCCTTCTTTCTTAAGTCCACAAACCAGTGCTAGGATCTCACCATCACTGAGCATTACAACAATTCCTCCCTTCCATGGGATCTTCATCTCTTGGTGTAGAGAAGAGGGGATGGCCTTAACAGGGTGAAGCCATGCCCTTCCTAAGAGAAGGTTATAGTTGGAAGTGATATCCATAGCATGGAACTCCACAATTGTTTCCAATGGGCCAATCTTACAAGGAGCTTTGAAGTTTTCCATAACTTTCCTTGAAATGTTATCGTATGCCCTAACAGTCAAGGGAGAAGGGATGACAGTTTCCATATCTAGACTAATAGTGAGAGTGGTCCTAAGAGAGCATACATTCAATGCGGATTCATTATCAATAAGCACCACTGGAACTTTAGCACCCATGCATTCAATGATGATTTGTAAAAGTCTAGTGTGAGTGGCTCCTTCAGGAGGAAGGTCCTCTTCGAAAAAGGCAAGCAAAGGGTGAAATGGAGCCTCGACTCCCATGAGAGATAGCACTTCTTGTGGTGTAGTTTCTATAGGCACGTTTTTCCCATTTAAAGCCTCCAAGAGAGCACTACGATGCTTGTGAGAAGTCATAAGTAAACTCCATACCAATACATGAGCTTGAGTTTTCTTCAATTGAGTTAAAACCCTATCCTCTTCTTCCTTCTCTTCTTTTCGTTTAGGTTCCATGGGCTTAGACCCTTCTCCTATGTCCCTACCAAGATGGCCTTTTTTCTAAAAAGGATGGTTTGTAGTGTTTTCCACTTCTTGTTATGTTTTCCACATTGTCCTCTATGACTCTTTTCTTTATCTCGGTTATCCATTTGGGAAGTATCCCCCAAACAGCCACTGCATTCTTCCAAACCTCATCTTCTTTATTCCATATTTCTTGAACTTCCACGGCATTGACCTCTACAGTCTCTATCAACTTTGAACAATCCCATTCAATCTCATCAATTTACACCCAATTCTGATATGGGGGAAAAGATTGACGATAATCTAGCAAAGGGCTCTTCCTAATGCTAGGCTTAGTGATGATGTTAGAATTTGGGAGGGTTCCATTGTTTATAAGGTCTTGTATCTTGTGTTTGAGGTAGAAGTAACTGTCGTTCTTATGGTCGGATTTTTGGTGGATGTGGCAATATTCATTAAGGTTCCAAGTAGGAGGTACAGGGTTAGGCATGGGTGTGGGATCTAAAGGCTTGATGAATCCTTTGGAAGACAAATTCTCATATGCTTGGGCAAGGGTCATCCCTAAGTCAGAAAATTCTCGGCGGGCTTTCTTTGTGAAGCTTGGGTAGGCTAAAGTTTGTTGAGGTATGATAAAACTTACATTCACGGGATTGGGTGCTTTAGAGTGGTTACTCCTCCTCCATTTGTCTTCTTGATTGAAGGTTTGCTCTCACCCTTCTCCAATTGTCCATTGTTGATGGCATCCTTTATCCTAGTTCCACAATCACATAACTCTCAAAAAGAACTAATAGGCGATGACAAGAGCCTACTATTATATGCAAAAAGCAAGTTCTTGATAATCATATTGATTTGATCTTTCTCATTTGGCCTATTAACCATCCTAGATGCCTTTCCCTTCCACCTTGTCATGTATTTGGAGAATGTCTGCCTTACTCCTGATTAGTGGTCTCCAAATCTCTTAAAGTCATATCAATCATAGTATTGAAGATGAATTGATCCATAAACAACTTCACTAAATCATTCCGCGCCTTAGTTTTGCTAGGATCCTAACTATCTTACTACCTTGATGCACCCCCATGAGTGAGAGAGGAAATGCATGCAAAATTTGCTTCTCATCCAACCCCTTCATTTTAGTGATGCTTAGGTATCTCCTAACATGTTGCTTTAGGTCTCCAATTCCATCAAAAATTTTCGCATTGGAAATCTTAAATTTTAAAGGCAGTGCAATGGGAGTTTTGAAACCTATGCCCCCTATGTTATAGAGACAATCATCCATCCCTTGGGCCTTGAAAGTTCAAATAGGGTGTAAAACACCTATGAACATTTAGATCCCCAAATATAAAATTACCAACACAAGCTTATACACAAACAATATATGTGCGGAATGAATATAAGCTAAACCCAAATTGGTAACACACTCTAAACCATAATTAATAACCAACACAGTAGTAATTAAATGGTAAAGAAAAAAGGAAGAAAGATGCAAACATAAAGATAACACAACGATGTGTTATTGAAGAGGAAACTGAAGTACTCGGTGTAAAACCTCTCTGCCACCCTCCAAGTGGTTAATAATCCACTAGAGAATGAAGTTGGGATACATGAATAGCAGAAGACCTTCCAAGCCTAATCTTCCCAGTGCACCTAAGCCCTCAAAGCTTTTGCTCCAACAAGGTTACGCCGAACCTTGTCTTCTTTAGCTTATCGAATCCTGCAATAGCCCATTGCATCAACCAAAATGAATTGGTCCCTTTTGAACTGCTTCCCAAGCACCAAAATACCTCCTCACTAATATGGGTATGGTGAGATAAGAATTTGGCTAAATGTACCTTTCAAGGATATGTCAATGGAGAGGGTAAGAGTAGAGGAATTTAGAGAATCAAAGGATGAAAATTGTGGATGAGTCAATCTTGTTTTTCTCTAGAGTTTTTCTCTCAAAATTCTTTCTGGAAGCTCTCCACATTTCATGGGAATAAAGGTATTTAGAGTAGGGTGTATAAGGAATGCGAAAAGTCATGTTTCAACCAAACAGGGCATTCTGGCGACTCGGCCTTGGGACTAGAATGAGTCGCGAGTTTGAGTCGCGAGCTAACTACCTGGCTAGACTGAAAGTTTTGTCCTATAATGCTCCAACTGTTGTGACCCTTTAGCTCCCCCTGCATGCTTCACACGTGTGCCATTCTAGTGACTTGCCAGTCGCGAGATCCAGTCACAAGACTCCCTTGAATTGCACACTTCTTGAGATTTCTTCACACTCTCTCACATACTACCCTTACATAATTCCCACCTAAATATAGGGTATCTAATTGCTAAATTACAAGAAAATTTGGCACGAAATAAAGCCAACACATGATTGAATAAATTCAATCTTACAATCTCCCCCTTTGGCTATTCTATGATAAAACCCTAAAACAGACTTTAGACTTCACATGTGAGTTGGGAACAGTTGCCAAAACTCACTCACATCATAATTTTAGAAACTGTGAAGCTCTTAAACCATACGAATCAGTATTTCCTGAAAACAACAACACAAAACGATCATTGTAAGTAGAAATCTTGAAAAGCATATGAAGCAAGAACAATGCGATCAAGTGTTAAAGACTAAAGCAAAAAAGCATAATTTGACCAAACAAGAACAATCACTATAAATAGTGATCACAATGATCATTCACACAATGAATGAATATCCGGACATGCAAACTAATAAGCTTAATGCAAAGTATCATTTGCATGTCCAACACTCAACCGATACAAAAACACAACGTAATTGCATCAAGGATAAAAAATCCAATAAGGGCATAAAAGTGAAGTACTAAAGAAATTGCATAACATTAACTAAAAGTACTAAGCTACAGAGCAAAAGTACAAAACATAAACTACTGAGTAGAAATAGAAATAATTAAACCAAAGTACCAACAGTTTTAAACAAGAGCACTGTAACCATCTAAGAGTTATAAAAACTATAAACAACAAAAACCATACAAAAACCATAAACAGCATAAGAAATGCTAAATACTTCTCCCCCTCAAAATGATGCTCCCCCTCAAGAGCTACTCCTATTCCATATCTCCCCCTTTTTGACCGGAATGGCTAAAGGGCTACTGTTATGTAGTGGAGCTGTCAAACTTTACTAGAAGCAAATTCAGCTGTTCTTGGATACTAGTCAGCCTGTCAGATTGCTCATTTTGGACATCTCGCAGCTCGTCAATCCTCTCAAGGATGATCTGAAATGCATCTGAAGGTACTGCAAAAGATAATGAAGCTCAGCTCCTTTTACCACGGCTTTGTGAGCTTGAGGTTTGTGCTTTTGCTTTTGTCTCAGTGTCCATAGGTTCTTCTTGTACTTAATCACCCTCCTCTTCATCACCCGGAAGACGAACTTTGATCCATGCAATTGTTAAAGCATTGATAACTGGAGGAGTAAGCGTGAGACTAATGTCTTAGGGTATTTCCACACCTTTTACTCGAAAGAGTCGCATGAGAAGACTAGGGAGAATCAACTTTTCCCTTAAAGTTGTCCTTGTTTCATCAGCAATTATGGATTAGGCATGAGCACTAATATCGATGTAGGTATTCTCTCGAAGCACCATGAGAAAAATGGCTCTAGCATTATTGATGGTGTTCATATTCTTCACCGAGTACAGGTTGAACATCATAATATATGGGATTGAACACCACTGATATGGCATTGAACCGTTTCACTGGAGAGCATTCTGTCTTTGAAGTGCATGAAATCATGCTCTATATCCTCAAAGCCAAGAACATCATCAATATCCTCAACGTCAATGGTGAACTCATGACCCCTAATCCAACAATTGATTTCATCCTCTCTTAAAATGGCATTGGCATAGAACTCTCGAATCAAGGGTTTACACACCGCAGGAAAATCACCAAGAAGCTTGTCCCAACCTTTATCTTGAAAAGAACCTGGGATAAAGTAATCCTTCAAATAAGTCAAGTCCACAAATTGCTCTGGGATGATTAGAGCCTTTGCATAAAATTGATTGTATCTTTCAAAGTGTTGGATAGAGCGGAACCGAGTATTGTGCATTTTCTTCCTTTTTTCAGTACGTTGTGTCGTTGTCTTCTTCTTTGGAATCATCTACAAAACATAGCAACAAAGACCCATAACACAAAGCACAACATATGGAAACACCAAAGATTAGTAACAAGTTAGTAGCAGTAAAATGGACTAAGGATAAGGCCAAAGATTAGACTAAAGCATAGTTCAATATCAGCAAGACATGAGAGAACACATAGCATCAACGCACAACAGAGTTTAGGCACTAATTCCTCAAACATATCAAAGAGTGTGTGTGTTTGTGTGTGTGCAAAGAACACCATGTATAACCTAGGGCAAATTGCAAAACACATAACCAGAGATGCATTTTACAATCATTGTATTCCATGAGCTCCCTACAAACATTGTCTTCCATGAAATCCTCAAAACTACACAAAGATGTCAATGAGACATCTACCCATGGGTATGATATGCACAACACAACACAAACTTGATAAACTACTCAAAAATGAGAAGCAAACATGAAACCATGTATAATAAGCATCATACTATCAAATCCAACAAAACCCATTCATCAAACTCAACAAAATATATCTAAACCATATTCGAACATCATATTTTTCAAAACTCAACAAAACTCAAAATCCAAGAAATCAAGGGCTAGAAATAGACAATATATAGTGAAAATGACAAAACCCATACCTTTTCTTAAAGATTGGTGAAGAGATGATGAAGAAAAATGGAGTTTTTGAGAATGAACATGGTGAGTTTGGAGGAGGGAAACAATGAACAGTCACAATATGCGAAGGAAGACTGAAAAGTTTTTAAAAACTACCCTAAAAATAACCCTCAATGAGCAAAACAAGCGATGTTCACGACTAGAATGAGTCGCAAACAGGTCACCAGTGCAAGTCGTCAAAAACCCGTGTGACAAAATTTGAAAATTTTGTCTAAGTGTTTTTCGCGACTGGAAGGTCCACTCGAGAGTAAGTCGCGACGGGAGTCGCCAAACATTCTGAGTAAAACTCGCGATTGGAGCTTCCATTCGCGAACCAGCCACCAACATAAGTCGTGAAAATCCCAAAAATCTAGATTTTAAAAATTTTTCTAAGCGTTTTTCGCGACTGGGGCTTTGACCCGCGAGGCAAAGTCACCAAAACAGGGTTGCATAGTTTTTGAAATTTTTGAAATTTTTCAAAACAAATTACTTTCCAAAATCAATTAAAACACTCAAAAATCTTTTTGTGTTTGATCAACATATAATTGAGCATGTGCAACACATTTAATCAAGTACAATCACACAAACGAATAAGGCATTCATTGAACATAGACATGTGTGATGTGTGTGGATACCAAAGATGAGATAGTCCTTAGTCTAATGTGAAGATTCAATGATCAATTCAACCAAGACATACATAATTAGCACAAGGAAAAGTGACCTATCTCAATTATAAAAATATGCTTATATTACCTCCCACAAAACTTGATTACAACTTTTGAAGCTTTTTATTTGGCTTCATACACATCATATCATTTGATCTTTTTGAATGAATACATTTCATTTTGAGATTGATGCCTAAAATTTTTGATATTTCAAATTGATGAACAAGCCTTTGGCTTTTTGTGGCATCATACAATTTTATAAAAGTCGCTTTCCCTTTTTCCTAGTCAAATACTAGTATGTGCGACGGCTTTTGCAACTCATTATCTCTTTTTATTTTGAGATTTACATTTGGTGAGCTCTTTAAGCAAAAAAAAAAAAAAAAGTGGGAAGATATATAGGCACAAGTCTATGCAAGTCTCAAGATCAACAAAACCATTGACTAATCATTCATGACAAGTTTGAAGATCTATTTACAACAATCACATAAATGTCAAGATTTTTCCCACAATGATATGAGTGCATAAAGAATAAGCTACACTCGTAAATGCACAAAGCCATTTGTATGAAGGTATAAGGCAAAACATGCTTGGGACAATACACAATAATGTCGATAAAACTTTTTAGATTTTCTACTTTTTATGTGTTTTTGGATTTTTGACACAAAAGCAAATAAAGATTGATCAAAAACAAAAATGTAAAAACATTCAAAGCAAATAGCAAACAAACAAAATTTTCAACACATGCTAGAATGATAACAAAAAGCACACAACCAATCAAAGTCACAAAACATAGGAAGTATTAATGCATGGACATGTTGTAATACTTATGCATGTGTACCCTTCTTCACCCACACAATACTTGCGTTTGGGGTGATATCCCTAGAGGATTGGGTACCATTGTTCTGACTTTCAAACCTTCTAGTGAAGCTTGTCAAACAGGCGGTGAATGCATCAATCATCTTCATCACATCCCTCACTCTGGGATCACCTTCTTGACCTTTTGATTGCTCAGCAGTCCAATTCCCTTTGCCATGTCTTGGTCCTCTCGACATTTGAGCACTTGAATTCTTTAAGACTTGAAGCTTATGACAATTCGGTCTGGTGTGTCCTTCAATTCCACAGTGATGGTAGAAATGTTGAGTTCTTGGACCTCTTTGTGACTTTGGGAGTGATTTCCCTTTACTCTTAGGTTTGACCATTGATTGGTTAGAAGGCTTAGTAAAAAATTGTTGGTCAGTCACAATCCGCTTCTTCTCCGCCTTCACTTTCTCAACAGTAGTGATTGCTACCATTGGTTCCTTAGTTTTCATAAACTTCATATCCTTGGAAATATTGGCACTCGAACTGCTCTCTTCGGTGTATCCCAATCCACTTTTTTCGGAGAAAGGTTTTTGATGAGCAAGAACTTCATCAAGCTTCTTGAAGGAAACCCGCTCCATCTTAGCATTAGCTTGAATCACCTCAAACTCAAGAAATTTTATCTTTGAGTAGGCTTTGGTCAGCTCTCCATTTAACGTCTCAACTTCACACTTAGTCTCCTTGTATCGCACTAAAAGACTCTTGTAGTCTTGCTCTACTCTTTTCATTTTCTTAATCGCTGCTTTGGCCACTTTTGCATATTCATCAGTCTTCTCAAGGAGGGGATTGTAGGTCTCTTACAATCCCACTGTTCTTTCATCTTCCTCATCATCGGATTCCTCTACTATCCCCATTGACTTCAATTAAGTGTGCTCACCAAGCTCTTCCACTAACACACTCAAATCATCCGAAGATTCCATAGGAGCAACGGTCATGAATGCAAAGATGTTTCCCTCTCCATCACAGATTTTTTCTGAATCTAAATTAGAGGAGTCGGTGTCACTAAGAGTAGTGGCATACACTTTACCCTTCCCTCTCAAATAGTTCGGACACTCCTTCTTGAGATGTCCATGACCATTGCATTCATAGCACGTGATTGCTTGAGAAGATTGAGAATCCTTCCCATCTTTCTTCTTGAAATCCTTTTTCACCTTCAAGGATCTTGGGAATTTTCCCTTCTAAGGAAATTTTTCATTCTTTTTAAACTTCAAGAACTTTCAAAAGTTCTTAACAAGATGTGCCACATCTTTTTCGACCTCATCCTCATCCGATGAGTCTCGATTGTCTTTAGAGCAAGTGATTTGCTCTTCCTTTGTGATGGTAGAGAAAGCTCATAGGTCTGAAGTGAGCCAATAAGTTCTTGAACTTTGATGTCATCAAGATGGGATGCCTAACTCCTTCCTACCCCTATAACTTAGCTCTCAAACCTAATCTCTATAGATGTAATTAGGTATTTTCCATGTAATACTCTTTTACCTTCTATAAATTTTAAATAGAAAATAAAGTCTTGTAAATTTCTTTTTTTATAGATTATTCATACATCCAAAGTATCATCATTTGCAAACATTGACTTCCATGCCAGACTTGTCACCAAAGATGAGTGGAGGCAAAGGTGGGTGGCATTGTTGCTAGTAGGTGGTCTTCATGTTTGGCTTGGGCGAAAGATGTGGAGTTGCTAGTTGGGTGAGGGCCATGTGTGAGAGATTGTAAAATGTAAAATATTTTTCCAAAATCTCAAGCATAAAACATTTACTTCTTCTTGCGTGAATTTTATGCTTTGACCAAAAAATATTTTACAGTTGACTAGATTTTACAACAAAACAAACATGGTAAAATGTGTAAAATATTTTACTTTGAAACAAATGGAATGGTAGACTATTTTTTTAAAAGTTTTTTTTTTAGTGCAGTCGCAGTTGAAAGTTCAATTAGGGTGTGAAACACCTATGAACGTTTAGACCTCCAAATATAAAATACCCAACACAAGCTTATACATAAATAATATATCTGCGGAATGATGAATATAAGCTATAACCAAATTCGTAAAACACTCTAAACCATATTTAAATACAATCACAGCAGTAATTAAAAGGTAAAGAGTAAGGGAAGAAAGATGCAAACACAAAGATAACACGGCGATGTGTTATCAAAGAGAAAATCGAAGTACTCCGTGTAAAACCTCTCCGCCGCCCTCTAAGTGGTCAATAATCCACTAGAGAATGAAGTTGGGATACATGAATAGCAGAAGACCCTCCAAGCCTAATCTTCCCAATGCACCTAAGCCCTCCAAGCTTCTTGCTCAAACAAGGTTACGCCGAACATTGTCTTCCCTAGCTTACCGGATCCTGCAATAGCCCATTGCATCAACCAAAATGAATTGGTCCTTTCTAAACTACTTCCCAAGCACCAAAATACCTCTTCACTGATATGGGTAAGGTGAGATAAGGATTTGGCTAAATGTACCTCTCAAGGATATGTCAATGGAGAGGGTAAGAGTAGAGGAATTTGGAGAATCAAAGGAGGAAGATTGTGGATGAGTCAATCTTGTTTTTCTCTAGGGTTTTTCTCTCAAAATTCTTTCTGGAAGCTCTCTACATTTCATGGATATAAGGGTATTTATAGTAAGGTGTATGAGGAATGCGAAAGGTCAGTTTTCAATAAACAGGGCATTCTGGCAACTCGGGCTCACAACTGGAATGAGTCGCGAGTTTGAGTCGCGAGCTAACTGTCTGGCTAGACTGGAAGTTTTGTCCTGTAGTGCTCTAGTTGTCGTAACCCTTCAGCTCCCCCTGCATGCTTCACATGTGTGCCATTCTGGCGACTTGCCAGTTGCGAGATCCAATCACGAGACTCCCTTGAATTGCACACTTCTTGAGATTTCTTCACACTCTCTCACACACTATCCTTACATAATTCCCACCTAAATACAAGGTATCTAATTGCTAAATTACAAGCAAATTTGACACAGAATAAAGCAAACACATGATTGAATAAATTAAACCTTACAGCAGCAAACTTGCCAAAGGCCAAAATAGCATATGTTTTACTTAAAAAACCCAAAACAATTACGCATCAAACTTGTTAAAATATCCCCAAAAAAGTAGCAATGAATAGTTCCACGCCACTAGTAGCATGGTACTGTTCATTGCCAAACCAATTTAATATAATTTTATATTTGGTTTTCTTTCTCCTTGACAAACTTTCTCTCCCACTTGTACCTTTGTTCCCTCTCTCTCTCTCTCTCTCTCTCTCTCTCTCTCTCTCTCTCTCTTCACATTGGCCATGGTGAAGTTGGTGATGGAAGCTGACTTGGGTCATTGTTTGTGAAGGATTTGTTCTGGATTTTTTTATTTATTTAAATTTTATGGGTAACAACCCTGTGTTAAGACTAAGTTTATTGTTGTGGATTCGCACGATAAAAAGCAAGGATAAGATTATGGAGGAGTTCTATGTAGGTCATCTTTGACCATAAATCTAGCAGTAAACCCATGGATTATTGTATGGTATATGCAACAACAATAAAACTTGCTCCCAACATTAATATGGGTGTGTGTGTGTGTGTGTGTGTGTGTGTGTGTTTTATTCTTTTGTTTTTGGTTTAGGAATCTGGGATTGTGTTTATAATAGGAACCTAGTAGTTCCTAATGGGGATGAATATAAATTATAGGAGAATTGATGAGAATTGTATGGAAATTGATTTAATTTGAGGTAATCACCCTTCATAGAGAAATATTAAGATAGAGAGAGAGAGAGAGAGAGAGAGAGATGAAATGCACTAAGCAATATGTTGGTTTATTCTTTAATGATGGAAATGTAATAACAAATAGGTATTTATAGAATCCTAAAACTATTCAATTGTCCTTTATAGCCTTTTCCTAATGGTCCTATTATTTCCCATGTGCATTAATAATTCCAACATGTGTTAAATGTGATTAACATGTTTGAAATTGTAACTAAATAACAATAATTATTATCTATATGCTATAGCATTCCTAACAGTTTGGATGTTGGTTTATTCTAGGTTTCCATTGTGATGTAGGACATAATCTACAATTTAATTTTTGTAATTATTTAATATTGGTTTTTTTATGTAAAAAACATTATTTTAGGTTTAGATGATTTATTTCCTTATTTTTAGGTGCTTTTAATGCCTTTTAGGTCAAATTTGGTTCCTGTTATAGTTATGTATTAATTAGGAGTTATTTTAGAATATATTTTCTTGTCTGTCAAGTTTTACAGAGCCCTTAATTAGGCCCCTAAGTCTATACACGTTTTTTTAACAATTATTTAATCAATAAAATTCTAACTTTTGTCTTTCTATATTCTGGTGGATTCCAAACCCTTTTTCCTTTTGGATTCAAGGAACCCTCGTGGATCCAAAAAACCCTCGTGGATTCAAGGTTATTTTTAGAAGCAAACATGTTTTGCAACTAGAAGTAGACGTGTTTTGCTTCTTGATGCTTTTGCATCCTACATCAGTTGGAATTAGAGTCTTAGCTTATTCTACTCTAGTGGTTGACATATGAGACGGTAGCAATTCCGGTGGTAGAAAACTTAGCAAGTATTACGTGATGTACAGCTAGCACTCACAAATATCTTTCCTAGGATGACATTGTTGGAGCATGGAAATAATAGGGATACCTGTTGTGGAGAAATAGCTCATGGGAAACCTATTGGCAAGCAAAATTCATAAAAGCCTTATAAGAGAATTAAAAGTTTTAATGGTTATTTTTATAAAGTATATTTTCTTTATTGGTTACTTGATCTAGAGGATTTATTTGACTATGAGAATATTTGTGATTAGAAAAAAAAGTTAAACTTGCTTTGTATAAACTTAGAGAGTGTGCCTTATGTTGGTGGAATTGAATACAGACTGATAGAATCCAATAAGGTAAAGACAAAATTCGTTCATGGCCAAGGATGAAAAAGATGCTTGCTATCAAATTTTATCATTTGGATTGTGATGAACTTCTGTCATATACAAAACAAGATTATTTTTGGTTAAGAAGTTCACACTTGAATTATTAGGGAGAACCATATATTCTACCATTAAGAGAAGAATTGTATGTCAAACAACATATTTTTCTTGAAGAAAATATAGAGATTTCTGAGAAACTTAATGAAGACATTGTTATAGAAGAAGAATGTGAAATTAAGGAGATTAATGAAGACCCTATTATAGGAAAAGATCTTGAAGTCGAGGTAGTAGAGACCATTAAAGAAGAAATTATAAAAGAAGTTGTCGACGTTCTCAATAAAGTCAAGTTAGATGATTTCAATGTTCAGACTTCTATTGTTTTAGTGGGAGACACCGAAACAAAGTTTATTGATTTTATTGGGGTGGAAAATTTTGATTTGATTATTGGCTTTTATCTAGTGAATATTGTCAATTGCATGAAGATTAAGGGACAAGAAGTTCAAGTTGCTCAATTGATGACTTTCAATTTTGGCAAGAAGACAAGGAAGAGATGAAGTATTCAAAGTATTTTTTTTCTTTTGGCATGGAAGATTTCAGATTTCAAAGATGAACTCAAGGATGAGTTTGTTTCAAGTGGAGGGGTTCGATGAAGGACATGTAAAGTTGTGATTTACAACTATATTTATGTTATCTTTAATTCCGTGTCAAATTTAATTGTAATTCTATTCAATCATTTCCCTGTATTTTTATAGGATTTTATGTAAGGGCTGTGTGTGAGAGTTTGGTGAAGAATTTGTGAAGAAATGGATTTCACAACTGTCTTGCGACTGCTGACCCACAAAACAAACCATATGAGAAGCACATGTTGGAATTTGAAGAGTCCATGAAAGGCTAGATTTTGCAAGTGACTCACGACTTAGGACAAGTCGCAAGTGAACTGCGAAACTTACTGCCTAATTGCTTTTTGAGTGTGACTTTTCTCATTCTTTACCACCACTATATAAACCCTCATTACCCATGAAATGTAAGAAGAAGAATAAGGAGTATTTACAAGAAAATCTGAGAGAGAAAACCTAGCCAAACACTTAAGAGTTAGAGATTTTTTACCCACAATCCTCTACATCATTTCTCTAACGTTTTCATTTACTCCCACCTCTCCATCTACATATCCTTGAGAGGTTCTTAGCCCAAACACTTACCTCACCTATTCTGAGTGATGAGAGAAGTTTTGGTGCCTTTGGGAAGTATCAGAAGAAGCCATTGAATGGTTGATGCAATCAGGCAGAATTGCAAGATCTAGATAACTAGTGAAGACAAGACTTTGAGAAGTCCATTGGTAGCAAGAGCTTAGAGGGCTCAAGTATATTGGGTAGATTAGGCTTGGAAGGTCTTTTTGATATTCATGTACTCCAACTTATTCACTAATGGATCGATTTTGGCTTGGAGGGCTGCAGAGAGTTTTTTCGCCGAGTACTTTGGTTTCCTCTTTGATAACATGTCTCGGTGTTATCTTTGTATTTGCATCTGTCTTCCTTACTCTTTAAGCTTTACATTTATTGCTTATTGTACTTGCTTATGGCGTAGATCTCAATCCCTTAACACACCTCCTTTCTTTGATGGGAGTAACTGTGCAGTTTGGAAAGTATGTATGCATGCTTTACTATGTGCTATTGATGAGACCGTTTGGGATTCTATTGAGGATTGTTGGGTGAGACCAACAGCACCCAAAGCCGAGTGGGATAAGACTACCTTTACTTTGGCAAATGTCAATAGCAAAGCTATTAATGCAATTTTTTGTGGTGTTTCTACTAATGAATTTCACAGGATCTCGCATGTAAAGACCGCTAAAGAGGCGTGGACAATCCTCGAGACTACCTATGAGGGAACCAAGAATATCAAGGACACCAAATTGCAAATGCTCACTACCTGATTTGAGGAAGTGAAGATGAGTCATTCAATTCATTCTATGGGAGACTCAATGAGATTGTAATTGCCAAGCTCAATCTTGGAGAAAAGATTGAGGATGCCAAAGTTGTAAGGAAAGTCAAGAGCCTTACTCGAAAGCTTCCGAGTCAAAGTCACCGCCATTTTGGAACATTATTCAATGTTTTCCTAAAATTTAATATTTGTACTATTATTATTAATCATTTATGGAAAACGCATAAGGCATTGAAAGTGCATCATATTTTTTCATTAAATATGGGGAAATGCTTGATTTGTTACCATGGAAAAGACTAACATCTTTGATTAAATTCTTGAGAATGGAATTCATGGATTTTATAGTATATTGGAAAATTTAAAATTGCTTTGATAATTGGGAAAGTTGTTGGAAAACATTTTTGACAAGAAATGGTTTTAAGGACTTTAAGAATATTGTGGATATTTGGTTATTGAAATATCTTATGAAACTACTTCGAAGCAAACTATATATTTTGAATGCATTTAACTTGTAAGTTTTTTATGTGGGTTTGCTCTTGTGCTATGATGTTGGTGATTACCCTGTCTTTGTGACGTGTGATTTTCCTGTCTCTGTGACAACGAGTCAAGTTGGAGGCTCCCACTTTGCATGACACAGGTAAATCCTTGAGTGTGTGGGTGAGGCTGTTGCCCATAGGGCCAAAAGACCACATGCAAAAGGGGTACTGTATAATGAGTCATCCCTTATGCCCATGGGGGGAAGAGGTAAATACTTGAGTGTGTGGGTGAGGCTAGGCAAGGCCAAGAGACTACATGCAAAAGAGATACTATATGGCACGTTATCCCTTATTGCCCATGGGGGATAGGTAAATCTTTGAGGGTGTGGGTGAGGCTAGGCAAGGCTAATAGACCACATGCCAAAAGAGGTACATATCATGCCAGTGGTTTGTGGGTTTTGACTTGCCTCTATGGCGATATAATGTCTTTGTGACATTTTCATCTTTTGTGGTGGCTTGTCATGTGGCTTGGATTTGCTTTTCAGGTTTTTGGAAAAATGTTATTCTGCTCATAGTATATATATTATGTAGTTTCATGGTAATCATTTTTAAGAAGCCTTGGGCAGCATTATTTAATAATTCTTATCATGTTATTATTGAAAATGATTTTGTAGTTTTTAGCTAGAAATTCTCAAATTGTTTCATGTTGTAATATGCATATAATCATGAAACTTGCATTTCCTCTACCCCCATTAATTTTGCTACTTACTGGACTTTAGCTCATCCCACTCTCCAACAGTTTTACAGATAAATTAGCTACATGTCGGGCAAAAAGTTTAATTTATTGATGGTGATTGGAGTGCTATATTAAATTGGGAGACTTGGGCCATAAATGGTTGGTGACTTGATCTTGTAAGGTTTTATGAGATCATAACTACTTCTATTAGAGGTTGGGCACTTGAGGTTTGTTACCTTTTGACACGGTAGGCCTGTATTTGATCTTAAGGTTGCTTATTCTCAATAAGATTGTGACTTTGGGTAATCCATTTGGAGTTTTGTAATTGTAGATACCGTATTTTGTCTACCCTCGATTTACATGCCAAACCCCAAAATTCTCAAAAAATATTAACTTTTCTCCAAGGGGCTGCGGTGATAAGTCAAGAATGTATTAACCCCTTGTAATGAATTAACCAATTAATTAGCCAAATTAATTAATTAGCATGCAATAAGCATGGTAGCATAAACAAATTACCAAGTTACAATGTAATGGAAAATAAATTGACACGGTGATTTGTTTACGAGTGGAGAAAATCTTCACGGCAAAAACCCCACCGGGTGATTTTAAGGTCACCACTCCCAAGAATCCACAATTATACCAACCTACAGTTGAACCCTTACCCCAATACCCAATTGGACTTGTTTTGTAGTGACAATCTCTCATTTTCAATGCACGGCTCCCAGTACGTGACTAACCAATTCGATGCGCGGATCCCAGTGCGCAGCTTACTCACCAACCTGAGAAAGATGTTGGCTACAAAGTTCTTCAGTTCATCACACGATGAAGATCATGAAGCTCCTTGGTTACAAAACCCCACAGTGTACAAACAAAGCAGCTTCTTAAATAGAAAGATGAACTAGGGCATTTGTCTCCGGTTCACAATATGCTTGTGAAAAACTTTTGCATTAAGTTGCATCAGCTATGACGGCCCTTAAAATATCGATTCATGGATTGGAGTGAAATCAGCTTTGAAAAACTGATTTTCATAAACCTCGATAGATACCCTATCTGTTGAGCAGCTATCGAGCATCGGGCTAAAATAGCTTTTTAAATCTCAATAGACTAGCTGTCGAGCTAGCTATCGAGATTTAAAATCCAGCACTTCTCCATTTGATTCTTAGACAAACTTGCATGGCTTTACCACTTGAACTTGAAACCTTACTCCTTGAAGTATTAAACACATCCTAGATCTACCCAATTATAAGTAAAGTTCATTTTGTCAAAGGATTAGCCAATTCTATATTGACATATGATATGCTCCTAACATGATTCACATATGTCCTAACAATCTCCCCCTTTGGCAATCCGTGACAAAACCACAACAAACAAATGAACATATAAGAGAAGTCATAAATCACTCAACTCATACTCACTTGTTAAATACAATAAAATCTATCCTAACACAGACTCTTGAAAAACATTGCAAGAAGAGAGTTCATGGCAAAAAGACATTGACAACCTGTATTTCTGAAATACTTTAAACAAAACTCATCACGGCATCTTAGTGTGAAACAGAAATAAAAGATTGCATACAATAAATAAGAACCATATGCATAAAGAGAGAAAAGAAACAACACATGTAAAGATAAGTGAAAGAATTGTAATAACAACCTCATCATATATATATATATATATATATAACATTATAAGTACAAGGTTTGCTATTACAAAGTAAGAACAATGTATCTATAAAAGAAGAAAAGAAAAAAAATACATAAGTTCTCACTACATCCCTCAAAAAATATAGACACTCTCATAACAAAAATCTCCTATACTAACTCTCTCCCTATGTATATGACTACTCTCATATCAAAACTACTCCCCCTTTTTGTCATGAGTGACAAAGGGTAAGTAACTCAAGCAGTCATTTCATCATCACTGGGCAAGCTAGCATCCTTATCCTCATCATCATTATCGTTGTCAGAGTCACCATTATCGTCCTCATCCTGAGATGCCTTTGGAGAAGGAGAGGGAGACTCTATGAAGCCACCAAGGCGAGCTTACCATCTAGCAATATGGCTGACATGGGTGTTCACCTGACACAACTCATCACTGAGTGTGTCAAGGCGAGCATCCATGCGCTGCAGCTACAACATGACCACCTCGAGGGTCACAACACCTGCCGATGAAGAAGGTGCAGATGCAGAAGGAGCAAAAGAAGCTAGAGAGCTGCTATCTCTGTCCATGGCCGCTTCAGTCAAAGCTGGGCCTTACTTCGTCTGACAGTAGCCGCATCTGTGGCACATATGACTGAGAAATGAAGAGATGCGAGATGAGAGACAAAAAAAATGGCGAAGGATCCGTGTGATAAACAAAGGAAAAATAGCTTATCACGGGTCGCCGTATCCCTATAGACATCTATGAGGGATAGGATGAAGTTAGAAGGAAAATCAATAAAAAGTCCCTTAAGAAGGGTTAACAAAAATCGAGCACGAAACTCTGTGATAGAGTTATAGTGAGACAATGGATGGAGAACAAATGTTGTCATCGTGTTAAGGAATCTAGGACCTTTTGCAAAGCCTGAGAAAGGGGTGTTTTGACGGTCATCCCAAGATGAAGGTGTCTCACAAAATAGAGACAAGAGTTCGTCTTTGGACATAGTCCTTAGACGATCGCAGCTATGGTAGTCAAGATGCGCTACCCTAGGAACGTGTCGTTCCTCGGATACAATATCCGGAATAACTATGATGCGCGTACCTCAAACATGAGTGATAAAATGAGGTACTGAAGTATTGAATCTGTGTATACTGGAGTAAAACTCCTGTATGATCACGGAGGGACAAGTGACCGGGATGCCACACAGTGACTCCCAACCTCGTCTATAGATGACAGTGGGAAAGGTCAGTATCAGAAAAATTTGATAGAACGATTTGGCGTTCCGAATGAATGTCGCGTCATGAAAAGTTCTCCAAGAAGTCCAACTTGGCCTTCTCATCACGAAACCTAACATGGGAGGGGAAAGAATCAGAGGAAGATGCCCCAAAATGAAAAGGGTTCTAGGACAGGGTGGATTTTCATTTAGGTGCCATAGAGCAACTAATCAAAAGAAAGAGAAAGGGAGAGAGAGAAACACGTAGTAAAGCACCAACACAGATCAAAATATGAATATAAAGAGATGAAGGTACGTATGCATGAAAATGTATGAGCATGTGATATGCAACATAAAAAGCATCATTGGCTCAACCCAATGCAAACCTAATAGCACACAACAATTCAACATATATAGCACACATCTATAATGCATGAAAATATAGTTGAAATGCAAATGTAATGCAATGCATGATGTTTTAAAATCATTTAAACAAAAACCCGTCCCAAAAATTTCACAAAAACTTCAAATTTTTGAAAAATCCCAAAGTTTATCAAAAAATCCCAAAAGTTAGGTCAGAAACATGAAATGCAAGAAAAAGTGAAAGAAACGAGAGCTTACCAGAAGAAGAAAGATCAATCTAGGCTGAAAACCCCTTGGAAATGAAGTTTGAAGTGAGAGAGAGATATTTGGGAAGAGAAAGAGAAGTTTTCTGTCTAGAGAGATTGGGGAGAAATGAAGAAAACATCGCGTGGACCCTTTATATAGAAAACTCAGTTTCTCGATGGATTGAGAGGTATCGATTTGTCCAGAATTAAAACGCGGGAAATAGCTATAGAGCAGCTACCAAGAATCTGTCAAGAGGTGTCCACAGCAAAAGAGGCTAAATGGATCGAGAAGCTATCGAGCATCTATCTAGCATCCAAAAACTTCCTCGATGGATTGAGTAGCTATCGAGCAGCTATCGAGATTGAATCTCAAGAATCTTGATGGATTGAGATTGTGATAACAGCTATTGAGAAAGGAAGCTGAAAAGGCTCGATAGATAGCCTAGTTGTTGAGAGGTATTAAGAAACTGTTGAGATTGCTTAAAAACAGTTTTTCAAAGAAGAGAAAAACATAGACATGAATGCAATCAAACATGCTGCTCAACCAAAAATCCAAACAACATTATAAGCTCTCAAAAACATCTCTCAACAAGAAAAATGTCAATCATTTAAATCCAAAACACACACACACACTAAACAAGACTAACCAATTTTATATTTTAAAAACAAGTTAAGACAGTTTAGTGAGCACACATTAACACATGTATTCCTTGTGATGGCCAAATCACATTATACCTGCACATGTATCAAGATTAGTAAAGAATATTGCATGTTGTGTGTGAAAAACATCACAAGATTGCATAAGTGTCTACATGTTATGACGATTTGAGATATGAGAAAATTACTTTAACTCACACACAATCATAACCGTTTGACGGGGACTATCACCTTCGAGATACATCCTATAACTCCCACATCTCCTAGAAGACACGCTTGCAATCATATATAAAGCACTTTGATTCTTTTTGCATATTATTTTTCTTTGCATATTTTCTTTTAGGCAAACCATGCATGGGCATATAAGAGAGAGAAAAGAAATACCCAATTATGTTAAGCTTTTGACATTGCACTTTTGCTATGCTGAAGCATACAGATGTCATTTCATGATTGGCGGGCAACAATGGTGAGATGGTTATTTATGCCTTTCTCTAAGGATTTTCTAGTCCTTCCCATCAAAAAGAGTGATACGAGTGTTAAGTACAAGAGATTACTTAATCTTACTCATTACAAACATGAGCCATAAAGCTCACTTGCTTAGTTGTGCATAAAGATGCGCATCTAAGCTAAAAATGATACAAATTTTAGAAAATTTTATTTCAATGGCCATCTAAGGTATACAAGTACCAATGTACACAAACACACACTATTTTTGTATTTTTCTGATTTTTCAATTTTTTTATTTTTACGTAAAATAAATCAAAACTGAAAAATAAACAAACAAAAACATGTTAAACAAAGTAAAACATAAAACTAGACTGACTCATAACATGAAAGCAAAACACACAAGTAATGCAAAAACAAAAACAAGAAGGGAATAGAGAGAAAAAGTGACTAAATCACTTGGAGTCTTTTTCCTCCCATACCTTGGAAGAACCCTTGATCCAGCGGTGAGGGGGAAGAATTGAAATTGTTCAAGTTCGAAAGGAACATAAGGGCTTTGCGTAGATCTCCAAGAGGAGCAAAGGAGGATGAAAACTGATTCTGGTTTTCTGATGAGATCATACTGTTGCTCTTTTGAGTGGCTAACCATTTGTAGCAATTAGGTCAAGTATGTCCAGCTACTCCACAGTGATAACAGAGATGCTGCTCCTTCTGTTTAGGCTTTTGAGTGTTTCCTTTCTTAGCCCTAGGGTTTTTAGTCTCTTTCTTATCAAGCTTAGGGGGTGCTACTAAGATGGATTTACCCTTGTCTATGTTCTCACTAGCTAACACATTTTTCACATCATTGTTCTTAGATTCAACATTATTAATAAGAGGAACAAAAACAATAGTACTAGTAGAAGCAATACTAGGAGAAAAGAAATCATACCCTAAACTGGTTCAATCAGAAGAAGATTTCTAAAGACTGAGCATCTCATCAAGCTTCACACTTGAAGTCCTTTCCAACTCAGCTCTGACTTGGAACAGCTCTGCCTTAAGTTTCTTGGTCTTCTCAGCTAGGAAGTTGTTCTCAAATCGTAGTGCTCCAATGGTCTGATCGGCCTCATCAAACTTCGTGGAGATTTCTTCTCGTTCAAGCTACACTTCACTAAGCTTCTTGGTGGCCAACCTATACAACTTCTCATGTTTCTTTAAGACATTATATAATTTTGCATAGGTTGTGTGGGTGTCTTCTTGCTCATCCATCTTCTCAAATTTAGACTCCACCAAGTCCTTTTCTTCGTCCACACCTTCAACAATCCCCTCAGTATGATTTACAGTGGCAGTGAAGGCATTTAGGATTCCGTCATTCTCATTGTCAAATTATCTTCAGGCTCGGTGTAGCTCAAGGTAGCAGCAAGTGCTTTGCTCTTCCTAATGGTCTTGAGATACGTAGGGCACTCTTGTTTCATGTGACCGAAGCCTTGACACTCAAAGCATTTTGGTCCTGAGGGAACAGTGCATTGACCGCCATCCCTAACATTCTTCTTTCCTTTGTCCTGGTTCTTGAATTGAGACAAGCTGGACTGCTTGCGGTCTTTGTCAGATCCTGTAGCATTGGCATTCTTCGTAAACATTTTGAATTGTCGGGTGATATAGGATTTCATCTTAGAATCTTCATCGTCTAAAGACTCATCAGTGTCACTGCTCTTGGCCTTCAATGCCTGCTCTTTCCCTTACTAGATTTCCCTATCATTGTTAAACCTAAATCATAGGTATGCAGATTGCCAACCAACTCTGTTAAAGGAATTTTGTCAATATCCTTTGATTCCTCAATCGCGATGGTCTTGGCATGAAATCTCTCGGGTAAAGATCTGAGCACCTTTCTAACAATCTTAAGTCTGGGAATGGTTTCCCTAAGATTAAAGGTTAAGTTCACTATGTCCTTGAGCTTGGCATAGAACTCATCAAATGACTCATCCTCCTCCATCTTAATCTCTTCAAAGCTCGTGGTAAGCCTCTGAAGCTTTGAATCTTTGACAGCCTTAGTTCCTTCATAAGTTTTCTGGAGGATGGTCTATGCTTCCTTTGCAATTTCAATAAAGGATATCTTCTTGAACTCCTCATTTGTGATCACACTAAATAACGCATTTAATGCCCTGCTGTTGAAATTTGCTACCTTGATCTTAGAGTCATCCCAATCGATCAGCGCTCCCTTTGACTTGGTCCAACCTATCTCCATAGCTTGCCACACTTTCTCATCTAATGACTACAAGAAAGCTCTCATGCATACTTTCCAGTATGCATAGTTAGTGCCATCAAATAAAGGAGGTATAACGAGAGACTGTCCTATATCCATGACAAACAGGGGTCAATGGTTCACACAGCAAAGATTAAAACCTAATCAAAGTGTGCCTGCTCTGATACCACTTGATATGCCAAGAATTTATTGACCCCTTGTGATGAATTAACCAATTAATTAGCCAAGTTAATTAATTAATTCAATTAGCATGCAATAAGTGTGGTAGCAAAAAAAAATCACCAACTAAGTTAAAATGCAGCGGAAAATAAATTAATACAGTGATTTGTTTAAGAATAGGGAAAACCTACACAGCAAAAATCCCATCGAGTGATTTTAAGGTCACCACTCTAGAGAATCCACTTTTATCATATGCTGTTACAATTAGTAGAGGAATCCCAGTACCTTATACCAACTTACAGTTGAACCCTTACCCCAATACCCAATTGGAGTTGTTTTGTAGTGACAATCTCTCATTTTCAATGCACGACTCCCAGTATGTGACTAACCAATTCGATGAGCGGATCCCAGTACGCGGCTTACTCACTAACTTGAGAAAGATGTTGTCTGCAAAGTTCTTCAATTCATCACATGATGAAGATCACAAAGCTCTTTGGTTACAAAACCCTACGGTGTACAAACACAACAGCTTCTTGAATAGAAAGATGAACTAAGGCATATGTCTCCAGTTCACAATGTGCTTGTGAAAAACTTTTGCATTGAGTTGCATCAGCTGTGACGACCCTTAAAACAGTCCTTATATATGTTCATGGTTGTGAGAAAAGAAATCCTAAACATCTATTCATGGATTGAAGTGAAATCAGCTCTGAAAAACTGATTTTCATAAACCTTGATATATACCCTATCTGTCGAGTAGCTGTCAAGTATCGGGCTAAAATAGCTTTTCAAACCTCGATAGATACTAGCTGTCAAGATTTAAAATCCAGCACTTCTCCACTTGATTCTTGGACAGACTTGCATGGCTTTAACATTTGAACTTGAAACCTTGTTCCTTGAAGTATTAAACACATCCTAGATCCACCAAATTATAAGTAAAGTGTGTTTTGTCAAAGGATTAGCCAATTCTATATTGACATTTGTTCCTAACATGATTCACATATTTCCTAACATGCGGAAACATCTAGATTGACGTGGCGTAACCCGTTTGGGCATTGGAGCACTCAAAGTGCCATTTTAGGTCAAAATTAACCAAAATGTCCCTGGTCAACCTGGGTTGACTAAAAATCAAAGTTGGTCAAAATTATCCTAAAATGACATTTTTCATGTTTCTACATTAAACTCGAACTACTCGGTGATTTTCGTCAACTTTGATCAAGTTTGACCCGAGGTTGACTGCCAAGGGCACTAGAAACCCTAATTTTGATCCGACCTTCAGAATGGGTTGGGACTAGTTCCATTGAGAAGATTATGAAATTCCTTTTCCAACAACTATTCATGGGTCAAAATTGGAGTTAAAACGGTTGAGATATCTAGAAAACTGTGTGACGCACGTCGATACACTTCCTAAGGCCATAAATTTTGATTCGACCTTTGAATTTTCAATTTCTTTAGTGTTTTGGAAACTAGACATCTAGAGCCTTCCAAAGACACTAAGATCAGCTTAATCCGAGTCTGAGAAGGCCTTCAAATATGCAATCGAAGTCAGAACCAAAAAGCGGGAAAAACACAGAATTGCTAACGTCAATCGGGTTGACTCGACACACCTTGTAAGGCTGTTGGCCTGACCTCAAAGGGTTTGCCAAGGTCCATAAATACCCCCAAACCCCTCATTTTGCAAAAAAAAAAAAAAAAAAAAAAAAAAAAAAAAAAAAAAAAGAAAAAAAAAAAAAAAAGATTTTGGGCAGTTTCTAGGCTAATTCTCTCTCTCCTCTCTCTAATTTCTCTCCTAACTACATCCAAAAACCTTCAAACACTTTAGATTCTCATTTTTTCTCTACAATCACAAGGTAGTGTTCTCACACTCAATCGTCCTCTCCTTGGTTCCATATTTGGATTTGAGGTTTAGGGCTGTGGATGTAGCTTTTTAGCTACAATCCACACCCATTACTTTGTGTAGCTTTTCCTAGATTTATCTTGCTTAATAAAATGCTTTATTGCTTTTCCTAGCATGTTCTTGCTTCCTAGCATGTTTTATGGTTTCTCTAGCATGTTTCCTTGCATTTTGCCATGATTTATCGCTTTGATGATGTTGGCCTAGCTTTCTTGGGCTAGGATATGTCTAAATTTAATGTTTGTGCTTAGACCCACATGCTTTTAGGCTCCTAGCCATGTCTATGCTTAGATCTACATGCTTTTGTGCTCTTTTCCATGTTTATGCTTAGATCTACATGCCTATTGCTTTCTATGCGATGCTTGTGCTTAGACTTACAAGTTTTTGCTTAGACATATATGCCTATGTTTAGATATGTGTCTCTTTGGGCCCCGTGTCATGCCTATGCTTAGATCTATGTGTTTATGTGCTCCGTGCCATGCTTGTGTGCTTAGATCTATGTTGGTTGCTATGCCATGCACTTCTATAGCCCTTTTGCGTCTTGATATTTTTCTTTCTTGTTTTTGGTCCTTTCGGTAGGGTATAGATCTAGATCCTGTGGTCTAGGCCTACATCCATACACCTAGGCCTATATCAAAGGGTTTGGATCATTTCCTTTTGTATGTATATGTTTGCATGCTTGCTTCTAGGCTTTACCATGCTTTGTGCCCCCCGTGGGTTTGCTTGTGTGGTCATATCCATCCCTCCTAGGGATTGATTGGGTGTAACCACTTGTGAGATATACCTCTGTGGTGTTAGTGTGCTTGATACACACCTTTCTCCATTCCGTGCGATGTTTACATGCTTCCCTTCCTTGCTTTATGCCACCTGTTTGCTTTCTTCGCTTTCATGCATCTTTGCATGCTTGCCTACATGTTCATGCATGAGTCTATGTATCATCCATACTCCAATCCAATGAAACTATGGATACTTGATCCAAACCTACATTTGTCCTCCTAGGACACCCTCTTTTGTTTGATAACATGCTTGTTTGCCTTTTCATATGCTTAGCATGCTTTGTTTACCCTCATTTGGCTCTCTTCATTAGTGTGTTCTTGGCATGCTTTCCCTTTTTCCCTTGTTTCTGCCTTTGCTTGTCTGCTGGCTTGTTCCTTTTGTCTTTGCATGTACACGCATGGAGCATGGATACTTGGAGTAAGGGTGCGATCTCCTAGGTGCAAACAAAAAGGGCAAGTATGCAAGTAAGAAGATGCAAGCCTGCCAAGGCGCAGTGTTCAGTAGATTATGGGACTTAGCCCCTCCAGAGCAGTTTTCTCTTTCTCTCTCTATAAGCATCTTCTCTAGAGCATGTATTAGGGTTCCCCCTCTCCTTATACCCATTTACTTTTCTTGCTCCTTGCTTAGGCCATGTTCCCTAGGTATTGAAATGTCTGTTTTACATTTTCTATACCTTGCTAGGCCATACCCTTAGAACGTTAGCAATGTCTGATTTACTTTCCTACTTTGTGTGGTTGCATTGTGCATGATGCATGTATATCTATATCTGCTTGTATATGAGTGATTGTGCACTTTGAATGATGGACTCTCGTGGCTATGTGAGTGACCCTCTCTAGTCATGAAAGCTCATGACCTTGTAGTGTGGGTATGTGCTCAAGGCGATTGTCGTAGGTGCATATTCATGCTATATTGTGTGCACGATCATCGCGATGTGATTGTCCTGATCCATATCACCCAATAACAATGGTTTACCCATGTATGCGACACGCATCAACATGCTTGATGCTTTGAAGGGCTTCGGCTTGTCAAAGTATGAGCATGTTGATATGCGCCACATACATAGACACGAAACCCAGCCGATTCGCCATAGCGCACCAAATGTGAAACTCTGCCAGATTTTCGTCGTGAAAATAGGTTATTCCCATTGTCGTATTCTCACGTTGAAAGCTTGGTGAGAATTGCATTTTTGTGTGCTATGACGCATCTGAGGCAAAGCCTTGTCGGATTTCCACTACGAAAATAAGGCGAAATGCTGCTAGATTTTCGCCGTGGAAATTTTAAAACAATTCCAAACACACTTGGAAAGCATTGATCGAGACCACACCTTTTCTGAATCCAAACCTCAAAGCCCAATTCGCTTAAAGCCCCGAAAACTAATGCTAATCGCTTGTTTTCAACTATCAATATTCAAAAATTATGATTTTACCAAAATAAAGGATTGTCTACGGACAGGCGTTGTGGGGTGCTTAACACTTTCCCCACACGTAACTAGACTTCTGAACTTAAGAATCAAGATTTTTTACCCATCCACACCTTAGAAACACCCAATAATTGGTGGTGACTTCACTTACCCTTGGTAATTTCCTTAAAATTGACTTAGATTCTAGTCACACACCAGAGGTACAACACACTTCCATATCATACAACTCTTGCACTAAGATAAGAGAGAGATGCATAAGCATCGCCGTGATGGGTGGTCAACCAGCTGTGAGGCGTTGACAATAATATATTCTTGTATTATATGGAGGCACATGATTTTTAGTTGTATTGTTGTAATTGTGTTATAGAGCTCTGACTTGTAATGTTGAAATTTCAGTATGGTTATATATTCTTATCATGTGGAAAAGAAAAGAAAAAAAAATCTCCTACAGTCTCTCTCTTGATGGTTCTTTTCTTATACTTTGGACCATTTTGAATTTGGGGCGTGACAGTTACGGTATCAGAGCTAGGTTATGATTTTGTAGACATTTTAATTAGGAAATGATAATGATCTAAGTCAGAGCATTAGGTTTTGTTGTAGTAATCCATGCGATGTGGTTTCCTTAGGGTAGTTTGCGAGAGAAACTATCTTGTATTTGTATGTTAATTTGGTTGATTGTAATGGCTTGAAATTTGTTTAAGCTTTATTGTTTAGCAACTCTGTTGTAGGTTCTTGAAATAATTGTGTGGTAGGGATTGTCGTGATTATGTACTCTACTCATGTTAGTAGTCTGTTGATTATTTGCATTATATTTGTATACCTGAGTTTTTGAATTGAAGTCCTAAGATTGTTTTGCACAAAAAAAAAGGGGGGCGTTTTAAGCAGCCTCTTTGAAATTCCTATTTGTTGAGTTTCAAGATTTTGGGTTTTCCTTGGGATTTTCTTTGCTCTTATACGATGATAGTACATGGATTGACCTTCCTATGATAATGCTATAATATTTGTCGCCTCAAAGAATGATGTAAATGAATGTTCTCTCTCACATGTTTATGAACAATCTTAGCTTGGGTGGAACATATGTTGAGTTGTGTAGAGGATTTTAATTCTACAATTTTAATCTTTGTTTCAAAATTCAGACTCTTTGAAATGAAAGATTTCGTGTGGTTAATTTGGTTTTGAACTCTTATCACAATTCCCTTGACTTATGGTTTAATTCATCATTTGTGCTTGAAACTAGTTGGAACCAAAATCTATCTTTTCTAGGATTTTTAAGTTGACCCCGTCTATACTCTTGGTTTTAAGAATAGTTATAATTTGAAATGACCCTTTAACTTTTTTGAATAGTTATAAAATTTTCCCCTTGATTCTAAGTATGGCGTATTTGTGCTTAATCTCTGGATGACTACTTTTAAGCTCTAAATGGACTACCCAGTTGCTACACTTTGAAAACTTGTGAATTTTACTTTATCGATATCAGATTTTTTCCAGAAATTGAAAGTTTGGACATGGTTTCGTAATTGTTAGTTTCATTTCATTAGTAGCCTTTTTTTTTTTTTTTTTTTTTTTGGTTATCAAAGATTATTTGAAAGGTGAATGGGTATTTTATCATATGAAGTTTTCTTGATCCTCATCAAGTTCACTTGTATATAAATATCTAAAGCTAATATTTTTGATTACTAGGTGTGGTTTCAAAGTTTACTAATCACATACAATTCATAAGCTCTAAAAACTTCTACCTAAAATAATAATTTAATAATTTCAAGAAGTGTAACTTATTTCTCCTATTTTACTAAAAATTTATTACAATTACACCTATTATTACAATTCTTACATGTGATTAATTTGTTCAAAATTAGTTCACTTTGTTGAAGTTTTAATACACCCTATTTGTGACAAGGAAAAATCTATTGATTATTGTGTATGTATGTGCAATGGTCACTATAAATTTAATTTAATTTCATGCAGAAATGAGTTCTCAAAATACAACGATGGTGAATACCGATGACATAGAACGTCGTCGAGAACGATGGAGATATTATGCTCGTCTAAGAATACAATGAGAAGACAATGAATTCAGAAATATTCGATTGGCAAGACATTGTGCCAAAAACTCAAGACAGAGACAACAAACTTTGGGTGGTGATCACATTTTAGTGGGAAGCCTAGCAAATTTAAATGAAGAAGATGTTGTGCATTCTAATTTAACATTAACAAACTCATCACTAATACCATCTAATCACGAGGCTGGATGAAGTCGTTGGCTTACACATATCCATAACTTGGCACGTAATATGCCAGTTGAGCATAGGGCTATGCAAGAAATCAGTAGTGAGATTATAGTTTTGTATCTTTAAACATTCTTCATTGCTTGGAATCTTATTATTTTGAGAAAATCCATAGTTTTTGGCACGTTAGTTGTATGTTAATGTAGACAAAGATACTAACTTAATGTTTATAATATTAAATTTAGGTCTCCCTCCAACCTATCCAACTATAATGACAAATGACTTTGAGGCTGGACCAAGTCATATAAATTCTTATGTTAATAATGGTAAGTTTTATATAATATATTTATAAAGCTTTCACCATTATTTTTTTATATATATAATTACACCAATTGAACATTTTATATAATTACATTTTATATAATTACATTGCAGTTACAGCAATAACTAAAGGACTTGAAAATATAGTTGAGCAAAACCAAAGGGATGCCTACAGAGAACAAGGTTCGTTACTCAATATCACCATTTTTATTTTCAATTTCATGTTTATATCCTTCTATAAAGCTTCCCCATTATTTTTTTTATATATATAATTACACCAATTGATCATTTTCTATAATTACATTGTAGATGTACAAAGAATTGAAGAAGTTGAAAATATAAATGATCAAAATCATGGGGATGGCTACAAAGAACAAGGTTCGTTACTCAATGTCACCATTTTCATCTATCTATACTACTATTTAAGGAGCTTCCCCTATTTGGATTCCTCATTTTCATGGTTCTAAAATACCCCCATACCATTCACTTATAAGTTTTCAACTAACGGGAATAAATACGTAAAATAAAACTTGTAGACACTCAATTTTGCACTCATGATTTAATGTAGAAAATGACTTAAATGACCATCCATGTACCTCAAAAATCATGATTACATTACATGCATCAATTGGTTCTTGCATTACATGCATCAACTTGTCTTTGCATTACATGCATTAATTCATTCATTGCATATCATAAAAATAATCTTGAGATTCTAATGGTCACAACGGTGTTTCTAGTTTCAAATCGAACCATCGAATCGAAAGATATCGCGTGTTCAAGTTTGCACGGTCAACATGCATTGTGTCTAGGTAAGGACGACCACACATGATTGGCTTAAATTAATTTTGATTGGTTAAGCCATTAAAATTAATTAAATAATTCTATGATTGGTTGATAATTAGTGTTTAAAATAGGATTGCATGCGTAGGAATAAAAGGGATGATTGGATAACAATAAAATTGTGGATAATCTAAACTTTATCAAGATTTATTTTAGGGTATTTATCTACAAGATAATTGTTCTTCAATAGCTTGAATTATCCAGAAAAGAGATTAAAAAAAAAATCGTAGAAGGAGGATGAAACACGTCTAGGTACAAGGACCAGTCAAAAAACCCTAGAAGGAGAGTCCAAACAGCACCCGAACACAAAAGAACATTCGGTGTCCAAGAGCCCATTCGGCACTTTAAAAGTGCCAAATTGGCATCTTTTGGGCTTTGGCCCAACGGCCTCCGGGTGACAATAAGGCACACCCTTTTCGATCTTTTCGCAAAAGGATGTGTCCGGATTCACAACCTAATTGTCTGTACCTATTTTTTAGAGTCCTCTGACCTCTATAAGTAGAACTGAACTTCATAATTCAGCACTTTTTTTCTACGCTCTATGAGGCATACGTTTTAGGCTCTCATATTGCCCATATTTTCTGATCTATTCTCTGAGTGTTTCTACTTAAATTAGGGTTTTTAGGTTTCAAAGAGAATTGCCTAAATTTCTTTCAACCCTAAAACATTCTCTCAAGAACAAATAGTGCTCATGCAAGAGGTTGTTTCTTAACCCTTTTTCTTATGATGTGATGATGCATTTTATATCTTTTTCTTTTTCAAATGTCCATAACATGAATTGTTAATTATTTTTTTGTTTACAGCATGATTGTTTTTTTTGTATGTGATTGTTATAATCTTTTTCTTGAATGTCAATAATCTGCATGTGAATGACTTTTTTTTTTATTAAAATAAAACAGATCTACATCTATCTTAGATGTAGATTTGGATTTTTCTCAACATAAAAATAGATCTGCATCTTTTCTAGATGCATATCTGGATTTTTATTAAAATAAAATAGATCTGCATCTTTTCTAGATGTAGATCTGGATTTTTCTCAACGTAAAAACAGATCTGCATCTTTTCTAGATGTAGATTTGAATTTTTCTCAATACAAAAACAAATTTGCATCTTTCTTAGATGTAGATCTAAATTTTTCTCAAATCAAAATTGATTTGCATCTTTCTTAAGATACAAATCTGATTTTTTTAATACATGCAAGTTGTTGAAATAAAGAAAGAGATCATGTACTACTATGTTTGTGTTTGTTTTAATTCATGATTGCATAAGTTCATATTGTAAGTGAAACTCTCTTCTTAAAAAAATCTTTTTCATTCTTTTTTAACAATAAAAAATTTTGATTTTTTTGTCATTAAAATTTTTTTTTTTTTTATCATCACAACTTAGATCTGAATTTTTATCTCCAAAAACCACTTTTTTCTCCATATACCACAAAACAAATCTAGTATTTTGACAAATCAAAATCCATTTTTTCACCAATCAAAACAAATCTGATTATTTTCAAAAGAAGAGACTTCATTCTTAAATAAATTTGTGTGATTTAATTTTAGTGTCACATGTTCAACATATCATTCATGACATGCATAAAAAAGTATATTGGTCACAAGAGTCTAGAAGACCAAACGTTGTCTGGGTGGAATGGATGCCTAATACCTTCCCATTCTATAACCTAGCCTCCAGATTTAGGTATTTGGCTAAGTAGATCTAGTCTTGTCTTTATTTGTTTTGGGTAGAATGTAACTAGGACAAAAGTCATGTAAATATTTGGTAGATTGTAACTAGGACCCAAAACTATGTTACTTTTCAATTTTCCAAATATGTAATATTTATTCAATCAATGAAGAGAACAATTTAGTCATGTATTTGTATATATTTAGTTTTTCTTATTTTCTGAATAAAAATAAGTGGCAACCCCATACCACTTACCCAAAAAGAGAGGTGCCCTAAAAGGTACCCTAATCTCTTTTTTGAGAGACAATTTTGGCAGTCTCTCACAAAACTCTTTTACTTTAATAACCCACAAACCCACGTACGCTTTGCCAATTTTACAACCCAATAATATCTATTCTCATTCTTCTTCAAATTACACAGATTCAGTTTCAACTCTACATCCTCTTCTTTCTTCTTATTTCTTCTACTTTCATATTTGGGTTCTAAACAATTCAACATGATTTACACAATTCAAATAACTTTTCAGGTTCTATCTGCTGCATCTCTAATCTAAACAGCAAGTTGTTCTTTCTTTTCTTTTCTTTTCTTCATCATTGACTATTGTTTGAGTTCTTACCTGCCATGGCGACCAATGATTTAGAGTTTGAGATATACTTACCTATGGGTGAATGAGATTTTTATAGGGATTCAATGGTATTTGACTATTGTTTATTACCTGTGACTGACTTCAATATCACGTGCCTCAAATTCTATTTTCCTTTTGTTTTTTTGTTTTTTTTTTTTCCTGATATTTTCCTTCTTTTTTGCTCCTTTGCACCAACATGTGTCTATTTTTCTTTTTCTTTTATTTTTTCCCTTATCTTTTCCTTCTTCTTTTTTTTGTGTGTGGATGTTTCCATAATTTTCAGTTTTTACTCACACAAACTTTTTTTTTTTGGAAGTTGTCTATACGAATGATAAAGCCCAAAAGGAATCACTTTGGCATAAACCTCTATTTGAGTGTTTGTTCATACTTCACGGGTCTATTCATTTATGTATTTTGTGTTTCAGTTTTTACAGTATACCTTTGTTAATTGCATCAACGTATATCAATTTTCTTTCTTTCTTTCTTTTTTTTCCCCCTTATCTTTTCCATTTTTGTGTGGATATTTGTAACAATTTTCTTTCTTTCTTTCTTTCTCTTTTTCCTTATCTTTTCCATTTTTGAGTGGATATTTTCAAACTTTTTACTCAAACACAAACTCTCACTAATGTATTTCCAAAAGTTTTCCCTTTTTATCTATACTATCTATAAGAGGATTTCCCTTTTTGAACTGGACTATTTTTAAGTCAAAATTATCCTCATCTATCATCCAATAACTTCTCTTGCCAGTATTTAAAAAATAAGGTCAATAACGTCACACCAATTCCCTTCTTTTTTTTTTACACGTTCATACTTGCTTTCTTCTTTTTTCAAAAATAAAAGTTCTTAAATTTAGGTTTTTTTTTTTTTCCAATTTCTTTTCATGATCTTTTCGTTTTATTTTTTAATATTTTTTTTTTTACGTTCTTTTTCATCCTGTAAGGGTGAGGTTTTTTTTTTTTTTTTTTTTTTTTTTTTTTGATAGAATTATTGATGTAGGTTATCGTTTGATAAGAATAGGGGTTTTTTTTTTTTTTTTTCAACTTACTGGATGAGTTTTTTTTTTTTTTTGGATAATATTATTGATGTAGGTTACTGTGTGATAAAGATAGGGTTTCTAAAAAAAAAAAAATCAACTTATTGTAGGTTTTTCTTTTGATAAGTAGGGTTGTTTTGAAAACATGAGTTAGTGGGAGAGTGGTTTTATTTTTTATTTTTAAATACTTATCCTTATCTTAGTCTTTTTGAATACTACACCACTTTCAAATACACGTTCAAAAAATAAATTAAGTTACTGCTTATGTGTTAAAAAAGAAATGCACATTTATCCTTTTTATTTGTTTGAAAAAAAAAAACAATCACATACTACTTTCAAATACAGTTAATGAAATCACGTTTAAAAAAAAAAAATATATATATATATATATATATATATTTCATGTTCATCTATATTAAGAGATTTGAATTTCCTCCATAACTCCACATTTACACTTTTCTTTTCTTTTTCTTTTTTCTTTTTTTCATTGGCCTCAATCTATTTCACTCTTTTTTTTTTTTCAATACTTACCTCTTTTGTTTTTTTTTTTTTTTTATTCCTCTTTTTGATATTAGGTTGTACTTTTTTTTTTCTTTTTCTTTTTTAATTTACGTTTCCCTTACTCCTACTCCCTAATATGAGATCTCTCATTTTTTTTTTTTCAAATCAATTCTTTTCTCTAATTAATAAGTCTTTTCTAAAGAATAGGAATGATATATATTTTTGTCTTCTTCTTTTTTGGTGGTTATCGGGTTTGACTAATTATTTTAGTGTATGTGTTCTAAGTAGTGCTCTCTCTTCCTCCTATTATTTTTGTTGTTGTTGTTGTTGTTTTTTTTTTTTTTTTTTTTTTTTTTTGGGTGACATATCAACAATTTTGTTAGATTGCATAGCGGGCACATTGAATGAATTTGGGTGAGCGAAATGGTAGTCAATCTATCAAGTAGTTGTTAAAGCATTTGCAGCTCCACATGTAGTTCAAGGTGGTCACAAGACCACCCTGACCTGCCAAAATAATTAATTATTATATATAAATATTAAAAAATATATAATTTTATTATCCTTAAAAAATATTTGTGACCACCCTAAAATTTACCCTAAAATTTTTTAAACCCAACATGATTAATTTTTGGACAAAATTTGGCAACAAATTTGATTGTAAACTAAAACTACAACTCCACTTGATATTTTTTAATTGGATGTGAATTGTGAAAAATTCACCATTGGATTACATTTTCTTCTTATATCCACCATACTTGCAAAATTTTAAGAAGATCAATAGTTATGTCATCAATCAAATCCTCAAATTTTGAATTTTTGTAGTCTAAAATTACATAAAAATTTAAGTTTATAGATGAAATAATAAATAACATCCGATTTACATGAAATTTGACATGTGTTTTAAGAACACAAAGAACATGCAATTCAACGTTAATATCTTCAAAATATATAGCCAAGTTAATTTGTTTAGTGAGAGTTGTAGTCTTAGGCTACAACTAAGTTTGTAGCTAAACTTTGTTTTTAAATTTTGGCCCCTTTAACAATATACTAGCTCCTTACAAACAAAAAGAAAAATCCCAATAAATTTTTTATCTAACTAAATTTTTGAAAGAGATGTTACTTGCAACATTAATAATGAAAATATCGTGCAAAGATTTCAAAATAAGAAAATTTCTAGAAGAAAATTGTCAAACTGTGTGTGTGTGTGTGTGTGTGTGTGTGTGTGTGTGTGTGTGTGTGTGTGTGTTTTGGCCAATATATGAATTTTTTTATTATTATATTTTGGTTAATAATGACCACCCTAAAAAATATTCCTAGAGCCGCCACTATGTTAAAGACCATTTTTTGTAAATATCCTAACCATCTATGCCTATATTTATTAATTTGTGTAACACTATGTTTTCAATTAATTCAAACTGTTACACTTTAGCTTCATTTTTCTCAATCTCATCTCTTCCATATGAAATTTAATATTGTCCTTTGTTGTGCCTTTCATTGCACATTTTAAAAAAAAAAAATTTAAATTAAAGGAATGATAACATTGACAGCCCTTCATAGTTTTTTTTTTTTTTTTAGATTTTTCAAGCATGCTAAAATTTAGTTATGGATGTGTACTAAGTACCTATCTTTTAGGATTAAACATAATTACATAACAATCATTTAAAAAAAGTGAATAAAAAAATTTTGTGTTTACAATGTGAGATCTTTAGCATTTGAAATTGTTGGTGCAAACACAATGATAATGAAAATAACACAAAGAGAAACTGAATAATACTTCTAAATTTTATTAATTTAAAGAGAGAAATTACACAATACTATTTGGACTAAGGCACGGCACTCGCTCTCTTTAAGGAGATTCAAGCCCTTGGTTGGCTAAACTTTGTAACCGGTGCAGACCATCTCTGACTTGTCTTTCCTAAGATACAACAGCCCAACAAGTGTCGTATGGCTAGAACGACCTCTGCACAAAGTCTTCAAGCCCAAAGCTCCACCAGAAAGAACACCATTCTTTACCAAGAACCTTTTTATTTTTTATTTTAGTGTATATTACTGTTACATGGATTGGGTCTAAATGAGTCTATTTATAGGCTCAATGGGCCTCACGAAATTACTACCCAAATTAATCTGATTAATTAGGTCCATTATTCTGATGTAGTGGGTGTTACAAGATTGATTGCTGGATATTAATCTAATGGGGCTGGAGTTACACAATTAATGGAGATAAGGAGTTTCTAAATGTTAGGTTTTTAGACTCCTTAAAACAACAATTGGATTAACCTAGTGAATTAGCCAAGTGATTAACTTAGTCAAATTATGCAAATCTAGGTTAAACACAATCATATAATCATATCAAGCATATAAAGCAACGGAAATATAAATAACACAATGATATGATCACCCAGGAAAACCAAACTGGTAAAAAACCTGGGGAGGATTTAACCTAGCTATCCTCAAGGTAAACTTGAATCCACTATATGAAAGAATTGAAGTTCATACAATAAGACTTACAGCCCCCACGCTCGACTTCTTATTGCTACCCACCAGTAGAACTTACTGACACGATCACGTGCAAGCTCCGAATCCATGGACTCCTTCTTTCTTGGATTCTCCACAAGATACAAGCACCCCCACTTGTTTTTCTTTATGTTCCAATGGCAGCAACTAAGTTGATCATCAAGGTGTAGATAACATCTTCTCCTTAAAAACCCTAAGTTTCGTGTAAAGGAAAACTCCTCTAGATCTCACAAGAGATTTACACAAAACAGCAATATGAGCAACCAAAACTACTCTAAAAACGTGGCTAGGGTTTCCTTTATATAGTGGGAGAAGTAGATCTGAAACCCTAATCCTTAATGGGCTTGGGCTGAGTTGGAAAATTCTGCAGAAAAACAATCTGCACGACTTTCGATCGATCGAGCCTAATTTTCGATCGATCGAGTCAGGCAAATTTACACAGTAAATCCTGCAGAACACTCGATTCTAACTTTACATATAAATACACTTTGAGCAAGTCTAAACAAGACTAAAACGTTTTGATCACGGTTTGCCAATAATACAAATTAGAGTTCTAATACATTAGTTCCTAATTTCTTAGAACCTAACAAACTCCCCCTTTGGCAATCCTTGACAAAACACAAACGCAAAGCTCAAAGTTACAAGTAAAAGCCCTTTACAAAAATAATGCCCATTATAAAATAATCCAACCTAACTACTATCCATCAGTTACAAGTGTAGACAGTAGCTTAATTGAATCAACCTGTATATTTTCTGAAACACTAAACAAAACACATAAACGCATGTGTGGAAATAATACAAGTAAACAAAATAAGATCTTGATTTCACAAAACACAAAATAAAGAGATATACCAATGAATAACATCATAAATATAACTCAATAAGCAATGAAAAAAGAAATATATATAACAAAATAAATTCTAACTCTCCCCCTAAGTTAGATACATCAAAAAGCTTTTATATTCTCCCCCTAAACGAAACAAACATGATTCCCACATTACAACTATTTCTCCCCCTTTTTGTCACGTATTGACAAAGACAACTCAAATATACATGACAGAGGATAAGAGAAAATAGAAAATCAAAGGGACACAAAACAAGACATCTCTATAGAAAATAAAGACAACTCCCCTTTTGAAGAGCAACAACTCCCCCCAAGAACCACAAAGGTTAAAGAAAATTTCTCCCCTTATAAAAATAGGAAAAAACAAAACAAGTTTTAGGAAAAACAGTTTTAGAGAAAATTTAGGAGGTGGGGAAAATAAAAAGATACAAACCAAACTTAAAAACTAAGTTGAGGATACGCATAAAAAAAAATATTCTCTCTTTCAATAAATGCAAACTTGACACTATGTGACCCATAAACAGTTGCATGAGTAGAGAAAAATATTTGCACATTAATTAATCATCATATCTCTTAAGAAAAATATTTTCTATAGTTCACACATAAAAAAGGCACATACTAGAAAGTACATAGCTCAAAAGTTAATCAATCAATTTTTTGATCAAGTTGAGTACCCAATGTAGCAAAATGTATGCATGTTATGTGTGAAAACAATGAAAGATATGACTGCAAAACTGCAAGATGGATACAAAAACAATGCAATGCATGTGAATCCTAAACACAAATGATGCATAAAAAAATATGTCATGATACATGCTCTAATGCAGTGAAACTAAGTTCAATATAAGTTCAAATTCACAGAATTGGCTTAAGCATAGAGTTTCTAACAAAAAATCCAAAATTTAAAAACCACTTGTTAAGAGTTTAGGGAAAATTTGACCAATTGATCATCACACAAGCTAGAATACACAATATAATGATCAATTACATCAATTCAACAAGTCAATTTCATCAATTGAACCCAATTTGAACAAAATTCCCAATTCGGGTACATTCAAGCCCTAAAAAATCCAATTTTTCAAACTTTAAACACATTTTGCATTAAGATCAAGGAAATTTAATCTTGGATGGCCACAACAAAATCACACACAATATAATGTACCAAGTTTAGCAAAGCGTAACTTGTGTAGTGTGTGCAACTAGCAAAATCTTGAGATACATGTGAGATAATATGTGAATAGAAATCAAACACAAAGTCTACAAAATTCATCACATAGAATTTGAAAGAGACTATCACCTAAAGAGTTACATCATATAACTCCCACATCTCCTAGAACAAAAACTTGCAATCATGTAAGTTTCTTGAATTTTGCCTCATAATATACACACCAATTTTAATTTATTCAGAAACTTATTAAAATAGCCAGGATAATGTACACACCAATTTTAATAATGTGATTTGGCATCAAGCCTAATAGTACACACCAATTTTAAGTATTAAGCAATCAAACCGAGGCTACACCTTATGTTCTTTTTGTGCATGTGCTACACTTTCTTGAGCACAAAATCTTACGATATGTACTAAGGTGTTCATGATTGGCTAATGAACAGTGGTGAGATGGTTATTTATGCTTTTCTCAAAAGGGTCAAGTCCGACAGTCAAATAACATGTGACTTCAAGATTAAGACAAAGTGATAAACACCATAAACATCTTTCCCACATAACATGCACTACAAAGCTTCAACTAGTCAAGTGCAATAAATAAACTCATCAAAACTAAACAAGGTACATAAACTTGTTATGTAAAGATAATATGGCCAATCCTTGATTATAAATCCAAGATGTGAAATACAAAACACAAAAATCTTTTTGGTTTTAAAAACTATATGACCAAAAACAAAAAAGAACATATTATGTTAAATGAACAATGCAAATGCAATACATGATAGTGCTTAACTAAGCTATAGAGGGTACACAAATAAGAAATATCAATTTCTTAATTAACCCTTGAGTACATGTACAAATTAGTACATACTCACACAAAAACAGAAATAGCTTCGCACTTATATAACACATACTATTCAAGTTTCTTCACAATGTTAAGCATGTTCTAAATCAAAAGAGAGATATCATAATTCATGTAATCCTCAAGAAAAATAAAACAAGACTCAAAATAAAATATTTTTGTCTTTTTGAAAAATTTTCAATGTTTTTGGATTTTTTTTTTAAATAAAAAACAACCTAAAAAAAACAAAACAACCAAAAACAAAAATAAGACATGTCCACAAACAATTAAAAGAATTAAAATATGGACAAGTCAGCAACACTCACCTTAGAGAATCTTTTCTCACCCATATAGCATGAGACTTCGGCTTTGTAGTTGAAAATCCATGTGAAGCAGAGTGTATTTGAGAGATTATACCAATCTTCTAAGAAAGACTGAAATCCTACAAATTCCTTTTACAAGCCAACAAGCTTAAATTTTTCAAAAGCATATGAAACAATTTATATGGACTTATGGCTGGAGAAATATCATCACATATCCTAGATTGAAATACAGAATGTTTAGATTTCAATTTATGACAGTTAGGACAAATATGACTGGAGACACCACAAAAGTGACAAACATGAATAAATTTAGAAACATCAATACTCTTAACAGCAAATCTAGTCTCAGATTTTGGTTTTTGCCACAATAAAGAACAATTTAGTCTAATATGACCAACAACACCACAATTGTGACAAGTAGGCACAAAAACAGATTTATTATGCTCTCTAACAATAGGTTCAGACTTAGGTTTAGAAACTTCAGTGCTAACATCAAAACTTTTACCTTTGTCTAACCTAGTAAAATAAGCATTTTCTTTATTATTCCACTTGAAAGGAGGGATATAAACTTTCTCAGTTTTAGGCTTAAGAGAAACAGAAACACTTTTGTTATCAACAGCAGGTTTGGTATTAGTCAAATTTTCAATTTTAGCTTTAAATTCATCTAACTCTTGTTCCAAGTTTTTCATCTTCTCATCTTGAGAGGAAATTTGATTTCTCAAAAATTCATTCTTTTTATTAGATTCATCTAATCTAACAATCAATTCCTCTTTTTCAAGATTAGCCAATTTTAACTCTTCTTTAAATTTCTTAGCAATTTTCATAGATTTCAATAATTCCTTACGAAGAGTTTCACAGGTATCAATAAAATCAACAGAAGCATGAGCAAAAACATGATCAGAAAGACACTTCAAATTATCCATGACAACAGGGGTCAAGGATCAGCTCTTAGATCAAAAGATCTAAAACAGAAGAGCTACCCACTCTGATACCACTTGTTGAGTTTTAGACTCCTTAAAACAACAATTGGATTAACCTAGTGAATTAGCCAAGTGATTAACTTAGTCAAATTATGCAAATCTAGGTTAAACACAATCATATAATCATATCAACCATATAAAATAGTGGAAATATAAATAACACAATGATATGATCAGCCAGGAAAACCAAACCGGTAAAAAACCTAGGGAGGATTTAACCTAGCTATCCTCAAGGTAAACTTGAATCCACTATATGAAAGAATCGAAGTTCATACAATAAGACTTACAAGCCCCCACGCTCGACTTCTTATTGCTATCTACCAGTAGAACTTACTGACACGACCACGTGCAAGCTTCAAATCCACGGACTCCTTCTTTCTTGGATTCTCCATAAGGTACAAGCACCCCCGCTCGTTTTTCTTTAAGTTCCAATGGAAGCAACTGAGTTGATCATCAAGGTGTAGATAACATCTTCTCCTTAAAAACCCTAAGTTTTGTGTAAAGGAAAACTCCTCTAGATCTCACAAGAGATTTACACAAAACAATAATATAAGCAACCAAAGCTACTCTAAAAACGTGGCTAGGGTTTCCTTTATATAGTGGGAGAAGTAGATCTGAAACCCTAATCCTTAATGGGCTTGGGCTGAGTTGAAAAATTCTCCAGAAAAACAATTTGCACGACTTTCGATCGATCGAGCCTAATTTTCGATCGATCAAGTCAGGCAGATTTACACAGTAAATCCTACAAAACACTCGATTCCAACTTTACATATAAATACACTTTGAGCAAGTCTAAACAAGACTAAAATGTTTTGATCACGGTTTGCCAACAATACAAATTAGAGTTCTAATACATTAGTTCCTAATTCCTTAGAACCTAAGACTAAAGAATGAAAAGGCCCAAACGGATGGTCCATTAAGTGGGTTAATGGCTCTTCATTTTACATAATAAAAATGGAGTATTAATTCGGGCCATTTACTCACCAACGGATATAGTAATTACTTTAAATGGGCTGTTAAGTAGGAGGATTCAAGAGGTTGATTCATTTCTATTTTTGATACCTCCACCATTCACCCCACCCCACCCCCCCTTGCTCACGTATCTAGTCCAATATCTGAGACAATTCATGTTAGCCCATTAATCAACACAATTAAAAAGAATAAAATAGTCTCTCTTCTTTTCAATGTGAGATTAAATATTTTCACTAACTCTTCATCTTCCATATTCACTCCCACATCTTTATATTTATGTTGTAACATTTATTCATTTTAATTATTTAATATTAAAATGCTCCAACAGAAATTTTTTTTATGGTTATGGATGTGTAATAACTAGCTATCTTTTAGGACTAAGTGGCTGCTTTTTAGGATTTAAAAAAAATATATATGATAAATCTCATTTAAAAAACGATAATTGTGACACTCTAAGACCACTATATCTTATTTTGTCATTAGAAAGTTCACAATCCAAAAGGAATAATTTTCCTTCATTAAAATTAGAGAATAGGTGGACTTCTCAAACGGTATTCCTGGTGTTTTAATAAATTAATACTATTTAAATTTTCTTTTACTACAACTGAGTCTTAATCCTATTTTCAGCTTTGTGAAAATTAAATCTGAGGATGTGACAGACATTGAAAATTATATATTACACTCAAAATCAGCTACCAATCAATTTTAATCCAACCTAACAATTAAATAAATTGTTATACAAATTAAATCAAACAAAAAACTATGTGCACAATGAAAAATATGCAAATGTATATATCCAAAACCAAGGTACTACACAAATGTATTGAAAAGCTACTAAAAGCTCGAATTTGTGTGAAAACACAAGAGCTGTTTAGACCCCAAATTAAAATTACGGCTCGGTTGATTTTACTCTAACTTAAACTAAGTCCGAAATAGAGTAAATGCGATTGGATAAACAATATAACTACTCTAAGCCATATTCATTAAATCACAGCAATAAAATGAAAGCTAAAAGAGTAGGAAAGAAGAATGCAAACACGAGATAACACGCCAATGTGTTATTGAAGAGGAAACTGAAGAATTGGGCGAAAAACCTATCCGCCGCCCTCCAAGCGGTAAATCGATCCACTAGAGAATAAGTTGGAGTACATGAAAAACAAAAGACCCTCCAATCCTAGTCTACCACTCAAGCCCTCCAAGCTCCTGCTACCAACTGACTTAACGAAGTCTTATCTTCTCTAGCTCTCCAGATCATGCAATTCAGCCCGATTGGATCCACCAAACAAATGGCTTCTTCTAATACTTTCCAGCAGCACCAAAACCTCACTTTACACTCAGAATGAGTATGGTAAGTGTTTAGGCTATCAACCTCTCAAGGATTTGGAAATTGAGAGGTAGGAGTTGAGGAAAACCACAATGATTTGTGTAGAGAATTGTTGGTATGACAATCTCTCACTCTCAAGGATAATGGCTAGGGTTTTCTCTCTGAAAAGCACTCCTCAACACATGTAGGTAATGTGGGTATATATAGTGTGGGTAGAGACCTGGTGTATCAGATATGACAAATTGGCAAAACAGAATGTTTCACGAGTATCTTGCGGAAAGGCCTTACCCGCAAGACACTCGCGAAAACAAGCTATCACCATCTGTCAAGACTCTTTGCATTCCAGTCATGTGTTGAGCGCATGCTTCACTTCGTGGAAAGGCTTCTCACAAGCTACCCGCGAAAACTTCTTTGATCTTCAATTTTCCTTGAGTCTTCACACTCTCTCTCACACACAATCCATACAATGAAATTCCACATAAAATACAGGATACAAAAGATTAAACAAAATTACAATCAAATTTGGCACGGAATTAAAGCCAACACAAAATAGTTGTAAATCACAACTTTACAGCTACTAACCTTTCCGTGTTCAAGGTGTTTTAAAAAATTTAATACAAATTTAATAATATTTTTTTTATAGTTATTTTTTTGGATTTTCTTACTAAGTGGCTATCTTTTAAGATTACTAGCCGAGGCTCTTCTATTTTTTCGCTAAAGATTAATATTTGAATCCATTATAATTTGAGATTACTACATTTTCTAATCACAAAATACCTAGGGTGTGATGAAAAAAAATATTTCATCCACAAATGCATAACACTCATCACACCCCTAGGTATTTTTTTTCATCACACCCCTAGGTATTTTGTGATTGGAAAATATAGTAATCTCAAATTATAATGGATTCAAATTATTAACCTTTACCAAAGGAAAAATGAAGGACGATTTGATCTTTAACACTCACGCAAATAGAGACAAACGGAGAATGAAAATCAAGGACAATGTAGTTTCCAACATCCATGATATATATATATATATATATAAAACCAAGGACGATGCAATTTTCAATATCCAAAAGAATAAAGACAATCAGGAAATGAGAGTCAAGGACAATGCGATAATAAAGCAGGTACAAATCATTACTATATCTACTTTGAAAAAAAAAAAACTTAATTACATAGTTTTTATATAAATTTTTTAAAAATATTTTGGTAATTAAATAATAGTTCTTCAAGTCCCAAGCTGAAGTAGACCATTTCACATACATGGTGCTATGCAATATCATCACAAGGTCAGTTCAAATATTTTATTTCACAAGTTTATGCTTGATGTTTATTTTACTTATCATTATTATGTACGTTTTAAAGTCTCTTCTAATAACACAAACTAACACATTTTGTATCATAGATTCATGGCAAATGCTACTGGAAAGCAATTAGAATGTGGAACAAATAACATTGCTCCACCAACTTCTCCACTGTAGCCAACATAATATTAATAAGTATAAGGTTAAATTTAATCAACCATTTTGTTGGCTTTATTCCGTGCCAAATTTTCTTGTAATTCAGCATTTAGAAACCTTGTATTTAGGTGGGAATAATGTAAGGGTAGTGTGTGAGAAAGTGTGAAGAAATGCTCAAGACTGTGCAGTGAAGCAGAGACTTACGGATGGATCTGGCGAGTGGCTCGCAGCTTGCAAGTCGCCAAAGCTGGTACACGTGTGAAGCATGCAAGGGAGCTGAAGAGTCATGCCAGCTATTGTACTATAGGACAAAAGTCCAGGCTGGCCAAGCCGTTAGCTCGTGACTTGAACTCGCAATTCAGTCCAGTTGCGAGGCCAAGTCGCCAGACCACCCTGCTTAGGAAAAACTGACTCTTCTCATTCCTTTCTCACCCCAATATAAATACCCCTCATACCCACGAAATGTAGAGAGCTTCCAAAGAGAATTTTGAAATAGAAACCCTAGAGAAAAACAAGATTGACTCATCCACAATCTTCACATAAAGACTCTTCAAATTCCTCTACTCTCACCATCTCCATTGTTACATCCTTGGGAGGTTCTTAGCCAAATCCTTTTCTCACTATACCCATATCTATGAGAAGGCTTTTGAGTGCTTTGGGAAGCAGTTAGGAATGGACCAATTGATATTGGTTGATTCTATGGGCTATAACGGAATCCGATAAGCTAGAAAAGACAAAAGTTCGGCATAACCTCGTTGGAGCAAGAAGCTTAGAGGGCTTAGGTACACTGGGTAGATTAGGCTTAGAGGGTCTATTGCTGTTCATGTATCCCAACTACATTTTCTAGTGGATTATTGACCGCTTGGAGGGCGGCGGAGAAGTTTTACACCGAGGACTTTGGTTTCCACTTCGATAACACATCGCTGTGTCATCCTTGTGTTTGCATCTCTCTTCCCTTAATCTTTGCCATTTAATTTCTGTTGTGGGTGTGATTTTATTTAGTTTAGATTGTTTATCAATTCTGTTATAAGCTTATGTTCATTTTTCGCACATACATTGTTTGATATTAAGCTTGAATTCGTATTTTTGTAATTGGGGATCTAAACGTTCATAGTGTTTTACACGCTATTTGAACTTTCAATAAGTTCACATATTCCATGTTTCAGATGTAGGGAATTATTTTATAGCTTTACCTAATGTAAACATTTCACTTTTCTACATTGATCCATCAACTTCTTCATGATAGCTTTTGTAAAGGTCATCACATGTATTTTGTAAGTAGTTTTATTGTTACAATTTCATTATGCATTTTCAATATATGCACTATTTATAAGATTTATTCAAAGGATCTCCCCCTAAAGGTTAATACTAAATCATGGCATCATCTTCCAATCAATAACACATTGATTACTGCATAATCAAAATTGGCAAAAATGAATAATAATTACGAAATATTGGCCTCTAAGCAGGAGCGTGAGCACGTGCTCAAAGGCTCTTCTATTTTTTGGGTAAAAGTTAATTTAGAGCATTTATTATAATTTGGGATTACAACATTTTCCAATCACCAAAAAAAAAAAACTAGGGGTATGATGTGTATTATGTGTGGTGAAATAATTTTTCTTCACATACTTGGGTTTTTTTTTTTTTTGTAATTGGAAAATGTAGTAATCCCAAATTATAATAAATGCTCTAAATTAATCATTATCCAAAAAATAAAAGAGACTTTGAGCATGCGCTCAAAGGCTAGTTTCAATTTACATGTTTATCATTATCAATTTTATTATTTGTTAACACGCTGCATATTCGAAACATTATTAATATTTTGCTTATTCACAACATAATATTTGGTACAATTAATTGGTAATAGGAAGGATTCTCAACTCAAATGTGAGGATTGAGTCCACTATGCTAATAATGGAATGCATGCTATTCCTACTGCTCATTAGGATAAGTGGAAGGATGATCAATCAATATCGAACATGGAGGCCGTTGATAACAAGGTATATTTCTTTTAATGATATCTTTAATCAGCACTCCTTTCTATTGTTTTATCAAAATTAATATTAAAAACGTCATGCTGCATTTGGGTTAGGCTCGAAAATTGCAAATTTATTCACCTAGTTGGGGATTCACTGTTTGAGTTGACAAGAAAGAGCTTTGGAAAGAAGTGAAATGAGTTTTAGAGTCACAAGAATTGGACAGGTGTGTTATGCTATTTTTTTTAAAATAGGAAAATAACTAATTGATAATCTTAATACACAAACAATTTTTTTTCTTCGTTTTGAAGTTCCATGAACAAAGACAAACAACAAATCAATGTCAAAAGCAATGAGGTTTCCAACATCCATAAGAATAAAGACAAAGGAAAAAAGGACAATGTGATCTTTAACACTCATGCCAACACAGACAAATGGAGAATGAAAATCAAGGACAATGTGGTTTCCAACATCCATGAAAAAAAAAAAAAAAAAGATACAAAGAAAAAAAACCAAGGATGACACAATTTCCAACATCCAAAACAGTAACGACAATCAGAAAATGAGAGTTAAGGATGATGCGATAATAAAGCATGTACAAATCATTAACACATCTACTTTTAAAATTTATAAAAAATAAAAAAAAATTAATTACATAGTTTTTATATAAATTTTTTTAAAAAAAAATTGTAAATGATAGTTCTTCAAGTCCCAAGCTGAAGTAGACAATTTCACATACATGGAGCTATGCAATATCATCACAAGGTCAGTTCAAATATTTCATTTCACAAGTTTATGATTGATGTTTATTGTACTTATCATTATTATGTACGCTTTATAGTCTCTATTAATAACACAAACTAAAAGCTCGAATATGTGTGAAAACACAGGAACTGTTTAAACCCCTAAATTAAAACAATGGCTCAGTTGATTTTACTCTAACTTAAACTAAGTGCGGAATAAAGTAAATGCGAGCGGATAAACAATATAACTACTCTAAACCATATTCATCAAATTACAGAAGTAAAATGAAAGCTAAAAGAGTAAGGAAGAAGAATGCAAACACAAGATAACATGTCGATATGTTATCGAAGAGGAAACCGAAGAACTCAGTGAAAAACCTCTCCGCCACCCTCCAAGCGGTAAATCGATCCACCAGAGAATAAGTTGGAGTACAAGAATAAAAAAAAACCCTCTAAGCCTAGTCTACCCCATGTACTCGAGCCCTTCAAGCTCCTGCTATCAACTGACTTTACCAAGCTTTGTCTTCTCTAGCTCTCTGGATCACACAATTCAGCTCGATTGTATCCACCAAACAAATGGCTTCTTCCAATACTTTCCAACAGCACCAAAACCTCACTTTACACTCAAAATGGGTGTGGTAAGTGTTTGGGCTATCAACCTCTCAAGGATTTGGCTATGGAAAGGTAGGAGTTGAGGAAAACCACAATGGATTGTGCAGAGAATTGTGGGTATGACAATCTCTAACTTTCAAAGGTAATAGCTAGGGTTTTCTCTCAGAAAACCACTCCTTTCAATGTGTGGATAATGTGGGTATATATAGTGTGGATAGAGATAAGGTGTATTAGATATGACAAAATAGCAAAATAGAATATTTCGCGGGTATCCTGCGGGAAGGCCTTACCCGCGAGACACTCGCAAAAACCAGCTATCACCATCTGTCATGACTCTTCGCATTCCAGTTATATGCTGAGCACATGCTTCACTTTGCGGGAAGGCAACTCACGAGCTACCCATGAAAATTTTTTTGATCTTCAAGTTGCCTTGAGTCTTCACACTCTCTTTCACACACAACCCTTACAATGAAATCTCACAAATAATACAAGGTACATAAGATTGAACATAATTACAATCAAATTTGGCACGAAATTAAAACCAACACAAAATAGTTGTAAATCACAACTTTACACAAACTAACACATTTTGTATCATAGGGTCATGGCAAATACTGCTAGAAAGCAATTAGAATGTGGAACAAATAACATTGCTCCACCAACTTCTCCACCATTGCTAGCATAATATTAATAAGTTCACATATCCCATGTTTCAAATGTAGTGAATTATTTTACAGCTTTACCTGATGTACATATTTCACTTTTCTACATTGATCCATCAACTTCTTCATAATAGCTTTTGTAAGGTCATCACATGTATTTTTTAAGTAGTTTTTTTGTTACAATTTCATTATGCATTTTAAATATATGCACTATTTATAAGATTTATTCAGAGGATCTTTTTTTTCCTCCCCCTAAAGGTTAATACTAAATTATAGCATCATCTTCCAATCAATATGAGCATTCACACCCGGCATGCCATATACCATATGTTGGTCTATTTTACTATTAAAGCACAAAAAAGGCAATTACCCGGTATTGTAATTGTAAAAATTTTTACAATTGTGCTATAGTAGCATCTTATTTATATGATACTACTATAGCAAATGGTATTCTTAAAAACTATTTTTTAATTGTCTCTCTCATACTTTTTATTAAAAACTCCAACAAACTTTCTCTCTCCTCTCTCTCTCATTATTTCTTTTCTTTTCTTTCTCTCTCATTCTGCTCTCTCCTCTCTTCAGACCCAAAACCCCATAGCCACCACACCATGGTCAGACCCACTGTCATCAACCACAGTGAGCCACCACCCACTCATTATTTCTCTTCTCTCTCTCTTTCTTTGCAAATTAGTGTGGTGGCGGGGAGATCAGCATTTGGGGTTTAGCGTGGAGATTGGCATTTGGGTTTGGTGTGGAGATCAACGTTGGGTTGTGGCGTGGAGATCGTCGTTTTCTTCGGAAAGATGGGAATAGTTTATTTTCTTCTGTACTTTGTGTCTTGCACCTTGTTATAGTGATACTGTGTTGTTTGGTAATTCCTGATGCGCGGATTGGGCTTGAAATTTCTTATATAAAAAGGGCAGGAGGTTGGTTTCGAACTAATTGGTGCCAAGTTCTGTGAGAAGGATGACGTTTCAATTGGGATTAACAGAATATGATGCGAGTTGTTCATTTGTGGGTTTTGTTTGGTTCCTATTTTGGTGATATTGTTGGATTAGTGTGGGTCTGATTTTGCTGGGTTTTTGTTGGTCATTTATGGGTTATGTTTTGGCGATGGTGGGTGGTGGGTGGTTGATGATGGGCAATGAGGCAAGGGTGGTTTGTTTGAGTTTCGGTAGCCTTTTTGGGTTTGTTCATGGTGGAGGTGGTGGTAGCAGGTGGTTTTAGTGGAAGAGAGACAGAGGAAGAGAGATAAAAATTAGAGAGAGGAGAGAGATGGGAGAGAATAGATATGGTTTTGGGATATATTATTTTATTGTGTAAATATATTATTTTAATGTGTTGTATGATAAAATAAAAGTTAGGATGTTGGGTATCTTCTGAAATGGTAAAAAACAATTTTTTTAGAAATCGTAAGTAAATGCTCTAACACGCTGATTACTACATAAACAAAATTGGCAAAAATGGATAATAATTACGAAATACTAGCTTTAAGCACGCGCTAACGCGAGTGCTCAAAGACTTCTATTTTTTGGTTAAGAGTTAATTTATAGCATTTATTATAATTTAAGATTGCTATATTTTCTAATCATTAAAAAAAAAAAAAAAAAAAACTAGGGGTGTGATAAAAAAATATATTACCCACAAATGCATAGCACTCATCACATCCCTAAGTTTTTTGGTGATTGAAAAATGTAATAATTCCAAATTATAATAAATACTCTAAATTTGCCTTTACCAAAAAAATAGAAGAGCTCAGAAGGAGTTCAAATCTTCTGTCTCACTTTTTATACTCCACCCTATGCTCTACCAATAAAAACTTGCCACATATTCACTTAATTAATTAATTACTACCATTAATTAATAATAATAGTATTAATAAGTCAATAGTAGTAGTATTTAATTAGTTAGATAAACATGTGGCAAGTTTTGATTAGCAGAGTATAAGGTGAATCAATGAAAAGTGGGACAAAAGATTTGGAGTGAGAAGAAAGCCTCTCAGCGCAGATCTATTTAAAGACTAAATCCCAACACTAGAAACACGCCCGTCCTTTCTTTCTTTCTTTTTCTTATCTTTTTTTCTCTCTCTATGGCTGCTAAATCTTCCGAATCCAACACAATCTCAAACTATCCGGTAGATTTGCTTTTTGATCTCGATGAAGCTCTTACTTTGACGACTGCGGATTCAGGCCTTCAGATAAAGAAGATTGCAGCACCGAAAGACATGCCAACTGCAACTGTTACTTCAACTATTCATCATTATCATCATCATGATCTTTGTACAGTTTGTATCGAAAGTTTGGGGTCAGGTGATCAGGGTAGTGAACAACAAGAAGTCCCATGTGGTCACGTATACCATGCAACTTGTATCGCCTCCTGGCTCTCTTGTCACAACTCTTGCCCTCTCTGTCGCTGCAAAATCTCCACCCAGATCGACTAGCTAGTATTACTATTTACTGGAAAATTCACTTTTCTTCCGATAAAGCTTGCTGTTTCTGTTTTGAGGTTTCTATAGCTGTTAAATACTCTATATCATATATGCTATTGTAATTAAGTTGTAAGATTGTCTCTCTCTTTTTCCTGATTGTTGTATTACTATTAGATTTATAAATTTTGGCTAAGGTTTTTTTTTTTTTTTAATGATGAGGACCTAATCAAAGTTTCAAAGTTTCCTAATAAATATATATATATATATATATATTGCATTATTATTGTTGTTAATAGATGTATGAAAATATTGAAAGGGAAAAAAAATGGAAACGATATTTTTCGATTACCACATATGGATCGATAAACCCAAGTACAAGTTTAGCCGAAACCTCGAGGTCCACGACTCTATATTATTTTATATTTTATATAAAATTTTCAATATTACAACATTTTTTTTTTAGTAATTATTCAGTACTATTTATTTAGAGTAATATTTCCTACCCTCAATCTTATCAAAAAATTTAATTAATGCAATCTATTATTATGTGAGAGGAAGTTGTCATCTCTAATAACTCTCTAGTCTATTGTCTAAACGGGGAAGGTCCAAGAATCTCTTAAATTGGTATAAACTGGATTATATATGGATGTGGCATTATTTACGACGACTCTGTAGTCTGTTCACATAATAAATGAATTATGTTTATGAAAAGTGGTAACCTGGCTTTAATTAGTTGAAGTTGAGAGAATACGCACAGCAAGTTGGCATGATAGTCGGCATTCCTCAACTCTTTAATTATATTCCCAATTGCAATTTGCAACGCTAGTGATTTTTTTAATAGTGAGTTCAAACTTCAAAGCCAGAGAAAAAAAAAAAAAAAGCCACTTTGACGTTTATTTTACATAAACATTAATTTGGGCGTTACCTCCAAAGTAGGATATTGAATGCTAGTCGCTAAATTAGCTAAACACCAACAAGCCTAGTAGTAGTAGTATTAGTATTGTAGCTGCTCTGCTTGCTTTCCTTATCATTATGGGGGCGAATGGCATGGTCCTCATGTATACGCAGATCAAAATCAAATTAATAATTACATCAGTTGTAAAGGGCAATGTGTATCATTCATCCACTTTTTTTCTTTTTTCTTTTTTTGAAATTAAAAAAGGCAATATGCCAATATGTATGGATAAATTATTGATGAGCCTGTTTGCAGTGGGATACACACACACACACACACACACACACACAAAAAAAAAAAAAAAAGGAGCATGGTCAGAATACTAAAATTTCAAAATTTAAGCTTTGGAACAAAGTTGTACAGAGTCAAAGGATCCAGCGATTTTGTTGTTTTAATTGCAAGTCATACATAGAATTTCAACTTTGCCATGTCCATTCCATAGCCCAAACGTGGTTCGGCATAATGAACTAGTGAAATTCCAAGCCAACAAGCTAAATTCCCATCACCGCAACCGCAACCGCAACCTCTAGCTAATAGTAATACTAATACGGTAATACCTATATCATCTCTGCATATGACTGAAGCATGCAGCTGCAGGCATAGGATTTTATCAATACGCAAACTATTATTATTATTATTATTATTATTATTGTTAGTCCATATCGATTCGTCACGACGACTTGGTAATCAATATCTCTATCCATCACTGTTTCATCCAAAATTTAAGGGAAAAGACCCAAACAAAAAAAAAAACAAAAAAAAAATGTTATGCCAACCCATCTCCATCACTTGGTCAACTCAACTTGAGTATCAAAGACAATATCTTTTAGCTACTTGCTGAGCATAGTAGACAATCAATTCTTTGTTTCATGTGTTAATTACGTCCATATAATTTAATCTATAAATCAATTATAATAAGAGCAATAGTGACAACAAAAATGCAAAGGATTCTTGTCGACTTTGCAAACAATTGACCATATGATGTTCTTTCGTTGGGCCATAAATATTTTATAAAGTAACTCTTCGATTGAACCCCAAAAAACATAGTGGCGGGCCGTGGCTTTCCGTTTCAAACTTAAATAAATCACTAGGAAATTAAAAAGATGTCCAAATCTTTAAAGGCCTACACCCTACATCCCCCTAACATTTTTTTTTTTTTTTTTTTTTTAGAATACTAAGTATTTTAACACGCACATACAAATGAAGAGGGGAGAGGAGAGAGGAAAAGGTTTTAAAGAAATTAACAGTGGTGTATATCCAAAAAGGCCTAACACCCCCTAACTTGATAACGCATGCGCACATGTAATCTGATTATTAAGTTAAAGGTCCATGAATCCAAATTAAACCATTCTAAACAAATATTCAAGTCTCCGATTGTCTCAAACACTTATAATTACATTCTCTCATCAAGTTTAGACACATTATTTAACCCAAAATACTAGCAGGAATGGAACCGCCCTAGGACTTGGGGGGCAATGGCCTCCTAGATTTTAAAAATATATATATTACTATTATATATGTACTAATTTTAGCAATTTTATTCTATAAAATTACATTTTTTTTTCCTTTAACAATATCATTAATCCTTTTAAGAGTAACGTTATTCTCACAAACATTTTTATAACAATTTTGCAAACTGTTTTGGTAGCAAATTCTTATTAGTTCGCATATGGGCACACCACTCACATGATTTTTTTACTTACCAATAGCCATTTATCACATCAATAATTTATAAAAAAAAAAAAAAAAAACTTGTAGCTCTAACATTTTCCTCATTTTAGTGACCATAAAAAAACTTATAGATCTAAAATCTAAAACAAAGCCCAAAAAAAAATAAAACCGCACCCCCTATACAAGCCCAAAAAATAAAAGCTTAACAACAAAAATTACCAGTAAAACTAAAAAAAAAAAAAATTAAGCTCAATTAACAAATTTTATCCAAAATAAATAACTCTGCCCTTTAAAAAATTCTAAACAAAAATAAATTTGTACTTACCCACAAAAAAAAAAAAAAAAAAAAAAAAAAAAAAAAAAAACTCAACAGTAAGTAGCAGAATCGAGGGTTGAAACTGCCGCACACAACCAACAATAAAACCGCACCCCCTAACTCAAAGTTCTAACTCCATCCCTGAGTACCAGTAAATAAGGCCCTAACTCTTGTAGTAGTAAAGTGGGGCTTTAAGCAATGGGAAAAATTCTCCTATTGTCTACTGGGTATATGTTTCATATGTCAGACATAGGGAGATCGTGGTTATTTTATGATGGAATCACAATTTACGTCTATTCTTTAGTCCATCTAAAACTGTTATGTAATAATAAGCTTAATTAAGGTGACATTTTGTATGGGGTAATCTTTAAAATTTCTAGGAATGTTGAAATATTTCCACGTTCAGTTGTAAATCATATAAGGGAATTAGATACTTAAGAATTTTGTAGGAATGTGAATTCTCTTTGAAAAATGTGAGTATTCACATTCTCATACATGGAAATGTTAGGATCAATGTCCTTAAATCCTATTGTATGATGCTATGTATGACATTATATAAGACATTATATATGACTTAATGTTGTAATTAATAAAGTTGTTTTATTATTATTTAAAATAATGGTAATATAAATATTTAGACATTATCATATAGTCCATGAGATGCATAGTATGTAATTTAAGTGATTTGGTCACGGAAGATATTAATCACAAATTCTTTGTAAACTCAGAATTTTAGTTCGTAGTGGGTGATGAAATTGGGCATTTCATCTGCGAAGACTATAACATATCAACTAAGATAATTTGTCTTGATCACGGAAGTGGAGACTTCTAATTGATATGTTGATATGTTTTAAGAGTTAAGACATATTGAACTGGACCGTTGTGAGATTTATTATTCTCCTAACGACTGTCAAACGAATAATAAATCTCACGGCTTCTATTTACATCAACTCTTAATCTTGAGAGAATAATGAACATAATTATAAAGTGTAAGTTGCTTTGATATATCAGAAGTGAGATCTAAAATCACGATCAAAACCTCAGTATGTTGGGTAGCCACATTTAGTGTTGATGGAACATATATTCTCAAGATGGAATTCATAATATCTTAACGGAGACATAAAATATTCCCTTGAGATAAATTTAATGAGTTTGGTTATTCAGAATGTTAGGCCTAACTACTTTAGTAAGAAGTTACTAAAGTATATATTTATGAAATTGGATTTTATAAATATATGATGAATAACTTAAAAGATTAAACCGGGTACTCAAGGATTAAGATGTAGTAATTTTCAAAGTGGCAATCTACATTCATAACTTTGTATTACTACAAATATTTTATGAAGGGGTTACATGTAAAATAAAGTCTTGTTATAATTTATTAATAAGGCCTAGAGTGCAATTATATTTATATAGTGGTATTAAATATAATTAATGGTAATTTTAGACTTGTCAAGAGTTAATAAAAAAACCCAAAGCCCATTGGAGCTAATGTCTTATTTGTTCACTTTTAGTCCCATTCCAAGCCACATACTAAAGCTCAATTGGAATGGCCTAAAAGACTAGCCTAATTAGATAATCAATTTTAAAGAGAGAATTATACAGAATTTTGTAAGAGAATGCAATGGTTTGTAAGGGAGTGTTGGACACTCTCTTATTCTCCCTTGAACACATACATATAAACTAATTGAAAGACCACACTTCTTGGGCACAAGTGGAATTGGAGTGAAGATTAAAAGTGTTCCTAAGTACTTTTAATCTTTGGTTTTGAATTTTACCGCTCTAAAGTACACTATCTTGTTCTTATATTCTGAAATTTACTTAGTACATGTTATCAATTGCGAATGAAGTAGATTCGTTAATTTTTTTGCTGCGCATGTTTTGTGTGCTATACAAACTATGTTTTTCCAACAATTGGTATTAAAGTGGTCTTAAATTTCGAATCTGTATAACATATTTTGTGAGTTTTGGAATTAGAGATAATAGCTTCATGATGTTAGAAGATTATGCAATTAATTTTTTGCATGGTTGTTGAAATTATTGTTTGATGAAAATTGATATTGATGTTATAATGTTGTTTAAGTTTGATATTAAATATGTTAAATTGAACTTTAAGGTTATAGCATCAATGAAATTTAGTTTTGATATCAATCTCTGTCTATTATGTTCATATGATGGTTGTTTGTTCATGAAAAACCGTTGAAAACTGCTTCAGAAAAATTTTGGAAAATTCAAGTTTCACGAGTTTCGATCGATTGAAAATTGCTTTCGATCGATCGAGTGAAACAATGACCAATCTATTTGATTCGATTGATATTCGATTTCTAGTCGATCGATCGAATGTTCTTTTTCGATCGATCAAGCAGAGTACCAATCGAGCTAGGCAAATTGTTAAGTACGATTTTTTTAATTTTTTCGACCGATCAAGATACATATTCGATCAATCGAAAACTATGAATTTTGAATTTTTCTAAGTGTTTTCACATGGATAAAGTGCAAGGCTATGTGTGATGAGATTACACATGATTTCTAAGTGTTTTGAATTTTTCTAAGTGTTTTCATGGTGCTACAAGATTGAATTTTTTGGTTTATAGTGGTTTGATCAAGCACCTTGTCTTAGCCTTGAGCTTTGCATTCCATGTGAAGGGTGTTTTAAATCATTGTACTACAAGATAAACCTATTAATGGTAGATGAAATGTAGCTACACATGATTCTAGATGATGGTATACACTAGACTAAATATTATAGTATCCTCTATGTTGATTTCTTACTATTATTATTTAGAGGCTAAATGTATAACGGCATATTATTAGTGTTTGATAAGAGCTATCATGATAGCACTAATAATGAGAATAGTTCTCAATCAATCATAGTATTTAATATTCACTTTATGTTGAGGGATATTAAATATGGGATTGGGTTGTTGTTGCATATTTTTATATTATGGTTTTATTAAGGTTTTATATTATATGTTTATATGTTAAATTTATAATGTCCAATTTACTTATTATATTCATGTTTGTTGTTTTCAGATTTAATCATGGCATCATTTCGCTCACTTGTTGCTATTCTTAATCAAAACAAACTAACTGGAAGCAACTATGTTAACTAGAAAAGAAATTTGTGATAGGCCAAGAATGTATTAACCACTTGTGATGAATTAACCAATTAATTAGCCAATTAATTAATTAATTCAATTTGCATGCAATAAGCATGGTAACACAAAAAAAAAAAAAAAAAAAAAAAAAAAAAAAAAAAAAACCAAATAACTAAATGTGGCGGATATTAAATTGACACAGTGATTTGTTTACAAATGGGGAAAACTTACACAGCAAAAACCCCACCGGGTAATTTTAAGGTCACCACTCCCGAGAATTTACTATTATCACAACAAGCAGTTACAAGCAAAGGAATCCCAGTATCTTATACCAACCTACAGTTGAACCCTTACCGCAATACTCAATTAGACTTATTCTGTAGTGACAAATACCCTTACCCCAATACCCTTACCCCAATACTCCTTGGTTACAAAACCCTACAGTGTACAAACACAGCAGCTTCTTGAATAGGAAGATGAACTAGGGCATATGTCTCCGGTTCACAATATGCTTGTAAAAAACTTTTGCATTGAGTTGTGTGCGTACCCAAAATATGGCTATTGGGCCTAACCTCTACTTGGCTCACAATCTATTTATTTTATGGGCTTTTGGGTTTCCTACTGTGGGTGGTCCTATGCCTGGCAAACCCATATACGCTTCTGTTTCTTCAAGTCTTTCTCTCTTCCTCACAGAGTCACTCCTTTACTCTCCTAGATTGATAGCTATTTCTCTAATGGCTCTCCCTCTCTAGAATTACCAACCCCCTTCTTCTTATTCTTGTTTTTTATTTATAGCATGTGGTCAGTAGGAATGCCATGATTATTTCTGATTATAAGTGGAAATGATGGTCCAATTCCATCATGTTTAAATGGATGTTTTATTGGGAGTGGTAGTGGTGGCATTGGAACTAGTTCCCACCTACAAAAGGATGTTCGGCAACAATATTCCCCAAGGCCATACTAGGAGGCCGAGACATGTATCCCCAAGCAATTGCGCTATCGTCTGGGATGCAGTGGACCGGGCAAAGCCCAGGGTGCTTCCTGAGGAGTATGGGCCAAGATTGCGGGTCTGACGTACCTTAGATCAAAAATCGCAGCATGGGGCCTAGCCCACCGTTTAGCGAGCTTAGGCCTTATCCCGTACAAAGTGTTAGTGTCAGGGCTCGTACTATTAAGCCTAGGTCAAAGGCCCAATAGGCTCGGGGATACCGTACCGTACATTAGTCCCCCTTGATTCGTTTCTAGTCACCGAGAACAAATCAAGGATTCGGCGGGCCAGAAGTTCTTCAAGAATCTTAACGGTCAACTGCGAAACAGATAGGACGTTTCATTAATGTGCCCTTAGAAGGAGTGTTGTGCCAGACCGTTACATCCATCAGTAATTATGGCCTGATGGTTCGCAAACCTTCTGACAGTTTGTGAACCGTGCCCACACATGTAGGGGTTATCCATAGGGATCAGAGGGTTTTCCCACCTCTTCCTCCATTAAATGCTTTCATCCTTATAAATAGCTCTTCCTGATTTCTCATTCCACTTTTTGCGTCCTCTCTTCTTCGATTTCCTCTATGCCGAGCATATTCCTTCTATGTGTAAAACACTTTGTTCCAGATCACTTCCTAGAGCCCAAAGTAACTTCTCTTTACTCCTCCCTTTTCTTTCAATTTTTTCTTCATTCTAGAATCTAGGAATGGGATATTCTCATCTTCTTGTGTTTGAGGCGGCCTTAGCTGATTTTAGAGCAGCCTTTGGCGTTCTTGGAGACGTTGATATCACCTACTGTCATGAAGGCGATATTGCTCTCTATAGACGTTCCAATCCCAATGTAGCATTTTTTCCTTTGATGTCCATTCTTGAGGGTGGGGTCAGATTCCCCGTAGACCCTCTGATCATAGGTACCCTTAGGTTTTATGGTCTTTGCCCCGAACAACTCCCACCCAATTTTTACAGAGTTGTGAGTTATGTAAGCAAACTAAACCAGATATATAGGTTGCAATTAAACCACCATGACATCAACTTTATGTATATTTAATGCGGGAACATTAGGTCAGATTATTATTTAAAGACTAGGGACATACAGGTACGGCTTATATCATGCCTGCCCGACTCAAGCAAAAACTCGGCAGGGGAATTTTTCTAGGTGAATGGTAATTGGCTTGCCGATGAGCTCCCTTGCCCATTTTCTCCACATGAAGTTGGTTGGTACCGAGCATCTTTTGCTTGTTATTTTCGTTTTACTTATGATTATCTAGCTCAAATAGTCACTAACCAACTTTTGTACTATTTTGATGCAGAAAGTAAAAGGTTTAAGCCAAACCTTAGGGTAGTGCACGTGAGGGACCTGAATTTCATACTTCGGTCTGAAATATTTGTGCATATCAATGGGCAGCTCCAGGCATCACATCTCATCCTCGACTGCAATCCTGTCTACACTACCTGGTAGCCTTTCAGGCTAGCTTTGTTAGTAGATAGCCCGCTGCTATCGTACATCGATGTTCAACACGCTAATTTCCTTCCTCCATCCCTTAAAGTAGATGAAGCCCGGGATCTCGACCCTTGGTATGCTACGGCAGAGGACCTTGCACCGGTGTGAGACGAATCGGCTGAGGATGTATCTCAAAGCCGCAAAGTCCACGTGCCCATTAAAGAGCTTAACACCCCCGCCTACGTAGCTGAGCTAGAAGCAGCCGAGGCCAACCAAGACGCAACTATAGTGACCAGGAGAAAAATGACCGTTGACCGGTTCCTGCCCGGCACTCAACCCACTACCCAACCTAAAGGCGGGGATCATACTCCCCCTACCCTGGGTGCTAGTCGTCGGAAAAAAAAAAGCAACGGGTTGGTGACCAACCTCCCAAAGTCGCTAGTGATGCTCCTACAAAGACTCTTTCCCGAGGCGGGATAACGATCTCGGAACCGATGGATAATCCCAACCACCTGCCAAGGGCGGTAAGGACGTGGCATCTTCATCTTGATCTGAGGCCATTTGGCAACCCACTTTCAAGTTCGGTGATGGGCCTTTGCCAACGTCTACCAACCTCAAGGCTTGGGCCCAGGGCGAAGGGGGGAGGGTGGCCCAAAGCTTGGTGCACGGCCTATTACTACCCGAGGATGTCCATTTCTTCTCAAATGGAAGTGAGGAATTGTTAGCACAGCGATTGCAGTGGCACACCATGGCAGTAATTTTCCTTTCCTTCCTTTTTTGTTCATTTTAATGCATGAATAATTCTTTTACCCTAATATTCGTTATTTTTGTGTTACCAGTCCACACAACTGACCCATATTCTCAACGAAAGGCTGAAGTAGCTCACCGAGGACGCTGATCGAGAGAAAGCGCTGAGGCTGCCGAGAAGAAGGCTCAGTCCACGGAGAAAGCCCAACTATTGGCAGAGGGGAAATTGAACGAGGCGGAGGACAGGATAGGGGGTATTGAGCTCAAATTGGCAGAGACAGCCAACCTAAACTTGGCCCAGGCCGACGAAATAGCTAATCTGAAAGCTGCCCTTGAAGTCTGCAAAAACAAATGGTATGACGAGCGCTTTGCGGATGCCGAGAAATTCGCAGAGCCTGTTGTCCATCAGGCGCAACTCCATGGGTTCAAGGAGGGGTGGCTGGCGGCCCTTCAAGTGATGAGAGTGGCTAAGGACTCCCCCCTGAGAAACCCATAACAAATCCCTTATCTGGTTCCTCCACCCCCTACTCAGAGTCAGGCCGATGCTGCGGACGAGGAAGATACCCCCAACATGAGGGAACTGGTCCGAGCGATTGACACCCACATGGATACCGTCAATCTCGAGGTTACCAGCAACCTTAATGTTGTCAAAGATGCACAAGCCCAGCAGCCACCGACCGAGGACATCCCCGGCCAGCAAGCCGATAAAGCCCAACCCCTGCCCACCAAACCACCCCTTTAATACTTATGTTTTTAACTAGCTTTTTATCCATGTTTACTTTTAATTTTTTTTTTTTTTTGGATTGCCCCGGGTCATCGGGTTGTGGTGACAAAACAATGGTTTAATTCTTAATTTCCTAAGTTTTATTTGCCTATAGTCACCGGGTTGTGGTGACAAAACATTGGTTTAACTTTCATTTGCTTGCTTTAATTGTGTTTATGAATGTTTGCTTCTAAGTTATTCCCTCGGTCATATTTGTTGGTTGTTCTCTTTTATATATATATATATATATATATATATATATACTTATATATATATATATATATATACACATTCCAGATGACCAAGTAATTTACTCCCAGGACCGGCTTGGTAGAGATCACCTATATCTAGAAAGAATTGTCTCCTCAGCAATAATTACTAAATTTGACACACGTTGACTCTTTAGGAAAATGTAGGGTAATCACCTTCCCCGTGAATTTGGTTATATCCGAGATATTGGCTTCAGCCCCTTAAATAATTCGACGTGACCTTTGCATGCTCGATGATTGGAATAGAGTTGGGAAGCTTGCTTGCAGGAATGACACAACATAAGGTTTCCTTCCCATTTGATGACTAAGATCAAACAGAGAATTGATTTCTGTCCCTAGGTAAATTCTAAGGTTAGGTTTCCGCTTTTCTGGTGATGAAAATCGAACCGAGAATAGTTTTATGTCCTTAGAGTAATTTGACATAAGGTTTCCACTTACCTAGTGATTAAGATCAAACCGAGAAGCAGGTTTCTATCCTTAGAGTAATTTGACATAAGGTTTTTGCCTGCCTGCTGATTAAGATCAAACCGAGAAGTAGGTTTCTATCCTTAGAGTGATTTGACATAAGGTTTCCACCTACCTAGTGATTAAGATCGAACCAAGAAGCAGGTTTCTATCCTTAGAATAATTTAGTGCAAGGTTTCCACCTGCTTGGTGATAAGGATCGAATCAACGACAGGTTTCTGTCCTTTGAATAATTTGATATGAAGTTTCCTCGCTTATGTTGATCGGAGTTAACGAGTTAACAACATTAAAATCATATGTACAAACACACCTGCATGGACAAACATCACTATTGTATTAATTAACAATATGCACATATCACATTACATCCAATTCATACCCCCGTGTATGAATAGTCAGTGGTAAAAAAAATTTCAGATTGTGGGCATTCCATGGTCGGGGAAGTGGCCTCTCGTCCAAGTCCTCTAGATAGTATGCCCTAGCGCCCACGATGGCCGTAACTCTATAGGGACCTTCCCAAGTTAGGGCCAACTTCCCTACATTGATATCTCGTGTATTCCCCACTACCTTTCGAAGTACCAGATCTCCCGCTCCAAATTCCCTTTTTCTGACGTCTTTGTTGTATCTTCAGGCAAGTTTTTGCTGATATTCTACCATCTGTATAGCTGCTGATTCCCAGCGTTCTTCCAACAAGTTCAACTGTTTCATCATCAACTCTAAATTCTCGACACAGTTGAAACCTAAAACCCGGGCGCTGCATAAGTTCACTTTTGCTAGTATGACCGCTTCCGCTCCATACGCTAGAGAAAATGGGGTTTCTCCCATAGACCTTCTCGAGGTTGTTCGGTATGCCCACAGAACACTAGGCAACTCCTCTGCCTACTTGCCTTTAGCACCTTCTAACCTCCTTTTTGACCCGTTCACAATGGCCTTGTTGGTGGCCTCAGCTTGAGCGTTGCTCTGCGGATATGCCAGGGTAGAATACTGGTTTGTGATGCCGAGACTACCACAAAACTAATGAAAAGCCTTACTGTCAAACTACAACCCATTGTCTGATACTAGGGACTCTGGTACGCCAAACCTCGTCACTATATTCCTCCATACGAACTTCTTAACATCCATGTCCCGGATGTTTGCCAACGCCTCCGCCTCTGCCCATTTGGTGAAGTAATTCACGGCTACAAGCACAAACCTTCGGTTTCCTACTGCCCGAGGGAATGGACCAACGATATCTAGCCCCCACTATGCAAAGGGCCAAGGGCTACTAATGGGATTCAAACTCCTCGCCGGTTGGTGGATCATAGGAGCGTGTTTTTGACATTGCTCACATTTTTTAGCATACTTGTTAGTGTCCTTTTGCATTCGCAGCCACCAAAATCATTAAGTCATTGCCTGGTGTGCCAATGAACGACCCATATCCAGAACAACTCTCAATCCAGCAAGAAGGGCTTCATACTCAGCTTCGTTGTTAGAGGCCCTAAATCCCAACCTGAAAGAATGTTCCAATCTTATCCCTTCTGGAGTGATGATAAGGATCCCAATGCCCACCCCTATTGCATTAGAAGCGCTATCCACGAATACCTTCCACGGGCGACAGTCCATATGACAAATTACTTCCATTTCTTTTTTCGGGGAAAATTCTGCAACAAAATCAACAAGAACTTGGCCTTTGACCGAACTCCTTGGCCGATACCTAATATCAAAAGAGCCAAGCTAGGTCCCCTATTTGGCAATTCGGCTTGTGAAGTCTAATCTCTTCAATAGTGACTGTAAGGGATACTTGGTCAACACATAAACGGTGTGAGTTTGAAAATAATGTGGCAGCTTCCTCGTAACGTGCACTAATGCTAACACCAATTTCTCCAGGGGCAGGTATTTTGTCTAGGCATCAACCAGGGTCTTGCTTATATAATACATGGGTTGTTGCACTCCTTGATCTCTTAGAAGCATGGCACTCACGGCATGTTCTGACACTAAGAGGAACATAAATAAATCCTCCCCGGGCTCTGAGGCTGTCAACATAGGTGCCTGCATCAAATATTCCTTCAGGTCTTGAAAAGAGTTTTCACACTCCTCATTCCACTAGAATCTCTTCCACTTCTTTAAAAGCTGGTAAAATGGACTGGTTAAGGGCAGCTAACATGCCGATCAACACTTGGACTTCCTTTGGATTACTCGGCGGCTTGAGGCACTTCACGACTTCAATCTGGTCAAGGTTGACTTCTATTCCTCAGTTCATGATCAAGTACCCTAGGAACTTGCCAGCCCCCACTCCAAAGGCACACTTGTCCGCATTAAGGCGTAACTTATGCTACCGAAGTAGTTCGAACACCCCCTTAAGATCTTCAATATGCTGTACCTTCTGTTTGGTTTTTACCACCATATCATCAATGTACACCTCGATTATCCGCCCGATCTTATCTCGAAACATTCTTGTCATCATCCGTTGATATGTGGCCCCAACATTCTTCAACCCAAATGGCATCACGGTATAATGATAGTTAGCGTTAGGCGAAACAAACATCGTTTTCTCCTGATCCTCGGTAGCTAGGATGATCTGACGATAACCCTAAAAAGCATCCAGAAAGCTCATCCTTGGGTGTCCATATATGGCATCCACTAACTGATCAATCATCAGCATAGGAAATGGGTCCTTCGGACATGCTCGGTTGAGGTCAGTGAAGTCAACACAAACCCTCCATTTGCCATTTTTCTTTTTTACCACCACGGTATTTGCAAGCCACTCCAGAAAAAATATCTCCTTTATTGCCCCGGTTTCCTTTAGTCTTTTAACTTCTTGCCTGACAGTTTCGACGTGCTTCTTAGCCGATCTCTTCAGCTTCTGCTTCTTAGGGGGATATAAGGTGTCCACGTTGAGCTTGTGAACTATGAATTCGGGATCCACCCTGAGCACCTCATACGGGCTCCAAGCGAACACGTCCATATTTTGCATGAGGAACAGCAGTGTCTCAACCCTCTATTTGTTCTCCATACTTGCTCCTATCAGAAAACTCCTATCATCATCCGGTAATATCCTTACTCTCACCAAGTCTTCAGCACTGCTAGCCCCAGCTCCCACTTGGGGTTTCTATAATTGCTATAAGGAAGCCTCCTCGGTTGATTCCTTCTGTTTGATTCCCTGGCCAACTGCGACTACCATGCACTGCCTTGCCACTTGCTAGCTTCCCCTCACTATGGTAATGCCCCGCTCCGTGCAAAACTTGACTTTCTCATGCAGGGTGGACAGTACTTCCCCCATTATATGAATCCATGGCCTTCCTAGGATCGCCATGTAAGGGGAAAACGAGGCGACCACTATGAATGTTACCATTACCTCTTTGCCTTCTATATTCACGGGAAGCGAGATTTGCCCTTCTGAGATCACCATCCAACCGTCAAACCCCATCAGTAGTGTATCATACTTGAGGATATCTTCCTTCTTCAAGCCAAGCCCCCTGTACAGGTCAGGATACATCATGTCCACTCCCCTGATCTATCATTACCCTCTTTACTATGAAATCATTTATCCAGGCCATAACCACCAAAGCATCATCGTGTGGTTAAATCATGCCCTCCAGATTATCGTCATTAAAGGTGATGGGCTCCCGAGTACACCTCAACTTCTTTTTGGAGGGTTGATCACCCATGCTACTTTCCGCCAATACCACGGCCAGTACCTCCCTTCTACTGGACATCTGAGTGCCTCTTGAAGCTGCATGGATAACTTCTATCACTCCTAGTGGGGGTGGGAGAGGATTTCCACAAGGCTAGGCGCCCTGCCCAGCTTCCTAATTCCTGAGATCCACCATGAACTCTTTCAGGTATTCCGCTTTTACCAACTATTCTAGATGATTTTTTAACACCCTGCACTGTTCGATGGTATGCCCCTTATCTTTATGGTAAGTACAATACAAGTTCTGATTCCTCCTGGACGGGTCTCCCCCCCTATCTTGTTTAGCCACCGAAAGTATGGCTCATTCTTAATCCGATCAGTGATCCTATGCACCAATTCCCTGAAGGTTACATTCACCTCTCCCATCTATGGCCCCGGCTCTCGAATCCTCAAATTCTTTCGGGGCCTAGATTGTAAACCAATATGCCGAGGATGATTTATAACTGGGGCCTTACCCTTGCTCTGTAGCCGGTCATCTTCCAAACGTTTATATTCTTCGATATGCCTCATCAACTACCTTATATCCTCAGGAGGCCTCGTTGTCAACGATTCCCATAGGTTGGAATCTTCGAGCAACCCCATTCGGAAAGTACTCGCCGTGATTTTTTCATTACCTCCGCCAATCTCGTTGTACAGCTCCTAATACTGGTTAGCATAACTGCGAAAGGTTTTCCCAGCCCCCATTTTCATTGATAGCAATGTGTCCACGGGCTGCGGAACTCGGCTGGAGGTCATGAACCGAACACCAAACTCTTGAATCAATTCGGAAAAACTATGAATTAAGCCATTCCTTAATCCATTGAACCATCTCAAAGCGAGGGTCGAAGGGAACACTTTACACATCAATGCATTGTTATAAGTGTGCAAAGACATCATTTGAATAAAATGGCTTACATGTTCTACCGGGTCCATCTTTCCATCGTAAGAATTGAACTGCGGCCTTGTAAATCTGCTTGGCATAGGTGCCATTTCAATGTCCCTCGATAATAGGTGCCCTTTCAATGTCCCTCAAGAATGGTGTTTGTGGGGACATTTTTTGTCTCAAGACCAAGTTTTGCACTTGTAATCTTTTTTGGCTTCAAATCCCACATTGGAAGGATATCCTTCCTCTTTGCACCTTATAAGGGATGACCAATGGCTTAAGAGCATAAAGTTAATGTGTTTCTCAAAAAAAAAAAAAAAAAAAAAACAAGGTTAATGCAATTTTTTATGTCAAAATCTATTCCAAGATATGCTCCATGATTAGAGGCAATTTTTAATGTCTAAGTATATTCGTTTTTTAATGTGACTGCGATTTTTTGACATCATGCATGATATTTTTATAAAATTTATTTTGAAAACCTTTTTTGAGTGACTGTTACTGTTTGTTTGTTTTTTTTTTTTTTTTTTTTTAAGATATAAATTCTACTCTAGTATAATCTAAGTATATATGTGTATGAAACTCCCTCTTGGAAACTTGAACCCCGACCCTTATCCCCCACACTCCATAAGCACTTATACTGTTACATTGTTAATGAGTATAATATGTCAAATTCATCAAATACACACATTTATGTCATCTATTATAATCCAAATTTGGTGAATATAGGGTGTAAAACTCATTTTTATACCATCTATTAAGAGATTGTCATATCTGCTTTTTTACTTATTAAAAAATGAAAAGTGCTACGTCAACAATGTTTTCATAACACTTTTACAACAAATTATATGCGGTAATACATCGGCTATGCTTATATATCTCCTAACGTGTTGCTTAAGATCCCTAGTGCTATCAAACTTTTTCGCATCAGAAATCTTGAACTTAGGAGGCAAAGGGATAGGGGCCTTGGACCCCAAGCCATCCACGTTGTAGAGACAATCATTCATCCCTTAAGCCTTGTGAAAGGTCAATTACATCTTTTCCATTTTCTTTTTCATGCAATGGTTTCTAAGGTAAGCTTCTCGAATTCCTTGTTTCTCTTATAATTGGTCTTATCCTTCTCATCCCAATCTTCTTTTTCCTCTTCCTCATTCTCTTCTACCACTATAGGCTTCTTGCTTACCTTCCTCCAACTTAGCGAGGCAAGCCCCCATCTTCTCAAGTACCTAGCTTTGGTCATCTACCATCTTATATGTCTTATTTGTGAGTGCGATGTCACTTGAAGTGACCATTTCTTCTTGAGGTACCATATCAACCTTGGTTAAATGTCTTCCGTCACTTTGTCGAACCCAATTTGAGGTAGGAACGTGCTTACTTTGTCTTGGTGGTGCAATGGTGCCTAAAAAGAAGTCTCTTGTTATTAAGTTTATGTCCCAAGTTAAAAATAAAAAATAAAATAAAACTTCTTTTAATAGAGAAATGTTCACAACTTTTTCAAAACAAATCATAAGTAGCAGATTGTTATGCATTTTTATTGGTGGGCAAAATCGTAATTTTAATGATAAGTTTAAATTAGAACAAATAGCAATTTGGCACTTATAATTTGTTGTGAAAATATTGTTCACTTAGCACTTCTCTACCAAATAACACCACAAAAGCATTTTACTTAAAACCTACAATGTATTTATATTTTAGTAATATATGATGATTTGACATGTCTTTCTTGGAGGATATAAACCAAAGGGTTTATACGAAGTCTTTAAAGAATTTAATCCCTTTATTATAACCTTACTCTACTTGTTGTGGTTTATAAATTCTATAATATATATATATATATTGAATTTGAACTACTAAATTAGATTAACCTGGATGGCATAAATATATCAAACACAAATACTGGTGTGGTAGGGACATCACAAAAACCCAAAAAAAAAGTAGCTGATGAACTAGAAATTCCCGTCGTCCGAAGGAACCGTTGGACGACCAAAGCTCCCTAAATGAACATTTATGGCATGATCCGTTACACATAGACGGTCATAAAGATATGATCGTTGGAAGGATCTTCACCCAATTAAATTGCTAGAAGCGTTATAATAAGGCATTTAAGCAACCATTGAAAGCCTCCAACAGCTAGAAATGTAAAGTCCTATATAAACTACATTAGACCTCAAGCAAAGGTACAAGGTATCATCTTTCATAACCTTACAAATCGATTAACATTCTTTTCCCAGGTGACTTTGTCATCAAAGGCTCATTGGCAGGCACCACTCCGGTGACCTTTTCGAAATGAAGCATCCTTCTTTATTTTTCTGCAGGACTATAGATCCTTGTGGTCAGACTCCGTCTGGACAAATCTATCAACTGACGAATATGACTTCATCAATTTGGCACCATCTGTGGGGATGACTTTCAAACTCTAATTTGAAAACGTAGCTTTACCATTTTCACTATCCAAATGGAATTTGATGTACCACAAGATTCAATGGCGTTAGCTCTGCAGGTTCAAACGCTCACAGCCAACATAGAAGAACTCACTAGACAAAATCAAGAGATGAGATAGTAGCTGCAGCAAGAGGGAAACCATTAACTGGCCCAAAATGACATCAACAGGAACGAAGACAAAGAGAACAGCCATTGGAAAGATGGATCAAGAAAGACAGACCCATCCGACGGGGCGAGTAACGACCTCCTTAAAAGCATGAGAAAGAAGATGGACAAACTGAAGAATGCAATGAAGGAAAAAAAACGAATAGAAATTTGGATGGAATGGTGAAAATAACTGATTCCCCTTTCACAACAAAGGTCTTGAAAGTGTCTGTTGCCACCTAAGTTCTGCCTCCCCCAGCTCGAGTCATATGATGATCTAAAGGATCTGTTAGATCTCATAACCACCTTCAAGATAACCTTGAGCCTATAGCAAACCCCAGACGAGATCTTATGGCGGTCTTTCTAAACGATCCTTAAGGGAGCAGCACGAGTATGGTTTAGCAAACTAGCCCAATCATCCATAGATGACTTCAAACAACTGAGCAATTCATTTGTGTGGCACTTTGTTGGAGGACAACGCCAAAAAAGACCTGCAGATCATCTGCTCACGATCAGGCAAGAAGAAGGGGAGTTACTGAGATCGCACGTGAAACTATTCAATAGAGAAGTACTAGAATTGGACAAAGTAGAGGACAAAGTGCAACTAACCACTTTCAAGGCTAGGTTAAAGTCCAAAGAGTTCGTGGTAGCACTGGCAAAGAGTCCTTCAGAATCAATGACGGAGATGTTGTTAAATGCTCAAAAGTACATGAACGCAAAAGATGCTTTAGCCGCAATTGGAAAGGGGGACGCACAAAAAGAAAAGAAAAACACTCAAGAAGACAAGAAAGGAAAGAATAGGGAAAGAGGAGACTGTTCATCTAGCCATGACAACGTCAAATCAAGGAACAACAAGACAAGAACAAAGGTAAATTTCACATCCCTAATGATGCCTATCGATAAAATCTAGATGCAAATTGAGGACAATCACCCACTCAAGTAGTCGAAGCCGCTGAACTTCTCACCTAATGCATGCGATAAAAGAAGTATTATCGTTTCCACCGAGATCACGAACATTACACGAATGAGTGCAGAGACCTAAAAGAACAAATAGAAGAACTAATCAAGAAGGGAAAGCTACAGAAGTTTGTGAAGAGGGGTAGGAGAGATAAGGCTTATCAATGGGGGTCCAACAGTAGGGGGCTCTTTCAAGTCCCTCAAAAAATTACAGCAAAGGTAGGTCAATAGCATCCACACTGCACCACTATCAAAACATAGACGAAAAGAAACCATGGACATGGTCTTTTCAGAAGAAGACGCCAAGGGGGTGAAACAACCATGTGATGACCCACTGGTTATCATACTCAAGATAGAAGGGTTCAATACTAGGCGAGTCCTAGTAGATAATGAGAGCTCCACTGACATCATTTACCTTTCAGCTTTTTAGCAGCTGAAAGTAGATCCAAATAAGCTTTTCAAATCCCTCTCATTAGTTTCAATAGAAACAAAGTATACCCGAAGGGAATAGTAACACTGACGGTCACGACTAGCTCATATCCCTTCTAGGTAACCAAACAACTTAACTTTTTGGTTGTTAACTGCCCTTCATCCTATAATGTAATCATAGGATGACCAACGCTCAACCGCTGGAAAGCTGCAACCTCAACATACTACCTGAAGGTGACATTCCTGACAGAACACGAGTGGGAGTAATAAAAGGAGACTAAGTCTTAGCTCACAAATGCTATTAGGTAGTGTTGGCTTCAAAGGAGAACTACACATGGATGATCGAGGAGAAAAATTCAAAACCAATAGAGGCCTTAGAAACTGTTGGGTTGGTAGAAGGGGAGGCAACAAAGGTAACGAAAGTGGAGACGAGCCTCGACGACAAAGGAAGAGATAGTCAAGTTCCTAAAGGAAAATATAGAAGTCTTTGCTTGGAGTCACGAAGACATGCCTGGCATACCTGAAGCCATTATCTAGCATCGCCTGAATATAAATCCCAAAAGGAAGCTCGTCCAACAAAGAAGGAGGGTTTTCACTCCTGAACGAAACAAAGGCATAATGGACAAGGTAGACAAATTGCTGGCAACCAATTTTATCAGAGAAGTCTACTACTCGGACTAGTTAGCCAATGTCATCATGGTAAAAAAGGCAAATGAAAAATGGAAGATGTGTGTGGATTTCACGGATCTAAACAGCACCTGCCCGAAGGACAGGTTCCCTTTGCCAAGAATTGACCAGCTCGTTTACTCAACAGCGGGACACAAGCTCATGACGTTCATGGACGCATTCTCAGGGTACAATTAAAGACGATCGTCAGGGCTAGTTACTTTTAGCCCATGATGCAAAAAGAAGTGAAAGACTTCGTCAGGAGATGCAACAAATGCTAAAGGTACAGAAACGTCCAACAACTACCTAGGGAGAAGATGACAGCCATAACGTCACTATGGCCATTTGTGCAATGGGGAATTGATATAGTGAGCCCCCTTCCCCAAGGTAAGAAGCAAGTAAAATTTTTACTTGTAACAATCGATTATTTCATGAAATGGATAGAAGTAGAAGCACCAGCAACCATCACAAATGCAAGAATACAGAACTTTGTGTGGAAGAACATAGTTTGCAGGTTCGGTATACCAAGGACGATCATCTCAAATAATGGCCACCAATTTGATAGCCAAGGATTCAGATTGTTCTGCTCAAACCTTGGCATCAAGAACCAATTTTCTTCACTAGGAGACCCTCAGGCCAACGAACAGACGAAGGTAATTAATTGAACCCTACTGAAGATCATCAAAGTTCGACTAGAAGGAGCAAAGGGTTCATGGCTTAACGAATTATCCAATGTCCTATGGGCCTATCAAACCACAACTAGAACCCTAAAAAGAGAAACACCGTTTAAACTCACCTATGGCACTAAAGCAGTAATCCCTTTTAAAGTAGGGGTCACTAGCATGAGAAGGGATTTCTTTGACAAAAAAGGCAATGACGATCAACTGAAGGTAAACTTGGATTGCCTAGATGAAATAAGAACTAAGGCATCCCAAAGAATAGCAAGGTACCAGCAAAAGATGGCCGGTTACTACAACCAAAGAGTGAAGCTTAAAAGATTCAGCATAGGAGATATCGTCCCACGAAAAGTCACACCGACGACCAAAGACCCAATGCAATGCAGAGTAGAACCAACTTGGGAAGGTCCATACAAGATCATCCATTACTCAAGACAAGGAAGCTACCATTTGGAACATTGAACATCTCAAGAGGTATTATCAGTAGACATCAAGTTTTATAATCATTAACAGTCTTTGCTTATGTTTTGAAAACAGTTCAATAAAAGAATTATTTAGTAACTGTCTTCGCAAATATGTTCCAAGGAAAAACCAACAGGCCAGTGATAAAATCCTTAACCAAAAAATGATGTAAATCACTTTACGAGGCCAATGATAAAATCCTTAAACAAAAAAGGATATAAATTACATCGACGAGGCCAGCGGTAAAAGTCCTTAACCAAAAAAGGATGTAAATCACTTGGCAAGGCCAGTGATAAAATCCTTTAAAAAAAAAAAAGATATAATTCACACTGACAAGGCCAGTGATAAAAATCCTTAACCAAAAAACGATGTAAATCACTTGACGAGGCTAGTGATAAAATCTTTAAGCAAAAAAGGATATAAATCATACTAACAAGGCTAGTGATAAAAATCTTTAAACAAAAAAAAAAAAAAAAATGATATAAATCACTTGACGAGGTCAGTGATAAAATCCTTAAACAAAAAGGATTTATGACGAGGCCAATGAAAAAAATCCTTACCAAAAAGGATGTGAATCACATGACAAAGACCAATGACAAAATCCTTAACCAAAGAGGATCATGTAAACGAGCTAAAAACAATACAAATTCTCTTAAGGAGAGCACAAGTCATACAACTAAAACGAACTGATACAATTTCTTTTAAGGTTCGAGATGACCCAGAATGACACATATCCCACCTAAAGAGAACGCAGGTCATCTGACGATCCAAAAACAAAGCAAGCACCAGCAGGCAGAAGCTCATAAGTTTTCATACATCACAAAGAAACAGAAATTAAAGAAGCATAAAGCAAGGGTTATGGAAGCAAACCAAATGACGAACATACAAGTAGAACATAAATTAACTTTGACATAAAAAGGAATATTGTTTGAGTTAAAAGCTCCAAGGGGACAAAGCAAGTAAATTGTCTGATTATGAAAGCCCAAAAACAAGCAGGGCACCCAAAAAAAATAATAAAAAAGAAGAAACAAAGGCAAATATCAAGCAACAGGTTAAAGGGCTTCGTCTTTAGCCTCAAGCGTGTTGCCTTCGGTAATAACAACACCAGCTTTGTCAGTTTCTATCTCCTTGTCACCACTCCTACCTTTCTTTGGATGAGGAGTAAGCTATTCAAGAGAAACCGTAGGAGACACAGTCTTGGGCTCTTGAATGACGAGAGCAGACAAAGCCTTCTCAACGAGCTCCTTCTCAGCTGCTTTTGGCCTTTTTTGGCTAATGCTGGACAAAGGCTCTTTCTTCTTAGCCTTCATCTTAGCATACATCTCCTGGCTAAACTTGGTCGCCATTTCTACAACACCAACAAGAATTACAAATAAAGCATAGGCGAGCCACATATAAGCATGACAAATTTTCATGGCAAATACTTACTTCACTCCTCTCTCAATAAAGATCTCAAGATGTAGGGAGAAGGTTCAAGCCCCAAGATATGACGGTACAAAGTACGAGTGTCAACAAGCTCGTGGAAATCATCAACAGTCTCCGCCTCAACACGCCCCTTATATCTACTCTTCAACTTCAGGCAAACACTAATTGAAGAACAAACATACAAGATGAAGGTTAAAGTCATATTCGACAACAAAACTAAAAGAAATCCTTATTATCAAAAGTTTTTCGCAGAAACAAACACACCAAGTTTAGGGACCTCCCACTTACGTAGTAATCTGGGAATATCACACTAGAAATCATCAGACGGAGTCTCCCAACCACTACCATAAAACCTAGATTTCCAATGTCGAAAGGACAAAGGGAAATCAACTACAAGCCTAGATTTCCTATCCCAAGGTACAAGTTCATGATAACCAAATTGCTTGGACTCCTTGAGACGATACAAGTATAAAAGCTCGTCCATCCTAATCGCATCTTTGTCATTTGCAATCAACCAAATAGTCATGCAACTAATGACGGTCTACCACAAGTTCAGCATAAGTTGTCCCGGAGCAATTTTAAGACAGTGAAAGAGCTCCATAATGAAAGGATGAATAGGGAACCTAAGGCCACACAAAAAAGCAACCTCGTAAAAGCAGACCTCGTTATAAGCAAAGGCACGTGCCTTTTCATTCTCACAAGGAAGACGAATCCTAGTTTCATTGGGAAATTGAAACCTATCCTTAAATCTAAAGAGCATATCCTCGTCTATACCACATAGTTCATTGAGAGCATGGAAGGACCTAAGGTTTTTAGAGGATGGGGGTTTTGAAGAAGAAGGTTTAGAGGACGAGGGTTTTGAAGTGGCGGTATCTATCTCCATTTCTGCTGGTTTATCACTAGAAGATAAACCCGTCTTTAGCTCTCTAAACCTAACCATAGACCTCAGCCCCTCTTTCTTAGACATTGCACGCAATAGACAATACCAATTTAAAGATTGATGCAAAAAGGGGTACAAGCTAGTCAAAACTGGCTTAAAGGCACTATCCCTAGAGACAAAAAGACCAACTTGGGGGTGATAGCCACTTGAAGTTTCGAGAAATGATCCTAGGCAAGCAAAAAAGAAAGATATGGAGGGCAAAAGATTCCTAACCTCATAAAATTCTACCATTAACGCATTGAAAAGAAAGTGGAAAGGGTTAGAGAGGATCGTACCTGAAAAAGAAAAAGGCCTAAGAAGCTCTAGCTCGGAGAAGGAGAGATTTGCAGGAAGGAAGTGCAAAAAAATAACATGAAGAAAAAGAAAGAGGAAAAGAAAAGCTTTTAAAACATTCCTAGAAGCAAAACTAAAGCACGGGAAAATTAAGGGTCTCGTTGAAGGACGTGCCCACTCCAACCAACCGACATTTGACACATGGCCACGACGTATGCGGCGCAATCACATTGCATTAAATGCGAGGGAAACGGGATCTCAAAAAACACAACCAGAATAGAACGACCTCATATTCCTAAGACCGCCAATACACGTAATGACGATCATGGAATAGGGGGCAAATAATGAACTAGAAAATTCCCATCGTCCAAAGGAACTGTTGGACAACCAAAGCTCCATAAATGAACATTTATGGCATGATCCGTTACACATAGATGGTTGTAAAGATATGACTGTTGGAAAGATCTTCACCCAATTAAATTGCTAGAAGCATTACAATAAGGCATTTAAGCTACCATTGAAAGCCTCCAACGACTAGAAAGGCAAAGTCCTATATAAACTACATTAGACCTCAAGCAAAGGTACAAGATATCATCTTTCATAACCTTATGAATCGATTAACATTCTTTTCCCAGCGTTTGACCTTATTATCAGAGGCTCATTGGCTGGCACCATGGCGGTGACCTTTTCAAAGAGAAACATCCTTCTTTATTTTTGTGCAGGACTACAAATCCTTATGGTTAGACTCCGTCTAGACAAACCTATCAACTGACAAATTTGGCTTCATTAGTAGCTAGCAATAATCAAGGATTTTGTAATTCATTGGTATTATCTCATTTTTTCTATAAGGAGAGTTAGCGAGAGGGGATCATGAGGAGAATCGGTGTTTGAATCCCCTCTCTAATATTGTTGCAACTAACGAATTAAAAACAAAAAACAAAAAAATACAACCTCCTAAAAAATGAAAGAAACTTTACATTTTACTATGTAAGAGTTACCTTTCGACAAGTTGAAAGATATAAAATTTTGGATGACGCTTCTAGTTTGTATCTTATGAAAATGCTTACTTCAAATATTTTAATCTTAATCGTTAATTGATATTCATGTAAACAGGATGATTCTACCGTTACAATCAAAAAAATGTAAACATGATGATTATTAATACACTTTCGAATATTTATTTTTTTGAAAATAAAACACTTTAAAATATATTAGATATGAATATACCTAAACATATGATTCTGAATATTATGTCATTTCATTTATTCGTTTAACATCTCACTTTGCATACTTATGTCACTATAAAAAAAATGACCTAAAAACATATATGACTTTTTTTTTTTTTTTTAATTTAGGGAAAATGGAAAGAATTTCATAGTCAAGAGTTAAGACTCTATTTTCTATATTTTTAACAGTATATGTGATATCATATTTTTAGTTTAGAAAATAATAAGAATAATTACAGTACACTATTATCACAAATAAATTAAAATGATAATAAATAAGATGGATGTCATAACAATAAAATAAAAAATAAAATTCTTAATTACTCATAATTTAAAAAGTGATAAATGAATGGTGAATGAACGTGTAAAAATATATTAGATATGAATATACCTAAACATATGATTCTGAATATTATGTCATTTCATTTATTCGTTTAACATCTCACTTTGCATACTTATGTCACTATAAAAAAATGACCTAAAAACATGTATGACTTTTTTTTTTTTTTTTTAATTTAGAGAAATGGAAAGAATTTCATAGTCAAGAGTTAAGACTCTATTTTCTATATTTTTAACAGTATATGTGATATCATATTTTTAGTTTAGAAAATAATAAGAATAATTACAGTACACTATTATCACAAATAAATTAAAATGATAATAGATAAGATGGATGTCATAACAATAAAATAAAAAATAAAATTCTTAATTACTCATAATTTAAAAAGTGATACATGAATGGTGAATGAACGCGTAAAAATGTATACGGGAAAATTTATAGTAACTGTGTTAGATTCGTAAACTTTTTTTTTTTTTTAGTTCGATAGTTACAGATTGATGGGACAGCTACAAGCTAGCTCTTTCTCTTGTCTAGATTCGTAAACTTTCAAAGGGATCGGAGAGATTCATGTCCCATCACATATGGCTTACAATATAAATAGCCGACTTATGTTGCAGCAAAGAATCAAGAGAAACGGAATAGCTCTTCTTGCTCAGCTTTCTTTAAGCTAAAGAAAAATGGTAGTTCCAAGCAAAATCAGCGTCCAAGGAGCAATGAAAACTTCAGTCCTCAATTGTATTGATCTCTCCAATCCTGACGTTCATCAATCTGTTTCATTACTCAAACAAGTCGGGTTCAATTTCATACTAGAAAGAAAGAAACTATTCTATTACTAATAGTAATACTATTACTAGCTTCTTTTTTTAATAATAATATTATCTATATTTTAAAGCATTTTTGTTTGTGATAATTTCTTGGCGAAGGCCTGTTTGGATTCGGGATTTTTCTACATCGTAAACCGCGGGATAAGCCAGGAGTTCATCGACGAGGTTTTTGCTCAGAGCAGAAGGATGTTCGAACAACCATTTAAGCGAGAAAATGAAGCATTTAAGGAATGAGAAACATAGGGGTTATACCCCTATTATTAACGAGCTTTTGGACCCTGAAAACCAACTTAAAGGTTTGTTTTTTGCTACCAAGTTTCACCTTTTTTTTTCAACGGGATCTATCCTTATTTCATATATAATTTGTTGTATTGTAATTGCAGGAGATTATAAGGATGGGTATTATATTGGAGAGGAAGTTGCTGAAGGTGACCCAAAAGCAGAAAAACCATTTTATGGTCCAAATGTTTGGCCTGAACGAGGTAACGATAGGATAATAGGACCACGAAAACCAAGTCAAGGCTTTTTTTTTTTTTTTTTTTTTTTAAATGTTTGGTGCTCTCTCTTTCTTAAGATTCTATAGGCAGTTAAAGTAGATCACTTTTTTTTTATTTCTTTTGTCTTTTGGTTGCTGTCTTTTTAGAACTACTGCCTGGATGGAGGGAGACAATGGAGAAGTTTCATCGAGAGGCTTTGTAAGCTTTAGCAAACGTAATAGTTTGTATAATGGAACTATTAACAAGGTCTTATATGCACACACATGCACATGCAGGTGGGATAGTAATTGGCAGTTTCTTAAGGAGTCTCTTCATGTAATTTTGGTTAACTGTATTAATTTGTGTTTGAACTTTGTTATTCCATCAGTAGTCATAATTGTTCCCATGAATCAATTTTCTGTATAATGAATTCAAATAGGGTAAATTACCAACTATCTATTCCTTTTGTGCATTCAGAGAGGTGGCAAGGGCAGTTGCCATGATAATTGCTCTTGCACTTGATCTTGTAAGGTTGAATTTAATCAACTATTTTGTTGGCTTTATTCCGTGCCAGTTTGCTTGTAATTTAAGCACTTAGTAACCTTGTAATTAGGTGGGATTATTGTAAGGGTAGTGTGTGAAAAGATATGAAGAAAAGCTCAAGTATGTGCAAGAATGCAGAGATTTGCGGCTAGGACTCGCGACTGGCAAGCCGCCAACTGCAGGCACGTAAGATGCACACAGAGGAGCTGAAGGGTCGCACCAGCTATCGCACTACAGGAAAAAAGTCCCAGGCTGGCCAAGCCGTTATCTCGCAGCTTGAACTCGCGACTCAAACCAGTCGCGAGGCCAAGCCGCCAATCAACCCTATTTAGGAAAAACTAACTCTTCGCATTCCTTTCTCACCCCACTATATATAGACCCTTATAACCACCAAATGTAGAGAGCTTCCAGAGAGAATTTTGTGAGAGACACCCTAGAGAAAAACAAGATTGTCTCATCCCCAATCTTTACCTTAGAGACTCTACAAATTCCTCTACTCTCTTCCTCTCCATTGTCATACTCTTGAGAGGTTCTTTGCCAAATCCTTATCTCACCACACCCACTTCTGTGAAAATGTTTATTTGGTGCTTTGAGAAACAATTAAGAAGAAATCAATCTACATTGGTTGATGATATGGTCTAGTAGTGGAATCCGGAAAGCTAAAGAAGAAATAGGTTCGGCATAACGTCGTTGGAGCAAGAAGCTTGGAGGGCTTAGGTACTTGGGTAGATTAGGCTTGGAGGGTCTTCTGCTGTTCATGTATCCCAACTACATTCTCTAGTGGATTATTTACCGCTTGGAGGGCGGCGGAGAAGTTTTACGCCGAGGGCTTCGGTTTCCTCTTCGATAACACATCATGTGTTGTCCTTGTGTTTGCATCTTCCTTCCTTTATCTCTGCCTTATATTTATTGCTGTGGATGTGTTTATATTTGGCTTAGATTGTTTAATAATTTTGTATTTGGATTATGTTCATGTTCCGCACATTAATTGTTTGATAATAAGCTTCAGATCTGAAGGTTGATTTCTTTGACCAGCGAGAAATGCTTGGCAAGCCAATTGCAATCTTCTGCTTACTACACTATGAAGGTTGAACTTACAATTAATTTTTGTTTTTGAAACAATATTTTGAATTTTTTGGCCTGCTTAATTGTTGTATCGTTAGTAATACAGGGAGGGGTTTTTTATTAGGTGGAATTTCTGATCCATCAAAGGGAATATTTGGAGCTGGAGCTCATTCTGACTATGGCTTGATTACTCTCTTGGCAACAAATGGCGTCTCAGGTCTCCAAGTAAGAAGACTGCTCTAAAAATGAACTTTTTTTTTTATATATAATTTGGGTGAAATAAAACTCAAATGACTGTGTAAAGTACTGATTAATTGTTGCAATTTTGTTAATTACTCGTGTTAGGCTTTGTGAAGCCTAGTTTATGTTTGATTCGGTTGACGACCCAACCCAACCCAAATAATGTTGCGTGGTTTTTAATGGAAGATTTACTAAGGCTTAGTCCATGGAACGGAGGCTTGGGCCGATAGGCCCAAGCCGTAGCCCCTCGAGAAAAATTTTTGGCTCATTTTGTATCATGTGCGCAGGAGGTAAAAATGCAGCTTGATGATTTGGGTTTTTGTTGTTGTCGTGTTTTAGAGAGAGAAACACTGTAACTGCTGCACTTTGTATTTTTCCTGATAATAATGAAATCCCTGCAACTTCATGGACGTAGGCAAATTGCCAAACCACGTAAATATTGTCATGTGTGTGTGATTGTTTTCTTTGGCGTGTGTTTTTTCTTTTTCTTTTTTTTTTTTCTCACAGGTTGGGATTTCGAGTTAAATTCCCTACAACTGGTATCAGAGCCTAAAGTTAGGTTTGAGTGGGAGCAATGGCAGAGGAAGCAGGAAAGGCGTCTAGAATAGAAAAGTTTGATGGCACAGACTTCGTGTATTGGAGGATGCAGATTGAAGATTATCTCTATGGGAGGAAATTGCATCTGCCTCTTTTGGGGACAAAACCTGAGGTGATGAAGGCTGAGGAATGGGCTCTTCTTGACAGACAAGTACTGGGAGTTATCAGGTTAACTCTGTCTAGGTCTGTTGTACATAATGTTGTGAAGGAGAAGACAACAGCAGATCTGATGAAGGCTTTGTCTGGAATGTATGAAAAGCCGTCAGCAAACAACAAGGTGCATCTGATGAAGAAACTGTTCAATTTGAAGATGGCGGAGAATACATCAGTAGCACAGTATCTGAACGAATTTAACACTATCACAAATCAATTGTCATCTGTAGAAATTGATTTTGATGATGAGATTCGTGCACTGATCGTTTTGGCTTCTTTACCAAACAATTGGGTGGCAATGAGGATGGCAATAAGCAATTCTACAGGAAAGGAAAAACTCAAGTACAATGATATACGAGATTTAATTTTGGCTGAGGAAATTCGCAGACGAGATGCAAGTGAAACCTCAGGATCTGGTTCTACCCTAAACCTTGAGACAAGAGGCAGAGGTAATAACAAAAATTCAAATCACGGCAGATCAAAATCTAGAAATTCTAATCAAAACAGAAGTAAATCTAGATCAGGCCAATAAGTACAATGCTGGAATTGTGGGAAAATAAGTCACTTTAGGAACCAATGCAAAAGTCCTAAGAAAAAGAATGAAGATGATTCTGCTAATACTATAACAGAAAAGGTACAAGATGCATTACTTCTTGTAGTAGACAGTCCACTTAATAATTGGGTTTTGGATTCAAGAGTTTCGTTTCATACCACTTCACACCAAGAAATCATGCAAAATTATGTTGCTGGTGATTTTGGTAAGGTGTTTTTGACTGATGGTTCAGCCTTAGATGTTATGGGTATGAGAGACGTCCGGATATTGTTGCCCAATAGGTCTGTTTGGTTACTGGAGAAGGTTCGACATATTCTTGACTTAAGGAGGAATCTGATTTTTATTAGATAACTTGATGATGAACGACATGCAATACTATTTGTTGGTGGTACTTGGAATGTTACAAAGGGAGCTAAGGTATTGGCTCGTTGAAAGAAGACTGGCACTTTATATATGACCTCAAGTCCAAGAGACACAATTGCAGTTGCTGATGCAAGTACTGATACAAGCCTATGGCACCACAGACTTGGTCACATGAGTGAGAAAGGTATGAAGATGCTACTATCAAAAGGAAAACTACCAGAATTAAAGTCCATTGATTTTGACATGTGTGAAAGCTACATCTTAGGAAAGCAGAAAAATGTGAGCTTCTTGAAAACTGGCAGAACACCGAAGGCTGAAAAATTTGAGTTAGTACACACTAATTTGTAGGGGCCTTCGCCGGTTGCATCCCTTAGAGGTTCAAGGTCTTACATCACTTTCATTGATGACTCAAGCAAAAAGGTATAGGTTTATTTTCTGAAAAATAAATCTGATGTATTTGAAACTTTTAAGAAGTCGAAGGCCATGGTTAAGATAGAAACAGGTTTGAAAGTAAAATATTTGAGGTCAGATAATGGAGAAGAGTACATAGATGGAGGGTTCATTGAGTATTGTGCTGCACAGGGAATTAGGATGAAGAAGACCATTCCTAGAACACCACAGCAGAATGGTGTGGCTGAGCGCATGAACAGAACACTTAATGAGCGTGCTAGGAATATGAGGTTGCATGCTGGACTACCAAAAACTTTCTGGGCTGATGCTGTTAACACTGCAGCTTACCTGATAAACCAAGGGCCATCAGTTCCCATGGAGTTCAGACTTCTTGAGGAGGTTTGGAGCGATAAAGAGGTAAAATTTTCACACTTAAAAGTTTTTGGTTGTATTTCTTATGTTCATATTGATTCTGATGCTCATAGTAAATTTGATGCAAAATCTAAAATATATTTTTACATTGGCTATGGTGATGAGAAATTTGGCTATAGGTTTTTGGATGAACAAAACAGGAAAATCATCAGAAGTAGAAATGTGATATTTAATGAACAGGTTATGTACAAGGACAAGTCAACTGTAGTATCAGATGTTGCAGAGATAGATCAAAAGAAATCTAAGTTTGTCAACTTAGATGAATTGATTGAAAGTACTGTCCAGAAAAGGGGTAAAGAAAATAAGGAGAAAGTAGATTCACAGGTAGATCAGAGTACACCTGTAGCTGAAGTCCGCAGATCTTCCAAGAACATTAGACCTCCACAGCGTTATTCACCCACTCTAAATTATCTCCTGTTGACTGATGGTGGTGAGCCAGAGTGTTATAAAGAAGCCTTGCAAGATGAGAATTCAAGCAAGTGGGAGTTAACCATAAAGGATGAGATGGATTCCTTGTTGGGGAATCAGACATGGGAATTGACTGAATTACCAGTAGGAAAGAAGGATTTGCACAACAAGTGGGTCTACAGAATAAAGAATGAGCATGATGGTAGCAAACATTACAAGGCCAGATTAGTTGTTAAAGGGTTCCAGCAGAAGGAGGGCATTGACTACACAGAGATATTTTCTCCAGTTATGAAGATGTCAACAATTAGACTGGTGTTGGGAATGGTGGCTGCAGAAAATTTACATCTTGAGCAGTTAAATGCGAAGACTGCATTCCTTCATGGTGACTTGGAGGAAGACCTTTACATGATTCAGCCAGAAGGGTTCATTGTTCAGGGACAAGAGAATCTGGTCTGCAAACTAAGAAAGAGCTTGTATGACCTAAAACAAGCTCCAAGACAGTGGTACAAGAAATTTGACAATTTTATACAAAAAATTGGGTTCAAGAGATGTGAAGCTGATCATTGTTGCTATGTTAAATTCTTTGACAATTCTTATATCATTTTACTGTTGTATGTGGATGATATGCTCATTGCAGGGTCTAGCATTGAGGAGATTAATAATCTAAAGGAGCAATTATCAAAACAGTTTGCAATGAAGGATTTGGAAGCTATAAAGCAAATCCTTGGTATGAGAATCATTAGAGACAAGGTTAATGGTACATTGAAGCTTTCACAATCAGAGTATGTGGAGAAAGTTCTCAGCAGGTTCAACATGAATGAAGTTAAACCAGTAAGCACACCTTGGGTAGCCATTTCAAACTGAGCAAAGAACAGTCACCGAAGACAGAAGAAGAAAGGGACCATATGAGCAAGGTGCCTTATACCTCAGCTATTGGCAGCTTGATGTATGCTATGGTGTGTACAAGGCCAGACATTGCACATGCAGTGGGAGTTGTAAGCAAATTCACGAGTAGGCCTGGAAAGCAATATTGGGAGGTAGTCAAGTGGATTCTGAGATATCTGAAGGATTCATCAGATACATGTCTTTGCTTCACAAGCGCAAGTTTGAAACTGCAGGGTTATGTAGATGCTGATTTTGCTAGTGACATTGATAGCAGAAAAAGTACTACTGGGTTTGTTTTTACTCTGGGTGGTACAGCTATATCATGGGCTTCAAATCTACAAAAGATTATTACTTTGTCTACTACAGAAGCTGAGTATGTTGCAACAACTAAAGCTGGAAATGAGATGATTTGGCTACATGGTTTCTTAGATGAATTGGGTAAGAAGCATGAGATGGGCATTTTACACAATGACAGTCAAAGTGAAATTTTTCTTGCTAAAAATTCGGCTTTTCATTCAAAGTCGAAACATATACAGACAAAATACCACTTTATCTGGTACCTTATTGAAGATAAGCTGGTAATACTTAAGAAGATCTGTGGATCTAATAACCCGGAAGACATGTTGACTAAGGGTGTCACTATTGAGAAGCTGAAGCTGTGTGCAGCTTCAGTTGGTCTTCTAGCTTGAGGACAGGAGGATGAGTTGCAGGGAGGATAGCGGTTGATGTTAGTGATTGAACTAGTCTCCAAGTGGGAGATTTGTTGAGCTTTGTAGAGTCTAGTTTATGTTTGATCCGGTTGACAACTCAAATAATGTTGCATGGTTTTTAATGGGAGATTTACTGAGGCTTAGTCCATGGAGCAGAGGCTTGGGCTGACAGGCCCAAGCCGTAACCCCCGGGGAAAAAAATATTGGCCAATTTTGTATCCTGTGCGCAAGAGGTAAAAACGCAGGTTGATGATTAGGGTTTTTGTTGTTGTCGTGTTTTAGAGAGAGAAACACTGTAACTGCCGCACTTTGTATTTTCCCTGATAATAATGAAATCCCTGCAACTCCGTGGACGTAGGCAAATTGTCGAACCACATAAATATTGTCTTGTGCATGTGATTGTTTTCTTTGGCGTGTGTTTTCTCTTCTTTTTTTTCTTTTTTTTTTTTTTTTTTTTTTTGTTTTGTTTCTCACATGTTGGGATTTCGAGTAGAATTCCCTACAACTCGCAGATATGCAAAGATAGGGATGCTAAACCTCAGATATGGGAAGATGTACCACCACTAAAAGGGCAAGTAAATGTAACATTTACGGAAATAGATTGAGACATCAGTTGTAACGTTTGTTTAGTATACATATATTATCTCACTTTGTGTAGTAGCAATAGCATGCATGCTGATGCACGTTACATTACTGTTATTGATAACATGCCTGCAGTTTGCCACCGTTTAGCTGTTTAATTATTGTTTAGCTGCAATTTCAATTAGCATGAAGTAAAGATCTTTCAATATGTATTGTGTGAAGAATCACATGTTTGCATGATAAAATATTAAAATGTAATAGAGAAAAGATTCTTATCTGTTTGGGACTGTGATATTATTTTTTTACGGTTTATCTCTGAGAGAGCGTTTATTGTGAATCTTGGTGACATGCTGGAGCGTTGGAGCAACTGTATTTTCAAGTAATGTACATCTCTTTTGTCCTGTATAAGAAATAATTCTGTTATTAAAATTTTGCTTTACATGATTTCTACTCAGGCCCACATTGCTCAGAGTTTTGGTGAATGGTCAAGAAAGATATTCAGTAAGCTCTTGTTTCTGTTTTTTTTTTTTTTAGTAAAAATGTTGTAAGGCTCACAACAATCTCCCCCTCATTGGCTTTCCCTTGTGTGCAATATACCGTTCTCACTCTAATTATAAAATACTCTTTGAGTAATTAATATAACATATAAAGACACATTTTAATACAAAAGGTTTAAACTCAATTAATATATATGCTAAATTATATTATATTAACAACTTATTATTCTCATCATAATTTAATGTGGGACTTTACTCAGGTGTACATCCAAAAATTAGTGTTAAACTTAGTTGTGGGCACTGGGTTGTTTGGAAATCTAAGATAAATTATTCTCCCAAGCCCTTGGTATCATAATTTACATAAAATTGTGTCTATTACTTTCATGTTCACATTTTGAAAATTATAATGGTTCATGCATAACTTAATATTTTTTTTCCCCTGCGGTAGATTGCATATTTCGTGGAACCAAGTCATGATTGTCCTGTTGAGTGCTTGCCAACCTGCAATTTAGAAAATAATCCTCCCAAGTAAGTTAATGCCTCTTGTACATGTTCACTATTTGTCAAGGATATGAAAGATCTAAATCACCCCAAATGTATGTGGATAATTAGGTACGTGGCTAGCTATTATAAAAGTATAATCATATGGATGGACTTGGAAATATTAAACAGTTCGCATTTCTCTGTTTTTCCAGGTTTCCGCCAATTTTATGTGGGACTTACTTGAGCCAAAGTTATAATACACTCGTATTGATCGGAGTATATACAACAAACCTCAAAATTAAATCTTGCCACAGAATATGTTTGGGGAGATGTAAGAGTCATCATCACCGACTCTATCAATAGGCCGGGGATTTCTTCTTCAAGAATTTGTCTCCTTTGTGTTCTATATATAGCTATTTTCATCGTTTGCATGAGTATCCAATAAGTGTAAGAAAGCTTGAGTACTCAATAAGTGTAATTGCAAGTGAAAGAAATAAGTAATAGTGGTGTGTGGAACGTGTAAAAAATGCAGTGTTATAATATCAATAAAACTTCTTGCTTATTGAGAATTCATGTTAAGTGCGGGGTGAAACTTTTTACAAAGTATTTGATAAGATATTTTCTTCTTGAACACAAATTTATTATTGTGGCAAAACTTCTGCTACAGAAAAAACTCACTAATAAATAATTCTATTAAAGTTAAAAGTATGATAACTAGTAGAGCATAAACCGGAGATAAAAATGAGTTAGCACTTAGGGTTGTTTTGAGGGACATTTTGGCATTTTACCCCTTTTTTTTTTTTGGCAATATGCCTCTGTTTTCAAACTATATAGGTGCGTGCCCCTGTTTCGAAATTCGGTTACTTTAAAATTGAGTTTCAATGAAAAACTCGATTGGTTTAAAATCGAGTTATGCCCGATCAAATTTAAAAAAATAAAAAAATTTGCATATAACTCGATTTTATAGAGATCAAGTTCCAAAATGCCACTATAGAGGGCTTAAAAATGCCACTATAAGGCTCCCTAAACCTGCCATGGGACAATCATATTTAGAAAAAAAAAATTGCAGGAAAATGCCACTATAAGGCTTTAAAACATCACTATAGGGCTTAAAACGCCTTTGCAGGAAAACGCCGCTATAGGGCTTTAAAACGTCACTATAGGGCTTAAAAACGCCACTATAAGGCTCCTTGAACCTGCCATGAGACAATTACACTTAGAAAAAAAAAATTGTGGGAAAACGCCGCTATATGGCTTTAAAACGTCACTATAGGGCTTAAAAACGCCACTATAAGGCTCCTTGAACCTGCCATGGGACAAATCACACTTAGGAAAAAAAATTTGCAGGAAAACACCGCTATAAGGCTTTAAAATGTTACTATAGGACTTAAAAACGCCACTATAGGGTTCCCTGAACCTTCTATTCGCACTAAAAATTTTTTTGCACGGAACTCAAGTTCCATGCAATTTTTTTTTTTTTTTTTTTTTTAAATTTGATCGGGCATAACTCAATTTTCTACAAATGGAGTATTTAATTAAAATTCGATTTTAAGGTAATCGAGTATCGAAACAGGGGCACGCCCTTATATAATTTGAAAACAGGGGCATATTGCCAAATAAAAAATAAATAAATAAATAAATAAGGGGGTAAAATGCCAGAATGTCCTTGTTTTGAGTCAGCAATAAAAGAGAAAAGATAGAGAGATATGGCTTTGTACTATACGAAAGACTCACTTTATATAAAAACAGAGTATCTGTTGTACAAGTAATATGTTTGCGGTAAAAGTAAAGTTCATTGGGCCTAAGCCTGTTGGGCCTTTACACGTATCTAACACATCATTTTACGCCTTAGTTTTTATGTATTTATCTATACTACTATTTAAGGGGTTTTTTTACTTTGGAATTCTCATTCTTTAGTTCAAAAATACTCCTACACTCCTATATTTAAGTAGAGACAAAACTAAAGGATAATCCAGTAAAAATACAACTCTAACTTCCACTAAAACATTACCTAAAAAATAGAGTCATCCTCCTGTTGATTTTCAAATTGTTTTATCCACTTATAAATTAGATTCTCAAAATAAAAATTATATATATAAAATAAAAACACAATTTTTTTTTTTTTTGGCTACAAAATAGGACCACTAAAAAAAAAAGCATCATCGCACATGTGAAATGCGTGCAATGAGGCTAGTATATAATTACACTTTTAATTTTGACTTATTTTCATTTCAATATTTTTATGTTTTATTTTAGTCCTCTTTAACTTAAATATTTTTTAAAATTTAGTGTCATTTGGAAACAGCTTATTTAGCTAAAATTGAAAATTTTTTACTGAAAATACTATAGATAAAGCTAAAAGGTAGCTAAAATAGTACAGTGGTGCTCTTAAATAGTACCAAAAATTGCAATGAAACCCATGAATAATAGCAAAAATAAGCTGAGTAGTAAAAAAAACTGGCTTTTTAAGCAATGCCAAACGCACACTTATGCGTTCAACTCTAGCTTAAAAAGCCAGCTTATTTTACTATTCAGCTTATTTTTGCTAGTATTCATGAGCTCTACTGCACTTTTTGGTACTATTCATGAGTCTCACTGTATTATTTCAGCTAAATTTTACCTTTATCTACTGTACTTTTAGCAAAAAATGTTCACTTTCAGCAAAATAAACGAATCCCAAACAAACCCTAGTGTCCGTTAAATGGCAAAAATTATTTTTGCCAACTTATTTTATTATTCAACTTATTTTTGCTACTATTCATGGGTTCCACTGCACTTTTTGATACTATTTATGAGTCTCACTATACTATTTCTACTAAATTTTATATTTATTTACGGTACTTCCAACAAAAAGTTTTCAGTTTCAGCAAAATAAGCGGATCTCAAACAGACCCTTAAGCATATTTTTTTTCTTGCTTTGTCAAATCTTGTTGTTAGTTTTAGTATTATTCATTTTCGTAACAATGCTGATTTGGTGAACTTAATGATACATATTGGATGTAAGGATCGTATTAAAAACAAAATGAGTTAAAGGAAAAATGAAGTTTCAAAAATGAAATTGAAAATATGTCAAGGTTAGAGTGTATAATATAAATTTAACATTAAATAAATGATGTTAACCTCATTAACAAGTTTTGCATCCTCGAAGACTTCTTTTATTTTTGAATTTGATTGAATAAATTGTTAGATGTGTGTAGCAAGATTTGAAGGAGCATCAGACCAAGATACAAGTGACATTACCAATAACTCTAAGTGAAAAATAAAGTATACATTCTAATACATAATTGAATATATTCCTCAATTTTTTATGGCACTTTTATTTATTATTTTAAGGAACACTAATATAACTACAATAGAATTAGATGAATTAGATGTCTTCTTTTTTTTTGTCCATCACGATGTTCCTTCATAAGATATAATATAATAGATTAATATAATCATTAATCAACATCTAATAATGTTGCCATTTGAGATTGGGAAGGGTTACTTTGTCATCTAAGAAAAATAATTTTATAAAAATTGGTAAACTTACATAGGATGGCATGATTACATAATGATTTTCTACTCTTTTCTCAAAAGAATATTATACTAATGCAATTTAGCATATAAAAATGAATTTAATTATGTTAAAAGTAGAATTGTGCTGATCAACCTTTCAAATTTTCCATAAAATAAATGAATAACTTTTCAAAACACGAATGGAAAAAGAAAAATTAAATATGTTTTTAATAATTTAATGTACAAATAGGAGTTATATCAATGCTGACATGGTAGACATTGTAACAATATTGAAGCAAGGCTTTGTCATGGTTCCATTACATCATCATATCATTTGTGAAAAAGCCAAATCAAAACTAAATATTTTTTACATTAAAAAAAACATACAATGAGGATACATTTTTTAATAATTTATTAATAAAAAATTATTTTTACATGGACTTTTTATTCATACTATTATTATTGTATGTCAATCACAATATATCAACCTAATAATTATTTTATAAAAAAAAAATTACATCATAAGACTTTTTTTTTTTTTTTTTGAGAAAACATCATAAGACGTTAAATGTGTTTGAATTAGATTATTGAGTATATTTATATATTTGAAAAACAAATCTTTAAAAAAAAAAAATTAAATCAACTCATGAAGGGCATAAATGTGATTTAGTAGGTGTAGTTGATTAGTTGGGTGGCGGCATGAAAGAAGGTTATGGTTTTTCTGAACTCTGACGTAAGAGATGATTATTGACCTGGGTGCTCGACACGTGTAATGCCAACTTTATTTTCAACTACCCATTTATATTAACAAAACTTTAAACTAGAACTAGCTTCTAAGTATGCGCGTAATCAAAAATTCTTCTATTTTTTAAGTAAAATTTAATAATTTATATCAATTATAATTTGATATTACAACAATTTTTAATCACAAAAAAGGTAGGAGTGTGATAAAAAAAATTATTTCACCCACAAAAGCATAAGTCATAACACTCATAGGCTAGTATATTTTAATTAGACATCTCCAAAAGGGAGTATATAAATATATTCATTCATTTTTACTTCAAAAATTAATTATAACATTTAATGTATTTTTTCATGCTTTACTATTTTACTTTTATTAACTTTCTTTAAAACATGCTTGAAAATCATTTAATTTTCCCTATATATATATATATATATATATAAGTCAATTATGATAATTTTATAAATTTAATATCTATATTTGTATTTAATTAATTAATAAAGTAGTTATGATTTCATCGCAGTTCGACCTTAAAAACCTTGAACCTCTCCCCTTGTTGGTTCTGTGAACGGTCCGAGTCTGAAAACCATGATTAAAATTGATTTCCAACATCTTAAGGGATTTATCCTCACCTTGGCATCCATAAAATAAGGAAGAGAAACTGTTAGGAGTTAAACTTCCAAATATAGCCCCATAAAAAATGCATTTCTTAACACAAAAAAGAAAAGGCTTACACATAGTAAAAAAAAAAAAGGGATAATCATAAGGAAATAAGAAAATGAAGAAGACCCAATCATATAGTTTGATTCTTTTTTCAAATTCAAAACAAAGATATTTAAATAATAAAAAATAACCAATGTGAGATGAGATTAAGGAGAAGGATAATGATAACAAATTAAGGAAACCAAATATAAATCAAGTATAGGAAATCAAATACTGAATGGCAACTCATAAAAGCAAACTTAATTTGTTGTAATACAGAGATCCAACACTCATAAGGCATCTAAATAGAGGTCATCAAAGATACTTACATTTTTGCTACGAAAATCTTGAAGATCCATACCCGAGTGCCCGTTCTTTGAAGTTTAGATACAAAAATCTTGAAGATAAACAAAAATATATTTCATTCTCACTCTTTAAAAAAATACCAATTGATTAGAGAAAATATTAAACACCCATCAAACTGATCAAATAAAAGAAAAGAAAAGATTAAAAATTTTATTGATATTCATACTAAAAGGTTGATTATTAAAATGACAAAGTTTAGCTACAGAATTAGTTGTAACTTAAGGCTATAACCTTATTCAATACCTTCTTATTGGAGGTGAATTATGAGAATTCCACCAATAAATTACATCTTCTTCTTTTATCTTCTAAGTTTGCAAAATTTCTAAAAAATTAAAGATTAATAGTTATGTCATCAATAAATTGTTTAAATTGCTAGTTTTTGTGGTTTAAAATTATGCATAGCTTATAGATCATATAGTATATAATATCCAATTGACACAATATTTAACATGTGTATTTAGAGTACAAAGGACATGCAATTCAATAATTAGATTTTCAAAATATGTAGTAATATTTATTTTATTGAATAATGTTGTAACCTTAAGTTACAACCAATTTTGTAGCTAAACTTTGTACTTATTAAAACACTTTAAAAATATATATGAGTAGTGTTAGAAATACTGCAAATTTTACTTTCTTAAGCTTACAAAATGATGTATCACGAATCACAAAAAGACAATTCAAATATGCATTTATGAGGTAGTTGAAGCTTACCAATTATACATCAGTTTGTAAGTTTTATGTAATAAAATTTTTAATACCTTTAGCATTTTCCTAAAAATATACTCCCTCCATCTCCTATTGTCTTTTACATTAAAAAAAATCATTTAATGAATTATCTTTTACATAAAATGGCACAGGTTTTTAGTGGAACGTGGAACTCGACTTTATGAAAATAGAGTTCTAATCTATTTTCTAATTTTGCCACGTATCACTGAACCGTATGGAACTCAACTTTGATAAAATTAAATTCTACTTTGAACTCAAATTTGACAAAGTTGAGTTTCAAAAAAATGTTACATAACTAAACAAGTTGTGATATAAGTTTTTTAACAAAATAGTTTTCAAAAACTGAATATTTAGCACCAAAAAAAAAAAGTCTCAATTTCACGTTAATAAACTAATAAATAAGTTTTTTAAAGGATGAATTTGTAAAATGTATACCGGAAAATTTTGTAAAAGGTATAAAAAAAAAATCCCTATAGATTCATTATTGGGACACAATAATCTTAAGCTTTTACTGACCTTTTGCTCTTTATTCCACCAAACACGTGGAAACCCCATGAGTCCATAGGATGACGCCACAATAATTTACAGTAACTTTGTAGATTCGTATACTTTGAAATGAATCGGGGAGATTCATGTCCGGCCATATATGCCTTGCGATAAAATTAAATACACAATTCTTAAGGATAAGTTTTTATTTATTTATTACTTTCCCCAAAAATTTTATAGCAATTTTGTTAGATTCGCAGACTTTGAAATGAATGGCAGAGGTTGATGTCCCACCATGCTTGGCTTAGAGCATTTCATCCGGCGTGTTAAATGCCAAATATTTGGAAACCACTCTGGTGAGAGGTTCTAAATCTATAATATTTAGCACACATAAACAGTATAAATACACAATTCCAAAGTAGTTATGTTGCAGCAGCCAAGAAAGAAGAGAAAGGGAGAGAAAATTAAGGAATTTTCTTACTAGCTGAATTTGAAAGAACTACCAAAATGGGTATGCAGGGGCAGGGAGCCTCAGTCCTCAATTGTATTGATCTCTCCACTCCCGACCTTCGCCAATCTGTTTCATTACTTAAACAGGTACCGTTCAATTTCATACTCATACCCATACCCATACCCATACCCATACCCATAAACAATTACTATTACTTTTACTTTTATTTTAAAGCATTTTTGTTTGTGTTAATTTCTTGGCCAAGAAGGCCTGTCTGGATTCGGGATTTTTCTACGTCGTAAACCACGGGATAAGGCAGGAGTTCATGGACGAAGTTTTTGCACAGAGCAAAAGGATGTTCGAACAACCATTAAGTGAGAAAATGAAGCTTTTAAGGAATGAGAAACATAGGGGTTACACCCCTATTCTTGACGAGCTTTTGGACCCTGAAAACCAACTTAAAGGTTTGTTTTTTCCTGCCAAGTTTCAATATTTATTTTATTTATTTTTTTCTCCAACTGGGTTTATCCTTACTTTATCTATAATTTGTTTGTATTGTAAAATCAGGAGATTATAAGGAAGGATATTATATTGGAGTGGAAGTAGCTGAAGGTGACCCAGAAGCAGAAAAACCATTTTATGGTCCAAATGTTTGGCCTGAGCCAGGTAACTATAGGACCCTGAAAACCAAGTTCAAGCTTTTTAGTGATTGGTGCGGTCTCTCTCTCTCTCTCTCTACCATATGGCTCTATAGGCAGTTAAACCAGGTCACTATATATATATATATATATATAATTTTTTTTTTTTTTTTTTTGGTTCCTGAAAGTTTGTTATTGAATGTTGAACTTGTTGCTGTCTTTAGAACTACTTCCTGGATGGAGAGAGACAATGGAGAATTATCATCGAGAGGCTTTGTAAGTTCTAGCAAACGTATAGTTTGTATAATGGAACTATTAGCAAGGTCTTGTATGCACACACATGCACATGCAAGTAGGATATGTAATTGGCAGTTTCTTAAGGAGTCTCTTCATGTAATTTTGGTTAACTGTATTAATTTGTGTGTTTAAACTTTTGATATTCCATCAGTTGTCATAATTGTTCCCATGAATCAATTTTCTGTATAATGAATTCAAATAGGGTAAATTACCAACTATCTATTCCTTTTGTGCATTCAGAGAGGTCGCAAGGGCAGTTGCCAGGATAATTGCTCTTGCACTTGATCTGAAGGTTGATTTCTTTGACCAGTCAGAAATGCTTGGCGAGCCTATTGCAATCTTGCGCTTACTACACTACGAAGGTTGAAATTACAATTTTTGTTCTTGGAACATTTTGAATTTTTTGGCCTTGTTGTATCGTTAGTAATTCAGGGACGGGTTTTTTCAGGTGGAATTTCTGATCCATCAAAGGGGATATTTGGAGCTGGAGCTCATTCTGACTACGGTTTGATTACCCTCTTGGCAACAGATGGCATCCCAGGTCTCCAAGTAAGAAGACTGCTGTGAAAATGAACATTTTTTTTGGGTGAAGTAAAACTCAGATGACTGTGTAATCTGATTAGTTGTTGCAATTTTGTTAATTACTCACAGATATGCAAGGATAGGGATGCTAAGCCTCAGATATGGGAAGATGTACCACCACTAAAAGGGTGAGTCAATTTAACATTTATGGAAATAGATTGTGTCTCAACATATGTTGTAATGGTTTTTTAGTATACATTATCTCACATTGTGTAGTAGCCTATTTTATATTGCATTTGTGATTATTTCTGTTGTGAGTTTTTGTTCTGGATTCTATGAATTCATACTTCCGGATCAAACTTGGTTTTGAGCTCTTTACAACTTAATTAGATACTATAACATTTAATAAGAGTCCCATCAATTTTTTTTTTTTTTTCTTTTTTTGATAAGAGGAAGTCCCTTTATAAATAGATCTTAATGTAAAGCATGCAATTCAATCAATGAACTTACTATGTCTAGTATGTTATTGATTTGAAACATTATACTCCCACTCCAGCATCATAATATTTTTGTTCCAGCCTTCCAGGTTACATTACTGTTATTGATAACATGCCAGTATGCCACCATTTAGCTGTTTATTGTTTTGCTGCAATGTCTATTAGCATGCAGTAAAGATCTTTCAATATGCATTGTGTGAAGAATTACATGCTTGCATGATAAAATGTTAAAATGTAATAGAAAGCATTCTGTTTAGTTTGGGATGGTGATATTATTTTTTACGGTTTATCTTTGACAGAGCGTTTATTGTGAATCTTGGTGACATGCTGGAGCGCTGGAGCAACTGTGTTTTCAAGTAATGTACATCTCTTAGTTGTAGCAATGGTCCAAATTTCACTTTGTCCTGCATAAGAGATAATTTTGTTATTAAACAAGCTTTGTAATACGTTTCGCTCCCCAGAGCTTTTCATCCTTAATTGCATTTGGTATTTAGTTGTTATACTTGACTGCTCTAAATTGTGTTGGCCTGGTCACTTGGTGGCTATCATGTAAATGATCTGGTAGAGAATCATTTTTTATCTTCTAATTGTAACATTTCTTTCCTCTAATAAACTTGTCAGTTGTGATTGAGAATATGTGAACTTAATTGAAAGGGTTAAACCATGGTAAATATTTGGATTTGATTTTTTATTTGATGTCTAGACTGTTTATATTGCACCCTTTGTCAATATTGCTATTTGCCATCCAAATTGTCTTGAATAATTCAAGTTGTAGATTTAGCCATTTTATACATTTTGAATCCCCAATCAAAATGTAAGAAAAATTATTCAATCATGTATTAGCTAGTATCGCACTAATGAACTTTAAACTACTGAACTTTTCCGTAGTGCTAGTAGTGGTAATTATACTAATTTTAATGAGCTGTTAACTGCTAGTGTTGTCCTGGTTTTACTGGTAATCTAGCTCCAGGTTGAAGTCCACGGGGCCTAGATTTCCCCAATACATCATTTCCAAGACAATATTCATGAACATATTCTTGCCACTGCTGATCTGTTTGTTTTACTTTTTTTTATAAAAGTTTGTCGTTGAGCATTCTCTGGGATGAAAACTCTCTTTTTGTTGCCAACTTTTCTAAAAAGCATCTTCTTTACTCTTGTTTGATTGACATTTTGCTTTACACGTGCACTCAGGTCCACATTGCACAGAGTTTTGGTGAATGGTCAAGAGAGATATTCTGTAAGGCCCCTGTTTTTTTTTTTTTTTCCCCTTTCTTTTTGAGTGAAAATTGCTGCAAGACCCATTATAAGCTTTTGATGATCCGTGCTTATAGTGTCAGTTTCTTCAATATCATCACATAAAGGGTCAACATTATTTTCTATCTGTTTTCTCTTTTATTTATTACTTGCAGCTGGAATGTTTTTTTTGCAGGGTGCTGAATTGTGTTACAAATGGCCATTTACAGTTTCCCCGTTTGAAAATTTAGCTACTTGGACCTACTTTTTAATACTTTCCCCTATTAGTGGCAGAATCAGTTGTGGTAGTTTTAAATGTGTTACAAATGGCCACGTAGAGTATTACTGTTTGAATCTTTAGCTACTTTGATCTACCTCTTACAATTGTCCCCTATTAGTGGTAGAATCAGTTGCAGTAGTTTTATTGTGGCCATCAGGTTGGTCTAAGATAAATTATTCTCCTGAAACCTTGGTATTTTATTGAGCCAATTTGACTTCATTTTCATTATCAATATTTGTAGTGCACTGATTCTCTTGCCTCACTGACTTGCTCATTGTGTGTGAAGTCTGATCTATTGTGTTAGCTATATTAAGTGACTTGCTCATTGTGTGTGAAGTCTGATCTATTGTGTTAGTTATATTAAGTGACTTGCTCATTTTGTGTGAAGCTTTATCTATTATGGTAGTTATGTTAGTGTTAGCCTTGTTGAAGTCCTTACACTTATTGGGGGTATTTTTGGTATTTGAGAATACATTAAAAGCCTTATGTGTACTATGATAATTTTACACACACGAGTTATAGAATTAATGTTTTGAAAATTTCACTGTTGGATTACATGCTCTCTATGTTTTTAATATGCATGTCAAATTTATGCTAGTTGGATGTTATTTATTATTCGATTCATAAGCTCATATTTTGGACCATAATTATAAAACACAATAACTTGAAATTTAAAATATTTATATAGCCTGGTGATAACCGAATGGATGGTTTATATACTTATGATCCTTGTAACTTCTTTTGTAAGACATCATAATAAAAAAATAAAAACTAAAACTGCAACAACCATGTGGACATCAAATATTCTAACATGCGAGAAACTTTGGATAAGCTTACAGTTGCTATTTTGGTTAAATATCCTGCTAGAATAGCAACTTATCAAGAACTTGGATATTCTAAGTAAGACCTAAGATATAACTCATTGGACCACCTTTTAATTCCTAACACAACCCAAAAACCCTCTCTTTCACAATTCTAAACCCTAAATCCACATCTTCCTATCCCTAAACCCACCACAACCACACGTAGACATATTCATGTAGACCTAACTTTGGGTAAGCGACATAAATCTTGTGTTCTTATATGTTCGTGCTTTAATCTTTCTTGTTTCTATTATGTTATTTGTAGTTCACAAATCATGGATTAGATTTCTCCTCTCCTAGCAATTGTGAGTACGAATAAAAAGACAAACAAATCTTTTAGCTTCTTTCTATTTTTAAGACCATTTGAAATGTCTTGGTGGCTTAGAATGGAGTTGTACAGTAAATGAAATTGTTAGCTGAGTGAGGAACTTTAATTTGGATCCTATTCTTGTTTAATTTGCATGATATTTAAAGGATTGTACTAATGCATAGGGCTTTCATTGATGCTCCCTTTTTTTCGGAGTCTAGGACGGGTTTGGCAAGTAGCCTTACCCCTAATTTTTCATGAAATTTACATTTTGTATATTTGGTGTAATTCATTTAGTGTTTTTATTTTAATTTTACTTAATTTACAAAACATTTTGTCTATTACTTTCATGTACAAATTTTGAAATTTATAATGGTTCATGCATATCTTATTTCCTTTTCCCTGTGGCAGATGGCATATTTTGTGGAACCTAGTCATGATTGTCTTGTTGAGTGCTTGCCAACCTGCAAGTCAGAAAATAATCCTCCCAAGTAAGTTAATGCCTTACACATTCACTATTTTTCAAGGATATTGAAGATCTAAATCACCCTAAATGTATGTGGATAGCAGTTATAAAAGTAGTCATATGCATGAACTTGGAAATATTAAACAGTGCGTTTCAAACTCTAACTTTTCTATTTCTATGCATCCTCTGTGTTTCCAGGTTTCCGCCAATCTTATGTCAGACTTACTTGAGCCAACGGTATAATGATACTCATACTGATCGGAGCGTATACAAAAAACCTCAAACTTAAATTTTGCCACAAAATATGTTTTGAAGATGCAAGAGTCATCACGGACTCTAGCAATAGGCCGGTGATTTCTTCTTAAAGCATTTGTCTTCTTTGTGTTGTATATATGGTTATTCTCGTCATTTGCATGAGTCTCCAATAAGTATAAGAAAGCGAGTGAAATAAGAAGCAAGAGTTGTGTGGTTTATGTAGCAAAATGTAATGTTATAAGTATCAATAAAACTTCTCTTTTATTGAGAATTCACGTGTATTCTACTTGAGTGTGGTGAGACTTATTACTAAGTGTTTGATAAGATTCTTTCTAAATGTTAGAATTATTATTATGGAAAATTTTCCAAAGCAAGAAAACTCAACAGGAGATCTAGCCTCCCTAAGTACCCAGTAAAAAGTTCTATAAAACCAAGTATAACCAGTTAGCAACATTGTTGGACTTGGTTTCTACATATTTATATTTCTCTAAGCAATTCACATGGGTTGGGAAGATTTTATCGGTCATTGTTACTTTATGATGGAATAGTAATGTATACCTAACAGTAGTGAACACCCAAACTCAAAAATCAAAAATACTCATTTCTCCAAACCCAAATCAAAACACAATCCCACAGTACCGATCAAAACACAATCCCACAGTACCGGAGCGTCGGACCTTTTTTGAGGATTTTGATCTCAGTACCAGAGCAGCGGCGAGCAGCGAACATTGTTGTGGTGTTGGGGCTCTCCACTAGCTGAGATTGGGTTGTTTTTGGCCAACTCTTTTCTTTCTTTGGGGATGGAACTCGAGCCTTAGAGGCTCGAGTTTAATAAGCAATCTCAAGTATAAAAGAATCGAGATGTTAGTTTACAAATATGTTTCATAAGCATTCTAACTAACGAATTTGTTTTGAAAATCATGTTAAAAAAAAAAAAAAAAAAAAAAAAATCGGTTGTTGTGAAAAGAAGGTTTTAGGGGCTTTTATTACCATTTTCAGATTTTCTTTCACATCATGCCTATGTCCTCTTTGTAGACTTACCGTCCTATATAAGGTGTTCCCTAAGAATTACACCTTAACTGGGTGGTTCGGAAGTGGAGGATCAAGGGTCGGTACCTGGTTCTGGTTTAGGAACTGACTTTTTGACCCCTTGCAAAAGTTTTCCTGCCAAATACTAGATTTGAAATTAGGGGACGTCTTGAGAAGGTATTAGCCACCAAATTCCACCCGTGGCCAACCTCTACTCTTATGTTCTATTACTTAGTTCTAGTAAGGAATCCGTTAATGAGCATTCCTAAAGCATGCAAGACAGTAAACAAATAAACACATCCATACAACCCTACATTATCCATAGGTTCTACATCTCTTGATCATTATTATATGATCTATAATATGATTCTCTCATTTTCAATTTTTTACTACATTATGAAAAAAAAAAATTTATTTTTAATTTCAATATAAGAATAGAGAGAGAATATATATATATATATATAAATAATATAAATATATATATATATATATATATATATTTATATATTCCATAGGTTGACGCCTTCTCAATTAAGTAATGAATCAATTAAACATGTTGCAGTAATTTCATATTCGCTAATTGTAAGTGATACTGTCCTAATTCTTCTTGTAATGGGTGACCTAAACTCTCTCCTTCCATGTGGTTTTTTTTCTATTGATAGATGGGTAGTTGTTAAATTACCTATTATCTAAAAAGTTTAAACTATTGAGAAATGGTAAATTTAATCATTTAATTACATAATTCTAACACTCCCCCCTTATGTGTGGATCGAAACTCATGAGAATTTCAATGGGAGGTAGAGTTGAGGAGATAGGGATTGAACTTAGGACCTCCTCCTCTAATACCATATTAAATTACTGATTGTCCCAAAAATTTAAGTTATTGGGATATGGTAAATTAATTTATTTATCAGCATTGGTGGAGCCAAAAATTTAGCAATTTGGCACCACAAAAAATTACTTTATTTATTTTACCACCCCACTTTATAAAACGCCCAACATCAATGATTTTATTTTAGCATATAACATAATAAAATAATATAAAAAATACAATAAAATAATATATTCACTACAATAAACAACCGCCACCACTACCAACACAATAAAATAATATTTTTTTCAATAAATTTGTTTTTTTTAGTTTTTGAGCTTCAATGCACTTGCAAAGATAGTTGTGCGCTGTAACTCAATAGCCAAAAAATTTGGCTTTGCCTCCACTAATATAGGAGCATTTTGTTATATTTGATTGATAAATTTAGCATTTTAGCAATTTGCCTCTATCAATACTAATGCATGCTTACCACATACTTCTAACACTAGTTGCTTTGCTCTCTTCTGTGGTTCAATAGAGATTTTTTGCTAAGCCCTAACAAAAAAAAAAAAAAAAAAAAAAAAAATAGGATACCATTCAATCTTCTATATTGTTAATTAGGAGTCAAACGCCTATACCTGTTTTTTTGCTGCATTTTCAATAATGCAGCCAAACACTAGAAAAAAATTTGTTTTTCTGAAAATGTTTTTGAGTAAAAAAACATTTTTGACATAAAAATGTTTTTCAAAATATTTTTAGAAATGCAACCAAAACCGAAAAATAAATTGTATTTCCCCCAAAATAATTTTCCTTTAAAAACATTTTATGTCAAAATGAACGCAACCTTGATTTCATTAGTAGAGAACGATTTTTTGTTGAAAAGGCGACCATGGATGAAGCAAAAAGTTGCTCTAGCCATATTGCTGGAATGAAGAGATTTCAATTAAGTTGACACTTTTTATTAACATATAACATGCCAGAGTTATTATAGTCATATTCATAAGTTATTTTTGCTTAAAGCTACTTCAAAACACACCATATGCGTCATACAGTTTGATAGCAAGATTCCGACAACATAGTGAATAGTGATAGTACAACACTAAACGATTGGAGTATGTCCATCAACTGTTCAACGATAATTTCGGTAGACTGGTGTGTACATGCAACTCTCTGCATATTTCACAAGATCCTTAGGACGAGGAAGACGTGTAGCGACACCTATAAAAGCATGATAAGAAGAAATCATAAACAAAATTTACTGGTTTCAGAGTATAGTAGTGAGAATTTGTGCAAGGATACCTACAACAAAAATTTACTTACCAAGTTCGTATGCCTTGGCAGCTACATTAGCAGCTATATGAGCTGAAATTTTTCTGATAGTAGAGAATCGTGGGTATATCATCCCCTTATCAAAGTTCTCCTTTGTTACTTGTGAAGCCAAGGCTTCCGCTGTTGTTGGAGAACAACAAAAAGTCAATTAACCTTTTGCCAGTTAAACAAGATTTTTTTTTAAAAAAAATCATATGTTTTGTGTTTAAGTCTAAAATTATTGTTAAACAAGCTCTAACAGCATAATTTTTGAAGTGGGACTTGTTCCTCATAACAAGAGGATAATGACAACAAGAAAAGGAAGATTAAAGTTTTTTTTTTTTTTTTTTTAATCTTATTTTAATGGGCCATTTTACATCAGGAACCTGTTTATATTCCAGATAATGCCAACTTTTAAAGATAGTAGAAAAGACACTTTATGGATTGTCATCCTTGCGTTGCCTACTTACAAGCTGCCAGAAGCATTTCATCATGCACACGGATAGCTCCAGAGATTATCAAACCCAAACCAAATCCAGGGAAAATGTAAGCATTGTTGGACTGAAATGACAAGGAAATCACACACCTCAGTCGTTGATATCCAACCAATTTTGAAGAGAAATACTAATGAAGAAATTGCATTACCTGGCCAGGTACATAAGTCTTCCCATCATATTCAACAGGATCAAATGGACTTCCACTAGCAAAAATTGCACGACCCTTCAATTTGAAAACAAAAGCGACAAACATAAAATAGAGTCAACTGTACTTTGCAATTGTTGAGTAATCAATCATCCTTTGTATGGTGAAGTCCTCAACCAAGTTATGGCACATTTAGCTGTGTAAAATTTTACCTTACTCCATGTATAAGCTTCTTCTGCAGTACACTCAGACTGTGAAGTAGGGTTGGAGAGAGCCATAATGATAGGTTTCTGCATGTCATTTATTGAATTGGGCTTAGCTTTTTCTTTATGGAAATATAGTTTGAAAATATAAACAGGATTCTGTGAGAGAGAGAGAGAGAGAGAGAGAGTATGTACATCATTGCAAGAGGCAAAGGCCTCAACCACCTCCTTTGTAAATGTTTTTCCTACCCCGGATGATCCAATCAACACTGTTGGTTTAATTGCCTGAGGAAGTAAGAGAACATGGTAAGGGACCAAGATACACTTGAAGATTACTTACTGGAACTCAAACAATGACATCTTTTCACACCTTGACAGCATCTAAGAGATCCTTAACAGGTTCATGTTCATGAGCCCAAGGCTTCTTGAAGTTTTGAAGTGAATCCTTACGAGAACTAACAATCAATCCCTGAAAGAATACTGGTTCTCCTTAATAGTAGAGAGGGGAAATCTTTGAAAGAAAAATAAAAAGGATATCTAATGGCTAATATATATGTTACGAAAGAAATTTTGATCAAGCTTACTACCTTAGAGTCGACAAGCCAGATCTTCTTGCGTGTCTCTTCTAAAGGAGCCTTTGTCTACAACAGGCAAATGGAAACTATCAAACAATATAATACCACCAACCATCATGTTTAAGAATTACGACACAGTGCAACTCTGTTAATAAACCAAAGATGGGCATTCAAATACCAATAACAAGTTACTACCTGCTTCGAAATCTCAAGAGCTATAAGCTCAGCTATACCAGTTCCAGCCTGCAATCATTAAACAACAGAAGCTAAATAAGTAACTTAACTAATAGTGCAGGATTATGGGGATTGGAGCGTGCGTGCATGCGCATACACACACACACACATATATATATATATAAGGAGGAGGAAAAACCAATATGAAGTCGGGATGGAAATAGCCCAAAGAAGAGTCTTACTTCCCCAGCACCAAGGAACAAGAATTTTTGCTCAGCCAGTGCACCACCAACCAACTTCAGCGCTGCAACTACCCCAGCAAGAACAACAGCTGCGGTCCCCTGAAACAAAAGGAGACAATGAAATCAAGAACAACATAAAATCCTTTTAAGTGCAAGCTTCACCATTAATGCTACTTCAAACCTGTATATCGTCATTGAAAACAAGATGAGTTGTGCGGTATTCTGCAAGTAGCTCAAAAGCGTTGTGATTTGCAAAATCTTCAAACTGCAAACCAATTTAGATGAACTAGACAACATCAGAATTGGATGAATATTTTAAACTACAGAAATTTTATCAATCAAGGATGTAATCTAACTCATGCACAACCTGTATCAAAACTTTTTCACCATAATTCTGCTTGACAGCGGACATGAACTCATGCAGAAGTTCATAATATTCCTGAAAAGAATTGTCAAAATCACCTTAGGGAATGTATATTATACTATCACTTGTAAAAATTTATGAACCAAAATTGGAGCAAGGTGCAAATGTAAACTATGAAACCTTCCCAGTTGCCCTCCTCTGTCTAAGCCCAATGTAGAACTCGTCTTTCAACAACTGTTCATTGTTTGTCCCCACATCAATTGTTATAGGCAAACACTACAAGAAGACAGTCCATACAATTCTGGATCAGAATAAGGGATATTATGTGATTAAAACCAAGGCTTTTATTTTGAACTTGGTTTTGCTTGGCATTTAGAAATGTTCCCCAAGGTTTAAAACAAAGTACATCATGTGACCAACAATTTACAATGTAGTAAAACGAAGCAAGAACCACAAGTTTTATTTGAATAAACTTACTGCAGAAGGACGAACACCTCCGAGTGCTGTATACAAAGACAATTTCCCCACAGGAATCCCCATCCCCTAAAACATATCCAACACCATCATGTGAAGGCTAGTTCACTTTTACAGCCCAATAATTTACATAGAACCCTGTTTAATAAGTTTAGAATTTAAAAACGATGATTGACAACATAACTACCTGACAGCCAAGATCCCCAAGTCCCAAAATTCGCTCACCATCTGTCACAACAATTGCTTGAATAGTCCTCTCAGGCCAGTTCTTCAACACCTCAAGAATCTTGCCCCTGCAAAATTCAAGCACTCCTTCATATTATGACTAAAGTAGCTCTAAGTTGCACATAGTTACAGCAGAAACAGAAATTCATACTTTTCTTTCAAACTTATGTAAAGACCCTGAGGGCGCTTGAAGATGCTCCCATACTTCTGGCAAGCCTCACCCACAGTTGGAGTATAGACAACTGGGAGCAATTCCTCAACATTATCAATGAGAAGCTTGTAGAACAGCCTTTCATTCCTCTCCTGTAAAAAAATTAAAAAAAAAAAAAAAAAATTAAAAAATACCTGTATTACCCCTCTTTCAAAATTTCAATAGGACTTCATTCATCACACAAGGATAAATTAAGTCCATTTGTCTTTCCATAGAATTCTAAGCACACAAACATGCATTCCAACAAAGCCTCATTAACGAAAGGGGTTTAATTATACCAACAATGGAAAGATGAAGGAAATAAAGAAAAAACAAATATGTTAGGGCATCATAATTAAACAAACCATAGTCCTACAATGTCTCAACATCTCAAGATGATCCCAAACTTGAAAATACACAATCAGTCCAAATGTCATTATGCACAAGACAATCATTTTCAATACAATTCAAAATATTATCGGACAATTTGTCTGCACGTGGTGACCATATGCAAACAATGTACAACAATCATCATCAAAACTAAATTCAATGACGGTGAAACTCCTAAGTCCTACCTGAAGCTCCATCAAGGCAATGTATTTTTGCAGCGGGACTTGATATTGTCTGATGTTATGCATCAATTTCTTCTCCTGGGATTAGTAAAATACAAAAAAAGGTCAGCAAAAATTCAAACTAAGAGAACAATGAATCAGATAAAACGATGCTATAAGCCAATATCACTAATACAACCTGAAGTTGTTGAGACAAAATTATTGGAGGCAGAAGACCGCGCAAGTAATGAGCATCCCTCTCTTTCTCAGTGAAAGCAAGTCCTTTGTTGTACTGGGGATCCCTAAGCAAAGAATACCCACTGCACCACAACCACACACACCCCACAAAATTTAGTTCAGAATTCAGAAAGTTACATGTCAGAGATTATAGTATAGTTCTGAAAAGCGATCAAACAGAGTCCCCTGTTATTTCAGAGTAGCATTTTTGGCTTCTGAACTTCATTTATAGTTACATTCATTAATTTATATGTTTTATCCACGTAAATTATTTTTTGGCATCAACTAAGTGGGGCCTCAGTTTCTGAACTGAACCCAGATCAGAATGCACCATAATCTTTAACTATAAGAAAATGACAGGAAACTCACAAATAAATTTTTTTTTTTTTTTTTTTTTGAAGGTTAATAACACGATTCCAGTAGCATAAGATCAATAGGATGCAAAAGAAAAAAACAGAAGTGTAATAAACATGTGATCACAAAAACGAAACCTTCATTTTAAGTATTCAGGAACTTTCAGATTCTAAAAGACCAAAAAACTACACTACAAATCATATCAAAAAACGAAAAAATAAAAACAAAAACAAAAACAAAAAAAAAACAAAAACAAAATAAAACAAAACAAAAAAGAAGAAGACGAAGACAAAAGAATAAGCGTCAGTATGTACTAAAGCAGATTCAACAACAAAACCAGTACAAGCAAATGAAGTTCACTATACTTTGACAAACTACATGATCTTAGTCAATAACCAACAATCAAATGCAAATGAATATGATCTTTTTCATTTTTGGTTGTAAATAAGAAAAGTAAACACTAAACTAAACTAAAACCAAAAAAAAAGAGAAATGAATGAATCATGATGTAAGAGAGACCTGGCGACAGAGAAAGTCCAGGGAGTAACAAGCTTGTCCTCTGTGGCGCGATCCTCACCGTACACATCCTCGACGCCGCCACCAACGGTAGATTTGGGGTCCAGGTCCAGCACCGACTGGCCGTCCCTTATCTCCTTAAACGTGCTCTCCATTTTTTTTTTTTTTTTTTTTTCAGTTATCTCAGTTCAAACTTGAAAAAGCCAATACTACAGTCTACACCACCAAAGCTAACTCTAACACTCTGTGTCTCCTCTGTGATACACAACAGGCAACAGGCAGAGCTTTATATATATATATATATATATATAGCACAAATGTTACTAGTTATAAAACTCTATAGCTCTGCTTTAGAAATCAAAGACACACAGCAAGACTTTGCTTCTTCCCTTCTTTTCTTTTTCTTTTAAGATGCCATATTATCCCATCAAAAAAAAAAAAAAAAATGCCATATTATTATTGTGATGATCAATCATCAAACAAGTCAAAGAGGTGTGTCGTTTTCAATTTGAAAAAGGAGAGACAATCATGTCCACAAAGTGATAATTTTATTAACAGAGTTTACTTATGTAAAGTTTGATTACTGACTGTTTGTTTGGAATCACCGATGAGATAAGGTATTAGTTGAGCTACAAAATTGTAGATTTATACTATAATTTTACTCAATATTTTTTTATTAAAGGTGAATTTTGACAAATACACTATTAGATTACATTTTCTTCTTATATTCCATTATACTTGCAAAGTTTTAAGAAAATTAAAAATCACTAGCTATATCATCAATAAAATTTTTAAATAGCAAGTTTTTGTAATTTAAAATTATGCAGAATATATTAACTTATAGATAACATAGTAAATAATATCTGATTAACACAAAATTTGACATGTATATTAAGAGTGTAAAGAACATACAATTTAATAGTTAGATTTTCAAAATATGTAATAATATTTGTTTTATTGAATGAGTTTGTAGCATTAAGCTACAACCAATTTTATTGCTAAATTTTGTCCTTTTATTTTTAAATATTTATCATTATACACCTATCACAACAGATTATATTAGTACAAATATTCCCAACAATAGTGAAAATATAATAAGAAATATTATGTTCTTAGACTTATTATTCTATTTTTCCCCAAGTTTTAATTTTAATATGTATTGATAGACTAGTATGATCCCAGACAAAAGAAAAGATGAAATTAGGCCAGGTTCTGATAAACTACGATTTTGATGTAAAAAAGGCATGTTAAGAACCCAGACAACTTACTCTAATACACAGTAAGTCACTAATATTTTTGAAGAGTAGCGTATGGGTTGGATATTTAAGATATCAAAAGCCCCTCTAAACATTTAGAGAAAACTGAATCCAATCATTAAATAGATATAAACAAGTGGTAGTGGTGGTGGTCACGATCGAGAAAGAGAACACTATGGTATGGATATGGATAATAAAAGATCAAGACCAATACTAAAGTGGCTTTGGCGACATTATTGCAACAAACATCTAAGATAAATTGGAGAAGAAAAAAAAAAATTGGAGAGAGAGTTTTTGTATGTGTTCGGCGGTGGAGAGAGAGAGAAAAAGAATAGGTGGTACTCTCACGTCTCATCAATTTATGAACAAACATTGGCAAATTTTGGTTTTGGATTTTACTATTAATGGATCGTAATTAATCGTTAACCCATGCGATGCATGAAAAAAATTACTGAAAATAAAATTTACTAAATGCTAAGTAATTATATAAAATACTATTTAAATTTTTTTTAGAAAGAAATATCATTTAAATTAAAAGATAAATATTAATGAATGTCATTATCCTTAGTTGTTTATGTTACATCTAGAGTTTCATATCTAAGTTACAACAATACTACTTGTAGCAACTGAAACTCACAATATAAGTATATTACATGAGGCAAAAACTTATATTATCTTCAACCTTCACTTAACCTTACAAAGTCCCTAACAAAATTTCTTTTTGTATTGAATTAGATTTAAGAGGAATTATTCAAAATTATTTGAATTAAACCTCACAAATTAAAAAGAAAAAATAAATAATATTACAACATTGTAGCTGATTAATATACAAATAAACTACTAATTTAACATGATAAATCACTATTAGTAATTTAGAAAGCAAAAATTAGCAAAATTAAAGTTGTTACCCATTTAACCAAAAACTTTTCATATTCTAAAGTTGTCAAACACCTATTAACACTATGGGATGCTTTAAATTGCCAGTAAGTTTGTGCGATGAGATTGAAGCCCTTATAAAGAAGTTTTGGTGGGGACAAGGAAGTGACCATTGAAAAATTCGTTGGGTTAAATGGGAGGACATGACAAAATCTAAAACCATTGGTGGTATGGGTTTTCGAGATCTTGCCATGTTCAATGACTCTCTTCTAGCCAAGCAAGCACGGCGACTCTTGCATAATAAGACCTCACTCTTCTACAAGGTTTTTAAAGCTCGTTTCTTCCCAAATTCATCACTTATGGAGGTTGCTGATTCAAGGCTAGGATCTTACGCTTGGAAAAGCATTCTTAGAGGGAGAGACATCATTCAAAGGGGGGCAATATGAAGGGTTGGAAGTGGAGAAAAAATTAATATATGGCAGCAACACTGGCTGCCAAGAAAACACCCCCCACGGGCAGCCAATTTTTCCAATAGAAGGTTTTGAAAATCATACGGTGGATTCGCTTATAGACCAACTCACAAGAAAATGGAATGAAGAGCTGATTAATGGCCTATTTGTGGAAGAGGATACTGATTTGATCAAGCTAATCCCTCTTAGCTGAACAATAACAAAGGATTCATTATATTGGCCTTACTCCACTTCAGGTCACTATACATGTAAGTCCAGTTATAGGTTCCTTAAGCAAGAGTCTGAGCTACAATTAAACCCATAAACCACCCCAATCCGTGACAAACATGTATGGAAGGAGATTTGGCAGATGCAAGTCCCACCAAAAATTAAAATTTTCATTTGGCGAGCTTGTCGTAATGCTCTACCAACTAAACAGGTGCTAATGAAAAGTAAGGTTGTAACTGATCTAATCTGTGTGAGATGTAATTCTGCTATGGAGGAACTCGAGCATGCATTATGGTCTTGCCCGAAGTTGGATGTTGTGTGGGCTGATTGTGGAGCATGGGATTTCAGGTATGAGGTTGAGTTTATGGATGTAAGGAGCTGCTGTCTTGGCTGATTGCAGAAGAGAAGTCACTAGAACTATTTGCATACACGGCTTGGATGGTGTGGAATCAGAGAAATAAAGCCCGACTGAACTTGCAAGCTGTTTTGCTTCATCAAGTGGCAAAACAGGCGAAGGAAATGTTGGCACAGTACCGAGCGAATCTGCAGGTTCCAGACATCCAGGTAATAAACAGTGGCAGTGGAGATGTCCACAAGCTGGGTTGGCGAAAATAAATTTTGATGGTGCTGTATTTGGTGAATCAAACATGTCTGGTATTGGAGTGGTTATACGGGATAGTAATGGAGCCGTTTTGGCTTCTTGCTCAGAAAAAATCCCTCAAGCATACAAGGCTGAAGAGATTGAGGTGCTGGCAGCCCTCAAGGCATTGTCCTTTGCATTTGAGTTGGGCTTTCAAAGTGCTATCCTTGAAGGTGATTCTCTTGGACTGATTCAAGCTTTGAAGTCAGAGGAGCGTAGCTTACCACCAGCGGGTTTACTGATTGAAGATGTGAAAATGTTTGCTAACAATTATATAAGTTTGTTGTATTCTCACATTAAGAGAAACGGTAATAGAGTTGCTCATAATCTGACAAAAAATGCATTTTGCATACCAAATTTTCAAATATGGATAGAAAATGTCCCATCGCATATTGTTTCGATTTTAAAATTGAATGTAATTGAATTACATTTATAAAATCCATCAGTTTCCTTCTCAAAAAAAAAAAAAAAAAAAAAAAGATATTGATATAAAATATTTAGTAATCTCTTTAATACCGCAAGTTGTTCATGCTATAAAAAATTTGAGAGAATAACATAGCAAGCATCTTAAACTCATTATTACAATAGTGATGGAGACAGAACACACCATTAAAGAGACAACCAATTATGATAGTGTTGGAGGCAAAGTAAAAGATTAAAAAATAAATTAAATTAAATTAAAAAAAAACTGAAGAAGCAAGCGGGTTGGCTAGCATACCAGCTAGTTAATTTGTATCAAAAGACATAAAAATCTTATAATCAAATAGAATCTCTCTTAAAAGTAAATAAATACATGTGGTACAATAAGATAAATAAAAGGTTTGTCAAGATGATCAGGTTTGGCAATGAAGAAGACGCAGCAGCTATTGATGAGAGTAATCTCTATCTTAAACTTGTGATGATGATGAAGATGCAACAACTACTAATTATGCAGATCTAGCATAATCTTATTTTGATTCAACTACAACAAAAATGATGATAATTACCATAAAAAATTTTTAAAAAAATAAAAAAGAAAGCTGTTTATGATATAGCACATCAAGGGGAAGAAATAATAAACAAACCTATGAACTAAACAAATTGCAGACACATATAAATAGAAGTAGAACATCCACTAAAGTGTTTCGTCTCCTTAGACAATGTGGCTCAAGTCACAACAAGCCCTGAAATGAAAAATTATGAAGAAAAAAAAAGATATTTGGGACATTTCACAACGAAGGTTGGGTAATAATGATAGTGATTACTCCCCCCATCCCAATTTGTTATTTAATTCAACCATTACTCCAAAATAAAGGAGAAAGAATATGTGTACCTTTCGAACTGAACTCCAAAGGAAATTGTAAAATGACAGCTTTATTTTTTACCATGTATGCCACATTCCATATGATACATATGTTAGGAAACCCATTCTTTTTAGAGATACTTTAATTAATGTTTGCTCCCTAAGGAGTTTTTCTTTCTCTCATACTGCAAGACAAGGTAATGCTATTGCATATGCTTTAACCTAGAGAGCGAAACTTTTTTTCCCTTTATTAGTTTGGGTAGAGACTGTTCCATCAAACGCTGATGCTTTTTTTTTTTTTCCTTTTTTCTTTCTTTTTTTTTTTTTTTTTTTTTTTTTTTTTTTTTTTTGCTGATTTTCCAACTTCTTAATCAAATTTCAAGCGTAGTCTTTTTCCTCAAAAAAAAAAAAAAAAAAAAAAAAAAAAAACTAAACACATAAAGAAACAGAAAATTTTGTGTCTTGTGACTTATTTTGTTATTCTTTTAATGATAAAATGATAAACTTACCTTAATAGAGACGTGGAACACCATGAACTTCTTCTAGCATATGCTAATACAAATTTTCAATAGTACTTAAATTTTAAAATTAGTATACATTTTTTTTAATTAAGATATAAATATGTGGATGAGTTTAAAATTGATCATTACCAAAATATAATTGATTGAATGCTCTACATCATATCATCAAGAATATATCGTATTTACTTTTTTTCACTTGAGCTGGATTAATACATAATATTGCATACTAAACCAAATTAAACAACTTCAACACCACCAAAATAAATAAGGACAATGAAGTGCTAAAATTTTGTTTCTTATTTCTTTGTTGTATATCTGATGCTCTACACAAAACCCGATATTTCTCTTTTGCTACAAAGGATATAAGTTTATGTTCTACATAGACACTTATAGCAAAGGATATTCATACCAGCTAGTTCATGAGAATATCATCAACCCCAATTATTATTAGTATTTGAGAATACTAATAGTTCTTCAAATTCAATTTCTATTAGAAATTAGTACAATTTAATTTCCATCAGACTATATATTCATGTTGGAACATATATTGAGTTCGTAAAAACTGAGCAAATCCACCTTAAACAGAGGCCGAAAAAGGCCAGCATCAAGAACTTCTAATATGTAACTACCAATTTTTGTGGAATTCACCACGCTAAAAAACTTAATAACATATCACCAGCAAATTTTAATTATTTCAACCGACCCAAACAAATAAAGAGAGTAATAAAAATTCACACCAACAGCTGTGAGTTGCAATACAATTTCTAGTAATTCACGCCACGCTTGAGTTATACTAATGCAACAACAATACAAATTCTCAATGTCAACAATACTCTAAATGAATTGTTTAGCCTCTCTCATTAAACAATATCTATATAAACTGTTCAACCTCTCTCACTTGTAGTTTCTGCTTTAGCAGACAATTCTTTTCCAATGTCAAGAATACTTTACATATCATCCACTTCGAAGCCAAATATTCTTTTGGTTACCTAAACTATTCGGCCAACAATGGAATCTCCTTCCAAAGCAATAGGCGTGTAATCGCTTTATTTTATCCATGTGATGGCCAAGAGTACAATCAAAGCTAATAGAAGGAATTTCAAATCGGTTACAATGATGGAGTGATTCACTTAAATGAGGAGACCAAGAAAATGGGAGAAGTGTCATGTTATGAGTATAGTATCAAATTTTAAACTCTATATTTCAATTTGCTAACTACTAAAACACCTTAGCAAATTGAATTTCTGCAGGCACAGATTACATCATTCAATTGAATTTCTACATGGGTGGATTCTACTAAAACTCTATCATTCAATTTTCTAACTACTAAAACTCTATCACACAAATTACACAATATAAACCAATAATGTTACAGTCTCAAATATTCAAAAAAATACCAAATCAATTTTAAACATAGAAACAAACAATCATATATCAATACAAATACTCAACCTAAATACATAAAAACCCATATATGACCCACAACAAAAAAGAGGTAGTAACAAAATTATTTTTTTTTTTTTAAAAGCAAAAAAAAGCAAAAGAAAATAACAATACTATTAATCTACTCCTTACATTGAACTATTATGCAGGGCAGTCACAAGAATAGAGGTCAAGAGCAACTGAGATTTAGAGAAACTTAAACTGAATCATCCAACTTTTCAGTATTAATATAGTGTGAGGAGAGGAAGAGATAAAAGAGTTAGAAAGCCAAAGTTTGGCATTAGGAAGCTAAAGGGTTGTTGTTTGAGATTGTAACGATGAAACACAAAGAGTTGCCGTTTGAAATTGTAACCGTGGAACACAAAGAATTGCTGCCTAAAATTGTAACCATGAAAGAGATAGGGCTGAGAATTGTTTTCTTTTTATTAGTATTTTTAATTTTAGGAAAACTATTTTTGAATTGTAAGACAAATTCAGGAAAAAGAATGGTAATGACATTACTGTTGATGTGACTCAACTTAAATGTAGCAACATTAAATGTTACGCTTCAACTTTTAGATTTATATAGATATAGATTTGGAGAGAGAAATTGAGAATGTATATTTATTTTGTATTGAGTTTGTGAACATGCATGTACTACTACTACTAGTTTAGTTTCTACTTGCTTCTCAAAAAAAAAAAAAAAAAAAAAAAGTTTAGTTTCTACTTTAATTTCTACCTTTGTCTGACCAATTAAAACAGAGAAATTGGCAACGGTTTACTTGTTTGAATAATAGACATCCGGCGAAGTATGAAAAGTAGATCTGTAAGTTTTAGAAGAAGGGGTAATGACTAATGAGTGCGTGGGTTTGGTTACAAATACAAGTGTACGTACTGTTGTGTTGAAGAGGATCTGTTAGGAATATTAAAAGAATAACATGGAGGATATTCACTAATCACTATGTATGGAGAGACACTTTCCTCTATTTGTATCTAATGACAATACTCCTTTTATGATTTCAGTTTAAGGGTCCACTTTGCACAATCACTCACACCAGTAAGCTTAAATTGACTGGATTAGGAAAACAACAAACAAAACGAGAATTATTAAAGTAACCCCACCCTCGCTATGAATCTATGATGATTATGTTTTAATTTTTATTTCAAGATCCGGAGAAATGAATGGACGAAAATTTTATTAAGAAGTTAATTTTACCACGAAAGAAGATACCCCACCGCTTAGATAAATTAATTAATTGCATGTGATTCTTGGACTTGTCTTTAATATATAGTTTGGACACACACACAGACACCCACCTACTGAATACGCGGTTTCATCTCAACCCAACACGTTATCTCTACCAGTTTTTTTTTTTTTGGTCCAATCATCCCCAATGTAATTATGTAACCGAAAACTTTCTTTATACAACACACTAAACACCTCAAAGCTAAAAGACACGCAAAAAGACAGTCCATCCTAGGATCATTGCACAACACACTAAAAAAATTATCAAATGCCGACACCATGACTAAATAAATAAAATAAAAAAAGAACGAACCTTTTTTTTTTTTTTTTTTTTTTTTTTGATACTTTGGTTAGATAGTATGGACATATCAGGAAACGCCAACTAGTTGAGTTATAAAGTTTTTTACTAAGAAACTAAAACTTGATATATTTAGGTGCCCACCCACAACTTGTTTCTCCTTGGATCTTTTTTTTTTTTTTTTCTTTTTAATTAATTACTCCTTCCATTCCAAATTGCTAGTCCTATTTCGAAAACTCAACTTTTTAAGAAAACATCGTTTATTACCTTGTCTCTTGTAAAAAAAAAAGTATAAATTTTCAAAACTACACTTAAATAAATTGTTAGTCCTATTTACAAAACCCAAATTTTTAAATTCTACTTAAAATAAAGTAAGGGTATTGATGTCACAGAAGTTTGAAGAAACAACACATGCTGCTCTCTTAAAAATTAATTTGGAGATTTCATCCTACATCAGACTCCTTCACTTGAAACAAACTCATCCTCAAGTTTATCTTTGAGATTTGAAATCTTCCATGCCAAGCAAATAAATATTTAGAATACTTGAACCCATTGATCTTCTTTCTATACTTGCAAGTCATCAATGAAATAAACAAATCAACTTGAATTTCTTTTTACCAAATAAAAATAGGCAATGATTTGATTTTATTGAGATCCTTGAAAACTTCCTCTTCAATTTCTTCCATGATGGTCTCTGCCATCTTGACTTCAAGGTCTTTCTCTATAATAGGGTCTTCGTTAATCTTCTCCACAATCTTGATTAGAGGTTCTTCTATATAAGGCCTTCATTATTTCCTCATAAATCTCTATATTTTCTTCTTTGACTTCTACATAATCTTCAAAAAAGTATTTTTTTTCAACATGTAATTCTTCCCCTTAATGGTGAAATATATGACTTTTCAAAATAATTCAAGTATGAAATTATTGGCCAATAATAATCATGTTTTGTATATGACAAAAGTTCGTCACAATCCAAATGATAAAATTTAATAACAAGCATCCTTTTCATCCTTGGCCATGAATGAATTTTGTCTTTACCTTGTCAGACTCTATCAGACTGTATTCGTTCCCACCAACGTAAGGCATACTCACTAAGTTTACACAATGAAAGTTTAACTTTTCTATCATAAAAAATATTCCCATAGTCAAATAAATCATCTAGATCAAGCAACTAATCAAGAAAGCAGTTCTTTTATGAGGTCTTATAAAGTTTGCTTACCAATAGGTTACCCATAAGTTATGTCTCCGCAGTAGTTATCCCTACTGTCTCCAAGCTTAAATGGCGTCATCCTAATAAAGATATTTGTAAGTATTTGTTGTACGTCACGTAATACTTGCTAAGTTTTCTGTCACTAGAATTGCTACTGTCTCATAAGTTAGCTACCAAACCAAAACAAGTCAAGCTCTATTACCAACTAATATCACAGAAGCCTGAAGAAAGCACACATGATACTCTCTTAAATGAAACAAAAACTAAAATATTAGTTTCTAGTAACGAACCTTGAATCCACGAGTGGTTCCTTAAATCCACAAGATAATAATTTTTTAGAATCCACCATAAAAAATGAAAATAAAAAATAGCCAAAGTCTGAATGTTATTAATTTGAAAACTAAATGGACTTTGGAAACTACAATGCCCTAATTTAACAAAACAACATTAAAAGCACCTAAAATTAAGGAAATAATAACTAAAATGAACGTTTGTAAACATGCGGCTTCTAATTTTAGAAAGAAGACATTTTGGGACATCTCATAGTCATAGTTCAAACACCTTGGGCCCAGTTAACGTGTGTTTGGAACCTCCCAACCGATGAAATTCGAAAAAGTCAGAATTGTTCAAATTTGGTTAGAGTGTTGAGAACAAGTTGAAGTTCAATCTAGCATTAAATGTTTTGGTGCTTTTGCACCCAGAAATTTTGACTTCATTAAGAGATTTACAGATGGTTATGTTATCAGGAACAAACAATTTTTTTTTTTAAGAAACAAACTAACTGTTAAACACACATGCTTAATTACTCTCTCTCACCAAGCAGGAACAAACATTGACTACAATATGAATACGATTTTTACCAATATATTATGTCTTCAAACTACACAAAGAAAATGGCAACACTCACACAAGAGAAGACATATTTCGATAGTTTGAGCTAGATATAACATATTATGTACTTATAAAACATTTGTCATTTCCACTACGTGGAACCTAGACAATTTTAACTAGTTCTAGTTTTCTTTGGGCGACGTACCAAAAAATATACTATACATATGTTCTCTAGTCTCTACCTCTTTTAAATAATATGTTACACTCGAAGACGTTATTTTCTCTATGATAAACTACGATGAACTGTACAATATTCCGTCAACTAATTATATATCTCCTGTAAAACAGATCGGAGACAGACAAAGGACCTTTCATCTTGTTTCTTGGCATATAAGTAAAAGAGGGCTGAACCTGCAATCCTCCAAACAAAGAAACAATATTTGGCATCTCTTCGGTGATTAGCATAATCATAAGTGACGTGATATATTGCAAGAGCCTCATTGTAGACCTCATCTATCCCCCTTTTACACTCTTCAAATTCCGCAGCACCATACAATATCTACAATGAAATGAGTAGTAGTCAGCAAAGCAATAAAAAGGAAAGGGGTTTCTTCAACCTGGAGATTACTTTTCATGGGAGTGAATACTCTAGAATTTAAGAAGCATAAGCTAAAGCATCACCATCTTATACTTCTTTATGACTTCATCAGCGGCCTCGTTTTTCCCCTCACGACCATTCTGCAAGGCTAAAAACATGTCCTGCCTATATTGCTCATAGTGTTCCTTCCATTTTTCCATGCAGGCTTCAGGGACTTCAACATCAAAACATGGAAGTTTCCAAACTTCTGAATGGTGCAAAGAAAACATATTACAACTTGTTACATGATGCTCTCTGAATAGCACAAGAAAAGAAAGAAACTAACTTCTTTCAAAAGCCAATTCAATAATTTCATGAGTTTAAGCACCATATGATGTTCAAAACTTCTAACTATACAATTTTATCATTTTAATTAGAATATTAGAATACTGCAGAACATAATTTGAAGAAGAAAATTTGCCACTGAAGTCCATCTTCTGTCCTTTAAAACATTAGATTTACCATATCTTTTCTTATTCATTAAACAGTCTAGGGGCTGCCATGGGGGAAAATTAATTGGAAAAAAACTGCATTGTAATCAACCCCTTGTAACTGAGGGTGATTGTATGAGATGGAAATTGTCTAAGAAAGGGGATTTTACTATCCGCTCTTTTTATCACAAGTTACATGGTTCTTCTCCCATTGTCTTTCCTTGGAAAGGCATTTGGAAGGTTAAGGCACCCCAGCGTGTCTCTTTCTTTGTTTGGACAGTGGCATGGGATAGGATTCTCACAAGAGATAATCTGAGGCTTAAGGGCTATGACTTCGTGGATTGGTGCATTATGTGTCGGTGCTATGGGGAGACAGTGGATCACTTGTTGTTACATTGTGGAAAGGCTTATCGGCTGTGGTGGTGCTTTGTCTATAGAACCTTTGGGATTTCATGGTTCCCTCTGGTATGGTGTCAGATCTTTTTTTTAGCTGGTGGAATTGGTTGGGGAAGTGTTCATCTCACATTTGGAATTTAGTTCCATTGTGTCTGATGTGGTGTATTTGGAGAGAACACAACCGGCGGACATTTGAGGATTTGGATAGATCCGATGACCAAATGCTTGCCTTTTTTACTAGTTCCCTTTTTTATTGGGCTAGGACTTGAGGACTCACATCTAGTAATTCTCTTCCGCTCTTCCTTAGCTCTCTTTGTCTTTGTTCTTAGTGTTTTTCTTCTTTTCGTTTGTACTTTTCTTTCTTTTTTTGTACGTTTGATTTGTTAGTGGTTTTTTGCACTTGGCAGTTTTTTGAATATAAGTATTTCTTACCTATCAAAAAAAAAAAAAAACTGCAATTGTAAAAAAGAATCCTCACCTTTCATGGACTGATCTTCTGTTTGATATTTATTAACCGTATCATAAATTAAACCCAAAATTGATGTTGAATTGAAAGAATTGTCCCTCTCCATGTAATGTGGAAACAATTCAGCCTTCAATTCTCTTGGAACTTCAATCTGCAAATAATAATAACAATAATAACAAATTTCTAGATAGAATCAGTCACTACAAGGCAACTTGGGAGATCAAGAATCAAGAACACAAAATAGCTAGATATAAATGTTGGCAAGGGTATCTACTTACACAGAATTCTAAAAACCACTAAGAGCTCCCAACAATATCCTATCATAAAACAACAACAAAGCCCTTCCAGATTTTGTCAATGTTCAAGTGTCCTTCACATTAAATCACCAAACACCTATTGATGAGATTGTTACCTTTGATTTTGCCCACATTCATTGATATTCACACAAAGTTTTCTTTCCAGGCATCATTGGACCTCAAAATTCAAGACAATACAGACACATTAGACAAGCAGGGGTTTTACTCTGGCAGTGTGCACAAGCCAGCATTCTATAACTCTTAAGTCAAAAATGCTATTACTTAAGTAGAAGATATGGTTATAATCACCACATTGGTTGTTTGTAACTTGGCACAAGTCAAGCAAATCAAAGAAGCCAACTATCATGACAAAACAATACCAGAAGTTTGGAGACTTCTTTGTTGATTTTGGAATCCCAGATCAGTTAGAAGAATAAATGAGGTGCAACAGAATTCCCAAGTGGTTGCAAAAATTAATCCTTTTGACACTTAATTCTGATGTAAAAAATCTAAAGACTGAAGTCCAATCCAACATATGCATCACTTCAAAAGGAAAACCTTCAATTACTAATTTGTTAATCAAAACTACTTAGATCAATTGACATATTCTGAACATCCTGATTCACAAGTTTAAAGGCCTTGTTGGTCCACTTTTATTTAAATGGATGAATCTAAGGAAAATAATTCTCATCTGTGCTATTTGCCACATGGCCTCAATGCAATCTACTGTAAAAACAATCTTTGAAGTTTACCAAAAGGAGAGGTAACCAGGTGGTAAGTTCTGAAAACTTCAGCCTGAGAAGTTCATGATATGAACAGTGGCAATCACAAGATATTCAGCCTAAATTCATACAGGACTACATGCAACTGGTGCATAGTCACGACTCCCTGAATATCTATCAAATGTTTAAAAAAGATATAAAACTAACCTTTTGTCCACCCTTTTTGGGTGCATCTATAGCATCATAATATATATCAATTAATTTTAGTATGTTTGCTTTCACACGAACTTTCTCTTCAGTACAATCATCTCCCAGAGTAAGAAGCCGATCCATCAGTGCCAACCAGCTATCTGCTGCCACACCTACAGCATAACTGTAAACAGAAGAAAGTAATTTGAATATAAGCATCATGACCTCATATTAATGAAAGTTTACATCAGCATACCATATTTTTTACATTAGAAACAACTCGAAGAAAACACCATGCTAGGAACCATGGTCTCAGTTCTCTAATAAGACAGATTATCCACTACCACCACATTTTTTTTTTTTTGTGAGGTAATGAGGAAACCATCTAGGAAGCACGGGTACAAGTATGGATACAACACGGCAACACAGTGATTTTTGAAAAATTAGCCCTTATTAACCCTTAACTAGGAACCACGGGTATGGCACCCCAAATGAAGTGTCCATGCTCCATGGGAAACCATTCAATTTGATCATAGAAAGAAAAGAACATATTTATGGGGCCAATATTATATATTTATGCTCTTTTTGAAGGCCTTGCATGCTTGTTAAGAATTAATAAGTTTGATAAATTAGTAAATCTTTTTATGGGGCCAATATCATATATTTAATATTTTAAGGGGGCTTTTAGAGAATAAGGTTGTAACCCTAGAAGTATATATAGACAAAGACAATCTAAGAGAAGAAACTACTCAAGATACTCAAGGAGATAAAGCTTGATGGCTCTATTGAGCTTAGAACCCTAGGAAACCTTTTTCTTCTCTAAATCTTAAACCCATATAGAAATATCTGAAATTTTAGAATTTTGCTTAGGGTAACTAGCCAATTGTGAAACGGTATGAGTTTTCCATGGGTATTACTATGAAGCATTAAAAGGGTTAGGCCCGAATCTCCTAGATGGTTGATTGTTATATTTATTTAGAGTCCGGTGTTAATTTCATTGGATCCAAATGTCATATCTGTAGTGTGGTTCATCTGCTGGAGTTCTTAAAAAGGTTATACAAAGGTTGATTTCCAGAAAGGTTGATCCAGCTTGTTAGGACTTGGTTATTTATTGAGTTGTCAAACTCACTCCCCCCTTTTCCCCCTTTCAGATTCGAATCTTAAGGAATAGTAAGCGATGGGGCTTCCACTGGGGTGTGCTCCTGAGAGGAGTATAGGAATATTTTGAAATAAGAATGGATTTTGGTTCTTAGAATTTTCTTGTCATTAGTATTTTATGCACTTGAGATTGGACTTTATTTTCCTTGATGTTTTGGAGACTATGGCATTTAAATTATCGATGGTAGTTGGATTTGATTTTACTTACTGATTATTTGAGGTTAGTTATGCTCTTTTTGAAGGCCTTGCACGCTTGTTAAGTGAAACCTTTAAAAGTGCACGGCAGTTGCCACATGTATAGCCTCTTGGTTGGGTTGGGGGCATTAAAATATGACTTCAATCTGATTTATGTTTAGCATTACAAATTGACACCCCAGCAGTTTTTAGAGATCCAACAGTAAGTTGAAACTTCAAAAGAGTAATCAATTTTTTAAAAAAAAAAATTCAAACAGTATTTTTCTGCAACCTATACTTGTTCATTACAAAATAAAAAAGTAGAATTTAGGATGATAATCAGTAAATATGGGGTACATGGTAGCCATAAGATAGTAAAGCTTAATGACATCTGCACAAACCTTCACATTTAAAACAAAAATTTAAGGTACAAGGCAGAATACATACCTTGGCTGAAACCTGGTTGACAGGAATAGTTTAAAAAGCTCTTGTTCAAGTTCCATGGATGAAAAATCGGTTGGCTTTTTAAGGGGGATAGCATTATTGGGCACTTTATGCACTGAATTAGATGGTGTCCAAGGTTCACTCACTTTAAAATGTTCCAATAGCTGAAGTAATTTCAATAATAAATGGTCAATGTAGAAAGAATCTAAATAATGTCAATTATAAATTGAAATAGGTACTAAACAGAAGCTTGAACTTTTGGCGTTGATTTGGCAAAATCTTAGCATTCTCTTCAAGATATTAACCTTATACCTAACCAACAATCATTTACCATTTTTTTATTTACTCAACACATAAATTATACAGTGTCTATCAGTATCATTTTTTTTCCTCAAAAGATTTTGACACTTTTTTTTTAATGGAAGATATAGAAAAAGATTTTGACACTTGAATAAGTGTTGAAAGTAACAATTTTTCAGTTTCACCAGACAGCCTGAAATTAGACCTATCAACCAATATAAACCTATATCTTAAATTCTAAAATTGGTACCAAAACTGAGATGTCAATTTGGTGCAAAATGACATGTTCACAAGATCCATGATTCAGTTAAGGAGACTAAAATATTATATAAGATCAAAGATCATGTTCTTACCGTGTTAATTAATGAAGATATGAAAAGTAAACTTTTATTTCATCAGATAGCCCAGGACATGCTATTGATGTCAAAAGTAAAAATATTTCAACATAGTTGACATCAAAAGTCAGGCTTTACTTGTTTTATACTGTTCATGCTTAAAGTCAAAAACTTTGAAGACAACAATATTGGCAAGCCAATGTTTTACAGTTGAGTTGTCAATAAACAACATATTCACAAGTTACAAAGTAATTGCATGGTAAATATTGGCTATGAGACAGAGTAATGAACACACAACCTAAGCAAATAATGCTTCCATGAAAAGTAGAGATGTAATTGCTAGGTCTTAGATGTAAGTTAATTCCTTGTGATAAAACTCAAATTAAAAGTGTTTGCAATTGATGTAATTAAGTTAGCTTGAAATCGTTTCAAGAAGCTACAAAGACTGCTGAAGAAATTTGAAGCTGAGAATTTTGCTTAAGAAAAAAATCAAATATACACAACCAAAACCTTAAAGAAGACAAAAAATTTGCAAGATACTTGCTCGACATTCGCTTGATGGAGATTGTGCAGACAATAGAAACATAATCCAAGTTCTGCTAGAAGAGGGATTCTTGCAAAAGTTTACCCCTACCTTGTGCATCTATATAAATCACATGTTGCACGACTAGGGCTGTTCACAGGTCAGAAGGGCTCAGGTTTTCCCTGAAACCATCACTCAACCCAATGGCAGCAGGTTGGAGAGAAGGCCAACTGATGCCGACCAAGCACCAGCGGGTTATCAGTTGATTGGGCCATTGGGTTTCACAGTCGGAGTTGTCGGGTTATTAATTGGATATCTAGAAAAGGGAAACAACAACAGATGACGAGGATCTTGACCATCATGGTCAAAACCAGACTTCGGTGGCCAGATCTTGACCTCGACAAGCTGAGAGATGCCAGATCTCAAGCTCAACTACTATAACTCCAATGGCGTTTAAGATGGAAAAGGGAACAATTTGTCTGTCAGTAAGGAACTCCCACAGTCTGTGACTCAAAGAGAGAGACAAGGGATTGGTTAGGTCAGTTTCGCCGGGTCCAGGAATCCAGGAACCCAAGACTCAAACCGAAAACTGAGTTCCCAAGATCCAAGATCCACCACTTGACCGCCTATGCACTTGGAGGCAACCACGGGTCACCATGTCAGTCCAGGCAGGCCAGGTGGGTTGGGTTTTCCAGCCCTATGCACGACTTATTGACCAATGGAAGGCTGCCATACCAGAGCTAATAGATTCAAATCTTGAAGCCTCCTCTCTTAAGCCAACCAAAATATCATGTGTACCCACTCATCTTGCGATTCCAAAGTGCATAAATAAGAGGCTTCTTTGTAACCTCAGAGTTTGAGTCTAGTGAGTTCACTGCTGCAAATCTTCGAGGGATTTTTTAAGAGTGTCGTAGTTCTGTTAGGTGTGGATGAGATGTTATTGGAGAAGATCCATATGGAAGAATGGGCTACTGTAGTTTGAAGGCAAACAAGGCATTTTCTAAGGTTGCAATAGAGTCTAGACTCAAAAGTTTTGAGAGTAGACTATTTTTAACTATTTCTTTTATAATGGATTTTCTAACAGGATTAGATCCCGGTAGTGGTTTTTACATTAAAGAGGTTTTTCAGAGGTTTTCCACTTTATCACCAAAATTTATGTGCCATTTACTACTTTGATTATTCTTGTTTTCATTTGGTGATTGGTTACTGTGGTTTAATAACTAAGTTGAATTATTTGTTTGGAAATTATGTAACTTGTTGATATAATCTGCTTAATCCGCTGCATATGTGATTCGGAGTTGAATGAGATTTTTTTCGAGAACCAATTGAAAATCATTGAGTGAGATGCAAGCAGGTACCTAAGAGAAACAAATGAAGAATTAAGGAGTGCTATATCAAGCTGAAACCACTACTTAAGGGTAGCATTTAACAAGTTCAGACCCAAACGTTGGCATTGAATGAGGTTCATCGAAAAAGACAAATCCCTATGCATATGTGCAATGCAAATTACTGAAAGATAAGTAAAGCAACCATAGATACCATTATACTAATATACTGAAAAGAGTGTAGGACAAGCGTTTAGAACTGAGATTATACCAACTATCAAGGGGGCGAAATTTTCAGATAAAAAGAAAAAATGCTCTGAAACTAAAGAAAATGTAAATACCAACCTGAGGGTTTCTTGAGACCCAATACATGTCACCATCAAAATCACCCCCCGCTATTTCGTCCCCCAAGGACCGTGGACCTTTACAAGGGAAGAATATGGCAAACTTTGCATTTCCAATGAAAGATTCTAAGGCCTTCACATAGGTAGCCTTTAAAACATGAATGTCACCAAAGTGCAAACCAGGATTCCGGTACACTAATACCTTCCCCGAAATTTGTCCATTATCACTACATATATTGTTCAAAGAAAAAAAAATTTTAAATAAGTACAAAAAGAGCCTAATTAATTGCCACTAAAGTTGTCAGGCATTGATTATAAAAGAAAAGATTAACATACGATAATTAAGAAAATAGAAAATGTATCCACTCATGTAAATCTTCACAAATCAAAATCTAATTAATAAGTCATTAACCCAACATATAACAAAAAAGCTTATTGATATTCGATACCACAATACCGTTGAGTAAGATAATGAGTAAGGTATCAGTAGCATACCACATAACAGTATGATCAAGATATAGACAATCTCTAAAACCTTTATCAATAGAATGCAAGATTATTGTAATTTATCTTGTGATACTTTGAAAAAATTTTACAGTTCTTATACAATTGCAACTGTACTGATATTTTCAAATTCATTTTAGACCTTTTTATAATGCATTTAAATTTTCAACTTAAAGTAATCATGCCTAATCAAAACATCATTTAAAAGATATGTATAAAGTTAAACTTAAGGTAGCAAACTATAAAAAAGAACAGATGCAAGCCTATCCTAACTCAAATTCAAAAGAATATTTCATTTGCACATAATAATAATAATAATAATAATAATAAGGGTCCTTTTAACGAGTGCCCTTAGGGCAATTGTTAATAAACCATTTTATGAAATTTTTGACACCACTCTCATGGGAAATATAAAAAGCCATCAAAAAAAATTTAATTGATTTTTTCTTTTCCAATAAAAAGTTTCTAAACATATTTCTTAAACCAATGTCCTTAGGACATCCGTTAACTTTTCTCTAATAATAATAATAATAAAGTTGAGTGCAGCACATGATAGGAGAAGGTTAGAGAATTCCTCATTAGTTTTAGAATCCCACATTGGCAAAGAGAATCATAGGGAGGTCACTAATTATATTAAAAGTGATAGCCCCACATTGAAAAGAAAAAAAGTAAGGAGGTCTGTCACTCCTTGTAAAAGAAGTGGTGGTGTAGCTTTGATGTGTGTGTAAGATTTAAGAAGCAAAACTGTCTTGTGAGAGAGGTATAGACTATGCTTTGCCTACTGAGATAGTGTAAGGGCACCTTTGATGTATTGGAATTTTGGGTTAGTTTTTTGTGAAAGTTTACGTGTAGTTGTAATTTCTATTATTAATGGTAAATTTTGGTTGTTGTTGCCCGTTAGTAGTGAAGGTTAAAAATCAGATGTAAGTATAACAAAGTAGACATTTAAAAATATCAAGAAATATATCTAATTGATTTTTTTTTAACTAGTAAATATAGCTTTTTTTTTCATAAACGCTCAGAATGGTTTTTGAATATATACGAAACTGGAAAACGTCTAACAAGTATACATACAGAATAACACAAACTTCATCACTTTTGAGTAGCCCAGTGGGATCAACAGTCCCCATTAAATAGTAACATTCAGGTACATGAAGCTTTCCTCCTTTAAGGCTCTTCTTTTCCTCCTTCATCAATATAGAGAGTCGATGTTGCAAATATGATTCATCAAGAGGAAGCCCGGATAAAATCATTCTTGCCACACTAAAATCATCCATCTCCCCATGGTTAACAGAAACTGCATAAACAAAAAAGAATTGAAGGGGAGATCACTCAAGGACTACAAGTAAATGGAAGAGAAAAGTATTGGCATGAGATTTATTTTTAGCAAGATTTAATAAGAAGCAAATAAAAATGTTAAAATTAATTCCAGAATTCTAAATCAAAACCTAAGATTTTGCTTCCAATAAGGCCAGAAATTCTATTTCTAAAAAAGAAGATAAATTATGGCTACTCATAAGCTATAACCTTTAACAGGAAGACTACCTCTTAGTGCAGCACCCTTATTGGAGAAAACTCCATGAGCATCACTTAAAGCATTTGAAAGTATATCCATGAAATATTCTTTTGGGACACCTCCATAGCTTAAAAGTGCAATCAAATTTCTTGATAGATATGTTTTCTTTGGCTGATTGCTGGCAGAGTAGAACTGAAAATTAGACCACTTAAACAATAGAAACTAAAAACAGAAAAGCAGCACTTTCATTGTATCTAAGTTTCTCTTTCAGGAGAAATTTATATCATCAAACAGCAATACAAGCAAACCAGTGGTCACAATATCATATGATGAGATATTATGTCAATTATAAGCTCACTACTTACCAATATAGTGGATGATGAGTCTGTCACATTCTCAACCACACCAAAGAAGAACATTTTTTTTAACAATAAAAGAAATGGTAAGTCAAATTTAAGCAGGGAACTTTTTGCATGAATTAACCTAGAAATCACAATCTCGGCCATCACTACTAGCATTTCTGCACACCAACATAAGCTGCAGTTTCTCAATGAATATTTTACATTTGCATGACCACTTCGCCACATTGAGGATTAGCCCATGACCATGAGTTGCATATATGAACGGGAGTATCAATTTTTTGACAGAGACATGTAGTACCAGGCAATGCAATTACCAAATCATGACTTAAGTGTTTGTTACCTAGAAAATAGCCAAAGATTGTAAGTTACAGAAAAATAATAACTTTGTACAAGTTTCTTGACAAGAATGCCTAATACCTGTAGAATTACGGGCATTTTGTAGGTGAATTCATAACTAGTCTCAAAATAAGTTCAAATATAGGGGGACTTGGGTGCCATGTCCTCAAGTGTCCAACACATGAATCATCAAATATATGCGTTCTACAAATCATAGCAATTGATTGTGTCCCTTAAGAATTATTGGTTTTGGAATTCTACTATCAAAAGGAGAAACATGTGATATGACAATGCAGGAGGAGAGCAGGTTTTGTTATCATCAGTTAAAAGGTTGTCACTACGTATTTGCTATTTTCAGCAGAATTTAAGGTCATAGGGATCTTACTTTTCAGGACAACAGGAAATGTAATTGATCTGTAGGGCTGTGTATCTTCTTTCACTGCCCCATGGTATAGGGCCAACAGAGTTTATACCTCTGTAGCACAGACAAGCGATAAAATGTGCCGTGTACTGCACCAATATGTGTACGTCCGTGTCTAGCACATTTCCGGAAAGAGAAAACAATTCTTTGATTGGGACACAGCACGGAGACGGTCATGACAAGTTCACAACACGTTACTTTTTAAACCTTAGAATTTTGGGTGTGTTTCATTTAAACCTCAAATTTTCAAAATGTTTTATTTAAACCTTAAAGTTACTAAAAATGTTTTAATAAAATCTTATAGTTTCATATAGTTTTATTGAAACCTTAGTTTTTGGTAAGTTTCCTCTAGACCTCAAAGTTTGAAATAAAACTTCATTTAAGACAACTGATCACATGATAATGAATAGGGTTAACAGGAAAAATGTAATAGAAGGATTTCAAATTGGATATTCCATTGGTTATTGATTTCATCGTTCCAAAATGAATTTAATGATACGATGGGAAAGAAAGATTCTTTGTTCTTGATGCTTCCATAGGTGATTGAAGAGTTGGTGCAAGTTTCAAGTTTGAAGGACCTTATACTTCAACACTTAAAAACTCAAGGTCGAGTTTCTTCCAACCAGAGGAAAATGATGAAGCCATGGAAGATTAATTTGCTATTACTTTGCAAATTCACCTATTCAAGAATTATTTTATGGGGTCCACATGTGAAGTCCAATTGAACTTAACGTCATGGAATTTTGATGGTCTAAGTATGAGTCTTTTAAGGTTAAAAGTTAAAACAGAAACCTAATAAATACTTAACTTGGACCCAAAGAAAATAAACCTAAGATACTTAGAATACCCTAGAAGATTCTAAACTCAACTAAATTACCAAAACACCCTCAATTCGCAGTAATTGCAAAAATTACGGATTTGCCCCTGAATATAAAATTGACCATAACTAATAAAATAAAAACCCAAATTAAAAACTGATTTATCCCTAAAAGAATCGTAGTTAGACCATCAAAACCTCATGATCTTTCAATTGGACTTCACACGATGGACCCCATAAAATAATTCTTGAATAGGTGAGGCTACTAGCAAATTAATCTTCCATGGCTTCACCATTCTCCTCTGGTTGGAAGAAACTTGACCCCAAGTTTTAAAGTCTTGAGGTATAAGAAACTTCAAACTTGAAACTTGCACCTACTCTTCAATCACCTTTGGACACATCAGGAACAAAAAGATCATATCATTAAATTCATTTGGAATGATGAAATCAATAACTAAAGGAACATCCAACTTGAAATCCTTATTGAATTTATCTATGATAGTAACATCAAAATCTTCCTTCATCTTGATTTTTCCATGATCAATTTTATGTTTGTCTTGCTCCTTTGTGATTACCATTGCAAGAGCACTGATATCTTCCTTAGGCTTGACCTCTTGTTTTTGCTTTAGTTGTTCTAGTTGTTCTGCATTCATGGGCTTTAACACAATTTGTGCATTATTGAACATAAATTTATATGTATTGTTCTTTTCACTATGATAACATCTCAATCACACTACCTTGTATGGTCTCGGATGTGATTCCATTGGTAGCTTCAACCTCTCGACAGTAGCTGCAAAAATAATACTTATGTCACTGCCACCATCAATAATAATCATTCGAGCTTCAGTCCCACAACACACTATGGTCCTAAATATTAAAGTAGACTTCCAATCCTCCTCTGGCTTGGGTGCAGCACGAATATGCCTAATAACTAAAAGAAGAGAGGTATCTTCTTCTTCGTGATCAGCTTCGGGAATAGAATCCAACTCCTTTCTGGGTACAGGTCAAGCGGAAAAAGTATTTCATCCTTCTAGTTCCGGAACTCTAGCTCGAGCGGATCAACAATAGAAGCTATACCCGAAAAAGCGGTCTATACAACTTTAGTTAATGGAAGGGATTTTGTAGTGTGAGTAGCATTAATGGTGGTACTTGATCCCGTCTTTCCTCCCTCTTACTAATTTGTTCCCTTGTCCTTTACTCCATAAGCATTTCCCACCTTCCTACTAGCCATTTTATGTCTAGCCCCAGCTTTAAGAATGATTTGGGATCATTCACGGGGGACTTGTTAATAGAGAGTTCCCTTGGTTCGTGGTTTGATTGACCCTTGAGCACAAACTCGCCTTTTTAGGCACGTTGCTCGACTTAAAGGCCTCTTAAATTGATTTTATCAGTACAGACATTAGCCGTAGAATCTCAATTGACTTGAGAGCGATATACCATTTTACATCTATCCTCAAGTGGACTTTCCCCCCATAGCTATATCTATATCCTAGAAGGTAGCTACTGGAACTCTAACAAAAGGTAGCTACTAGAACTCTAACGTGAGGGACGGAGTAATGGGCCTCACTCTAGCCCTTCTATCAATATTCTTCTTTCAATACTAAGAAAGAAGAACCCGAATACAACTTTTTCTTTGGTTAAAACTTGCAAAAGCGCTTTTCTCGATTGGAGATAGGAGAGACCGGCTCGGAGGTATTTGAGAATGAACTGCCAACTGCAGCAGTCTCGTCTTCTTGCTTTGGAGGGTAGGACGAGAACCTCGTTACTACCTTTTCTTAATAGATAGAGGTTTGTGGACCCTTTATCTCAACAACGCCCAGTACAGGGAACTGATCTATTAAACCTAGCTCACGAGAAAGAACTAGGGGAATCTCTCCACCTAGGAAATGCGGCATGAAGCACGGGCGAGCAGCCTACCTGCAGGAACTAAGAGGCAATTAAGGGAAATCCCCAATCCCCTTGACTCGGAATGAAGGGAAAGACTGATCGTGGATAAGAAGCGAAGACAAGCCTGCTAAGGCAATTCTTTCTCCTTTTCCGAGGAAGCATGGTCAAGGTCAAGTGCCAAAGACTTTGACTTACTTTCAGGACGGAATTAAAGAAAGAAGACAGGCGTTAGCCAATGGCTTTACCGATGGGTGCTCCCAGTCCAACTGGTATTTTCCTTATGACTCCGACTGTGGGTTTACCTGAGATTAGACCGATTCTCCTCCTGCTGCTCAACCAGCTCGGTCTGACCTGACTTTGACTGCTTCCTAATCGCTGGTCAATGAAAACCCTAGCTCCTTAGCCCTATCCTTTGCTGGCTGGTTTTCCCACAGGGACTACTCCTTGCTCTTTTCTTTATTGTTGGATGGGGAAGAATAAGATTAGACTGTCTCTGTGTAGAGAAACCTACGATTGAAGGTCTTTAAGTTTTGAAGCATACAAGATGAAAAGAGAGTCATTTGGTAATCTTAAAAAAATCGGTGTTAAAACAGTTGCTTTTTCAGACCAAAAATAAGTGCTTTAATGCGTGGACCGTAAGCCCCTACTCCTAATAAGTTGCGAAGTTCAGTCCCTTCCAATATGAGTGTAAGACTTGCATCACATTACCTCCTGTGCTAAAAAAAAGCAGCTAACTAAGAATGCCAGCTGATATAAGACTACCCTTGCTTCTTTGGCATAATCCCTTAATCAATTTTTTTGTAAAAGAGATCCCCCTTCCCTTTCCAGTGTCACTAAACAGGTTTGGTATTCCTAGATGCATTCCTTCTTTTCATCGAAAGTTGATCATGAAGAGAGACGTGGGTGGATAAACTAGTTCGCTTCTACCTTTCGATGTTCTTATTATCGCAGCTAATCCTAGTCAGGAAAAATTAGGGATTTGTCTGTATAGTTATGGTGGGTTTAGGATTAGGAAAGAAGAAGAATTAGAGAGAAATACAAGCTGTTCAGTAGCTGTATAAACAGTACATGTGAACAGTAACTTTAGAAAGAGAAGAGATAAGGAGAAAGAATCAATGAATGCCAATTTGCCTATTGCTTAAAACACTCAATTTTTATCAATCAACATTCTCCCTTTTGAATACATTGAGAACAATAACTCTTACTTGTACTAGTAGTATTAGGATTTTTTTTTTTTTTTTTTTTTTTTTTTTTTTTTTGAGAATGATTAGGATTACTAGTTTGACTAGTAAACCAAAGCTAATAAGTATTTAACTTGGACCCAAAGAAAATAAACCTAAGATACTTAAAATACCCTAGAAGATTCTAGACTCAACTAAATTACCAAAATACCCTTAATTCGAAGGAATTGTAGAAATTACAGATTTGACCCTGCATATAAAATTGATCATAAGTAATAAAATTAAAAAAAAAAAACCCAAATTAAAAACTCTTTTAACTGTAAAAGACTGGTACTAGACAATCAAAACCCCATTACCTTAGTTTCTGGAAAAAAAAAAAAAAAAAACCTTCACTTCAATTGGACTTCACACGTAAACCCCATAAAATAATTCTTGAATAGGCAAATTTGTAAAGTAATAGCAAATTAAGCTTCCATGGCTTCATCACTCTCGCTCTCCTAAGGCTGTGCCTGCCACTGCCAAGCTTAGATCAAAGAGCCATCCTGATTGCGTCAACCACAGTTAGTCTCTCCATCCCTCTTTGCACTCTGTCTCTATTCGCATCTTCTGTCTTTTCATTTATTTTTTTCTTTCTTTTTTCTGTTTTTTTTTTTTTTTTTTTCTCTTTTAATCTTCCGAATAAATATACTGAGTAGTGATTTTGATTAGGTTTTTTTTTTTATTGAGCTATGGTTTATGAGATTTTTTTATTTTTTTGGTTATTATTAATTAATTGATAATGATATAATGTACAAAATATGAAATTATGCAGAATACTTAATAGCATTTTTTTTATTTAATTATTTAATAGCATTATTTTATTAATAAATCTATTATTGCCTTTAAATTAATTTAGATATGTTTTCAAACATTTTATTGTTGTTACTTATTTTTAAAACCTAAAATAAAATTAATTATGCCCAAAAATTTATAATATATACCTAAAAAATTATTAATTAATTAATTTTCATATCCCTATTGTGTTGACTCCTGATTTTTTAAGAAATGTTGTAGTGTTCCGTGTCATGTCAGCTTCCAAGGTTTATCCTTATGACTTTTTTTGACAGGTAAAGATTTTTTGGAACTCAAGGGAAGTTCCATCTCACTACCACAGATAAAGATGGACACAAATTCCACATGTTTTTGCATTTGGCCAGAATTAGTGTAGGGTTTAATACCTTTCTCTTTTTTTCTTTTTCTTTTTTACGAGGGGGTTTAATACCTTTCTATGAATAAGATTCTCTTGAACTTTTAAGATCTTCTAAATTGATTTGTTTACTTTATTTTCTTTTTATAAGTAAACTTAAAAATGGATTCATATTGTTGCCAGGCAAAGCTTGACTTTTCATCAAGCCTGCTAGGTAAACTTACAACACCATAGACAATTCACCAATAAATATGGGATAGACTATCAGAAATTAAATCTCCCTTATACATGATTTTCCTATTCCCCATTTGAACCCGGAGCACATTTGATGGTTTCAAACAAAGACCATTTTGAAAAATCAGATATAAGTGATAACTTATTAACAAGTACACATTAACTACAGAGAGCATAAAACTTCAAAATAGTATAGAAGTGTCAAATGATGAAAACCTTGTCCCCACTATCTCCAATGAATTCACCGTTCTGACATTTGAAAGTTTTGGATCTGTCTCAACTTTAATCATTGAAGGTCGAACTTGAATTGTTCTAGGAGGAAGCTACAAAATTTGAATAAAGAAAATGAACAAAGCATGCAATATTAGAAGCAGAAAAAGGAAACTAGATCAAAACCAGTCAGACAAAAATAAATAAATAACAAAGAGCATCACCAGCCAATCATTGCAGTCATTTAGGACATTTAATAACCAGAACATATTAGATATGAAAGCCAAAACCAGAATTCTTTACACTGACGTGAGGAGCATAATGTATTACACTAACATCAGAGTATAAGTTGCTAAATTTTACATAATTATTAGACACAAAGCTGCAAGTCGGAGGTTGAATGATACTGAATTATAAGAACTTTTCATCATGTGAGTATTAATCAGAAGTCAGAGGTGATTTCCACTAGCACTATAGCATCCAACAATAATATTTAATCAAAGTAATCTAAAATTAGATATCATCAGAAGTGAGGCACATAGTTGATGCATGGTTATAACTGTTAGAGTTACTGTTGTTATTTTTCCATTAGGTTGTTATTGCACATTAGCAAGGGGTATTCTAGTAATCTTGCCATATCGCAGTAATATAAATATGTGCTAACCTTTCTCTCTTTTCTCTGTCTCTCTAACTTCTCTTCCTCTTTCTTCTCTTTTAACCATAATTTTCATATTTTACAATTCAACTAAAACCAACAACATTAGAGTCATGTTGAAGTATTTTCTAATATGTTCATTAATGTCCCAAGTCAAAATGTTCCACTCCATTAAAATATTTTGTTCCAATAAAAATCCAACGATAAGGTCATCAATCAAATGGGTTGTGAACAAACCGAGCTATGTTCGTGCACAAGCTCATGGGTATCAAGTTTGAGATATATATATATGGGTTGAGTTTAAGTTACACTTGGTATAACTCTAAGTAATGTTACACTGCTTAATATTTTTTAATTGGATGCGAATATTGACAAATCTACCGTTAGATTACATTATCTTCATATATTCTTCATTCTTGTAAAATTTCGAGGTGATCAAAGATAAATAGCCATGTCATCAATTAATTGTTAAAATTAAAATTTTTATAGTTTAAAATAATGCATAAAAGATGAGTTTATAGATCAAATGGTAAATAACATCGGATTGATATGAAAATTGGCATACATGTTAAGAACATATAGAACATGTAATTCAACGGTTGGATTTTCAAAATATTAATTCAATAACAAGTTATTTGGTTGTATAATATTGCTTAGAGTTACACTAGATGTAACTTGAACTCAACCTTATACATATATAGGATTGTATAAGTTTATAAGATATCAAATTATTTTTGCCGATAATATACATTGTCCATTTTGTAGTACATGAACCTAATTTTTATCCTTTTGTAAACAAAAATCATTCTACCTTATTAACTCAAATAATATAATTTTAATATAACTTAGTTATTAATTATTCGCATAGATTCGATATTGGATTGTGTACATTCATAAGATATCAAATTATTTATGTCATTTATTAATGATATAAATAGCCCATTTCATAGTAAAAAGTATATATAATTTTTAATAGTACACACTACACAGTAAATGAACCTAATTTTTATACTTTCATAACAAAAATCATTCTATCTTATTAACTCAAATTATATAATTTCAATATAATTTAGTTGTTAATTATTCACATAGATTTGCTAATGAACAAAATATTTTAGTCATGGTTGTTTAACAAAAAAAATGAACCAAGCTTGAACATGTAATTTAGTTTAGTAAAGAGCTCGAACTCGACTCATCTTCAAAATAAAATTAAATGAATAATCTTAAACTTTTAAGACTCGACTTTGCTAGGCTCGTTTGCAGCCCTATTTATCAGCACTAGCTTGGGGAAAAAATTACATTCTTGTTAGTCTCAGGAAGTGTGTTTAGGGTTAATTAATTTACCCTAAAAATGCTGACTCAATATTTCTGCATTTATGGTGTTAGGAGCATAATTGTTTTCGGTTAAAGTTGGATCCTTTGGAATTAAATCTTTCTTCAAGTAAGAAAGAAGTCAATGCTCATTCAATTCACACTACCTAACTTGGTGCTTGAGAATAAAATAAGAAAAAATATGGGGAATACCAATTTTGAATAAACAATGCAATACAAAGATAAGGAAATAGACAATTGAGTATGAACAAGAAAGTACCTTTTTATTGACCAAAAGGGTTCCCTTAACAGCACAACCATTGTTAAAGAGACGAAACTGGATTAGCAAAGGCTGGAAAACAAATAATAATTGAAATGGGAATGAATTCCAATTCCAAAATAAACACACACACTAGTAAAGGCTCAAAAAGAGAAGGAAACACCAGTTTTTGATCAACATACTGGTTCTTGAGCTTTAGATTCTTGCCATCGCATTGCCAAAAGATTACTTTCAAGTTCAACAATACTGGGATTTGTCTGACATTATTAAAGAGACCATTAATCAAATGATAAGTTATGTACACAGAAGATTAAAAGACATATTTGTTTTATAAAAAAATACATAAGATAAAAAGACAATGAAATACAAAACATCCAGTCCGGCCATGACATGAGTTCAGATCATTTAACTCACAGAAACAGAAACATAACAAACTGAGATCAGTTCGAAGAAACTAACTTTTCAATTCATTATTTTAATCTGTATATCCAAAATCACAAACCTCAATATTTTCATCCCTTGTGCGCTCTCCTCTGTGTACATTATTACCGCAAATCAAAGCTAAATCCTCAGATATGAAACCAGTTCCATCTGTATGTATACGAGGTTTCTCAGGTTTTTCATAGACAACTTTACCCTCTCGATCCTGCAGTTTACCCATAAAGGAAAAAGGGAAAAAAAAAAGCATATTGAAGAGAAATTGATAAGAAAAAAATTTGAATTTAACCAGATTCATAGAAGACAAGAAATTTCATTGAAAAGATAATTCTAAAATCATACCTTGCAAAGTACATCTTCAATTCTTTGGATATTAACAAATGCTAAATCAACTTCTAGCTTTGTGGTCTTGGACAAGATAAGAGAAAACCTGACTTCAAAGTAAAAGTAACTTTCAAATCATTATGAAAAATTCTTAGATATGGCTCTCAAAAGACTCTTTGGATTGTCAACATACCTAGCCATATAATTGGCCACACTAGGCAATCGATGTGCATGCATGAATAAAGACCTTGCTTCATAAACCGTTTCAATTGACTCCATACGAATGAAAAAACACTTGACAGATGAAGAAGTTGGGTCTTTTTTCTTCTCTTCTTTGCCTCCATCCTTAAACACTAATCAATATAAAGAAAACATCAATTACACTAGATCTTTTAACAAGTCAAAATTGAAAAGACACGTGTTCTATATGTTAACATGTCACTGGCAACAAAACAATTAACTTGAACGATGTAAGAAGCATGAAAAAATATAGAATTTAGTAAGAAGGAAATATGCACTTCTACTTGAACCCATACTAGTCCTACTCCAACAAGAGCAATTGACAAAACTCTTTAGACTTATTTTGTAATAAGTGTACCCAACGCACAAAACTCCCACTTTTTACAGGGTTTGGGAGAGGTGATTGGCAGGCTGCTTTACACACCCCCACACCCCCCTTTTTTTTGGAGATGCTGATTCCTGAGCTTGAACCCACGATAGCAAAAAACCATTATACAAAATTGATACAATTTATATAAAAAGAATTAGGGAGTGATGAACTTGAATTTTCCATTGCATACATCTGAAAGTGAATCTGTAAATTCACACTCACACTCCAAAGTGCTAATTTCTGTTTTAGATAATTTAAAAGTCTTTCTTACTCTAACATGCTTTATAAACCCATGATCCTTTTAAACAAGGACATCACACTCATTAACCATCAAACTTGAGGAAGTCCATGCCTTTGATCAACAAGAAAAGTATAGTAGTAGAATATAAGGGTTCCGAGACTTGCTTTTAGATGTTTAATATTGAAATTAAAAAAAGGTATCAAGGACACATCCTGACTTGACTGCTTCAGATCTATAGTACAGTTGGAATAACAATGAGAAGTAACTGCAATAAAACAAAAACAAACCAAAATTTTAAAAGTTCATCTCTCCAACAGCATTAAAGAAAGGCTCACCAAAAAACCGATAGCGATAGAAACCAACAACAATCCCTTCTCTTGCAATCTTATTGTACATGGAATAAGAATCCCAGGAAATATTCAGTGGTCTCCTGTCTGCCACCTCTTCGGCAAACTTGACAACCAAAACATTCTCATCTCCTAAAACTCTTTGTAGGTGAGTTTTTGTTTTGTGCAAATATGGGCCCTGAAAATAGTTACACTTCCATGAGTTTAATTAGATTTGAAAGAACTCTTATCCTCAGAATAGACGTCACTCATGTCATCATGAACATGCATCTGCAGGTGTTTGGGAATGTCCCTCTATAGAGAGGATGGGGACAACAAACCTTGAACTTGTACTTCCCATCCAAAGAAACATGACAGTGATAAATGTGCGTCTTTTTCATGTCCCAATCAAGAGTCTGCAAGACACCAAGAATAGGAAAAGGTGAATTAGACAAATGCTGGAGTCAATACAAGGCAGGCTGCCACCAAAACATAGTTGTACAGCATTATCAATAGCTGAATTACCTCATTATAGTTTAGAAACATTTGACAAGATTGCATACAAAATGCTAATGGTAATAGGCAATATGGCCCTAACCACAGTAACTGGATAATTGCTTAGGCTTATTCTCACTGAGAAAGGAATTTTAAATCAGGGCAACTTGCTACCACCACTCATTACAATTATTCTCCAAGCTCTACGATATCACACAATTAAAAATTATCTTAGGTTATAACTCTCTCTCTCTCTCTCTCTCTCTCTCTCTCCTGCTTTGTTGGAAATTTCCTGATTAGTTGATCTAGAACATAAAAGCACACAACCAAAGAGTCCTAGACTCATAAATTATGTGTGGACATACTAAGAGGGCATGCATTCAAGAATCACCCAGAAAATAGAAATGGAAGAGAATAAAGAATGCGCGAGCAGACATTACTGATTTAGATAAGCAAAAACTCTTTTTTCCACAAAAAAAAAAAAAAAAAAAAAAAAAAACACAGCAAAGAACTTCAAGATTTTATATCTTTAGCGGACTTCTTAAGGATTAAGAAATTAGCCAAGACACAGTAACCATCACAGGTCAACAACAATAAGAACATAATATTCACCCTTCGTCGGTCTTTATAGTTGATGATGTACTTTTGTCCCAAGGCCTTCCAAACTCTTTCCTCAAAATCTACCATTCCTAAATGCTTTAAGGTTCTAATTTCATCTGCAGATATGTCAACATGCTCGAGCTGGTTTCTGTATATAAAAAGAAAAAAAATATATGCAGCTTAATATTCAGAGCTTATTATGCAGGAGGCCAAGGAAGGAAAACATACTCCCCAATGTAACTTAGGATTAGGAATGCCTTTCGGAACTCAAGCTCTCCCCAGGCCGCTAACTTGGGACTAACAGCATTTTCCAAACCCGAAGAGAATGAGCCTCTTAGGTACCCTTAATATGGCATAGGAAAGTGAGAAATAGCATTACTTTTGGGCACAAAAAACGTAGCAACATTAAAATAATATAGCATTGTATGGTTTACAGTGTGAAGGAGAATTCCAGCAATGGACACTAATATGACAGTGTGTGTGTGTGTGTGTGTAATACATGTTAAACTAGTTCACCCCAACAAATAAAAACAGAAATTAGAACATCCAAGAACATGTGGAGGCTCAATGAAATACCATTTGGTGAAGTCAAAGAGGCCTGGGACCATCTCTCCGGAATTGTGGATTGAGTAACTGGACGACCTGCGCCCACAAAAATTAACAAGTTTACTTTTGTCACTTTATTTATTTTTTTTTTTTTTTTTTTTACCATTGCTGTCAAAAAATAGGAGAGAGTGATAAATAATAAAGTGTGTAATGTGAAGTCGATACCTTGTGTTGGAGGGTAGACGAGGCGGGATTGGGATTGGGATTGGGATTGGGATTGTGACTGTGATTGTGATTGTGAAGCAGGGGCAGAGGGAGAGGGAGAGGGAGAGGGAGAGGGACTGTGAAGCGGAGAGACGCGTGGTACTTTCTGAGGCGAGGGAGTATCATTATTATTAGAGTGAGGTTGTTTGGCTTTTTGGATCATGTACATAATAAAGGCACTCAAGGTTTTCTTTATGGTCGAGACCGCTATTTTACGGAGCAAATTTGCAGCCTCTTCCTCACCGAGCAACGCCAGCTCTTGTCTCACCTCCGTCCCCGGCGGCGTCTGGTTCTGCTCCCTGCATATTTGCTGAATCAGTTGCTCCACCGCCTGCGGCAGCACCCAACCCTCCGCCATCACTTTCAAACTTCAAATGAAGCAAATTTGTATTTGTGTGCGCTACTGCAGCTGCTAGAGAGTTCGCGCGACTACGATTTCAATTTTTATAGTACGGTGAGGGCGAGTGTAGATGGTTACTGTGTTCTGTTTTTCAATCAACGGAATTGAACAGACATATACATATACTTGAGAGAGAGAGAGAGACTGTCGTACTCTTCCGTCGATTATTGACATATTTCTCGTGGTTTGTACTGGATTTTATCACTTTGTTTTGCTTTGGTCTGATCAAGCGGGAATATCTCACTCTGTCTGCCCACACCCAATCGTATTTTTAGAAATCTGGGGCTTTTTTTTTTTTTTTTTTTTTTATTTATTTATTTATTTATTTATTATTATTATTATTATTTATTTATTTATTTACATTTTCACACTTTTTCAATCACACTTATTTTAAAAAAAATTAAAAATTATTATTTAATCACACATACCAAACAAACCCTTGAACTTTAACTCTTTTCCTTCACACCTCACAAACACTTAGAAGTATTTGATACATACAGTTAAAAACTGAAAATATATGTAAAAATACTGTAGATAAAAAATGAGTCTTTTGGCTAAAAATTGCTAATTCTAAAACATATTTGCGTTATAGGCACTGTTACAAGTTATTTAGGGATCTGAGGAGAGAGATTGAATTTCGGCAGCAGTATTGCCGAAATTCCAAGAAAAGTAGGAGAGAGAATAAGGGAAAAGGTGGAAAGAGAAAATATTGAATTATGGAAACACTGTTGCCGTAATTCGCTACGCGAATACTGTGAGAAGAAGTGTTCTGAGTGGTGCCCCAAACAAACTAATTGTGGCAATAGTATTGCCGAAATAGATATAAAAAAAATTTGTCCCTATTGTGGCAATACCATTGCCGAAAATGGGAATGGAAAAAAATAAAAAAAACAAAAAAAGTGAATGCCGAAATCTAGGAGGAATTAAAAAATATATATAATGTGCTACGTACATAATATTTTTATAATATTTTCACAACAAATCACAGGCAACTGATTATTATTAATTCAAATTTAAATTTAACATTGAGATTACTATTTTAATCCAAAAATAACAATAAATAACAACCTGACACTTAGAATTTGTTATAAAAATATTGTAAAAATTGTGCGCACTTCATTGCTTAAAAAAAAAAGTGTAATGATTTGTGGCAATGGAATTGCTGAAATAGATGAAAAACTTTTATGGCAATTGTGGCAATGCCATTGCCAAAAATACGATGAAAAAAAAATTGTTTGAATAGTTTGTGGCAATGGCATTGCGAAAAAAAAAATAAAAAAAAGTGGCTGCTGAAATTTGGAAGGAATTTAAAAAAAAAATGTTAAGTACACACTATTTTTATAACTTTTTCACAACAAATCACATGTGATTAGTTCAAATTTAAATTTAACAATGAGATTATTTTTTTAATTCAACAATAACAATAAGTAACAACCTGACACTTAGAATTTGTTGTAAAAATATTGTAAAAATTGTGTGCACTTCATTTCTAAAAAAAAAAAAAAAGTGTAATGATTTATGGCAATGGGATTGCCATTGCCGAAAATAGGAGGAAAAAAAAAATTGTTTCAATGATTTGTGTGGCAATGGCATTGCCACAAACTTTTTTTTCCCCACAATTTCGACAATGGCATTGCCACAAACCATTGAAACAATTTTTTTTTCCCTCCTATTTTCGGCAATGGCATTGCCACAATTGCCATAAAAATAGTTTCAAGTACAAAGCAACTTGATTCTTATTCTAAAATAGAGGATATCATTATTTTTTTTTACCGATGCAGTGTGTATGTCATGTTCTTTTCTTAATTGTAAAAGTACCATATGAAACAAATAAAGATAGATTCAAGTACAATAAGTACATTGATTCTTATTTTAGAAAAAGTATAAAGTATAAAAAATGATTGATGTGCACGTTATAAATAAAAACAAAAAAAGTACATACATTCTTATAGAAGAAAAAAATAATTAATGTGCATGTTGTAAATAAAAACAAAAAAAGTACATACATTCTTATTGAAGAAAAAAATAATTGATGTGAACGTCGTAAAAAAAAAAGTATATAGATTCTTACAATAGGAAAGAAAAAAATGATTAATGTGCACATTATAAACCATAAAAAGCAAAGAAAGTACATAGATTTTTACAATACGGAAGAAAAAAAATGATTGATATGCACGCTATAAACAAAAAAAAAAAAGCAAAGAAAGTACATAGATTATTATGTGCACATTGTAAACAAAAAAACAAAACTTCAATCAACCAATCACCTCAACTTCTCATCTCATCTGATTCTTATTCTCTGCATCGAATATATTTTATCTATTCATATCACGCACGCCTAAAACTCTCGTAGATATTCTTTTTTGTCTTTTTCACTATTGCAATCTCTCTGAGAGATTCTTTTTTTGTTTTATTCACTGTTGTAATCTCTCTAAGAGATTCTTTTTTTGTTTTCTTCACTGTTGTAATATAATTGATAAAGAAGTGCTCTAACTGAGTGTGAGGTGCCCCCAAAGAAACTTATTGTGGCAATGGTATTACCAAAATAGGGGTAAAAAAAATTTGTCCCTATTGTGGCACTGCCATTGTCGAAAATGGAAGTGGGAAAAAAAAAAAAGTGAATTCTGAAATCTAGGGAGGAATTAAAAAAAAAATAATGTGCTACGTACACAATATTTTTACAATATTTTTACAACAAATCACAAGTAATTGGTTATTATTAATTCAAATTTAAATTTAACATTGAAATTACTATTTTAATCCAACAATAACAATAAGTAACAACCTAACACTTAGAATTTGTTGTAAAAATGTTGTAAAAATTGTGTGCACTTCATTTCTTTAAAAAAAAAAAGTGTAATGATTTGTGGCAATGGGATTGCCGAAATAGGTGAAAAAAAATTTTGTGACAATTGTGGCAATGCCATTGCCGAAAATAGGAGAAAAAAAATTGTTTCAATGGTTTGTGACAATGGCATTACCGAAATTGTGGGGAAAAAAAAAAGTGAATTCCGAAATTTGAGGAGGAATTAAAAAAAATAATAATGTGTTACGTAGACAATATTTTTACAATATTTTCACAACAAATCACAGGTAACTAGTTATTATTAATTCAAATTTAAATTTAACATTGAGATTACTATTTTAATCCAACAATAACAATAAGTAACAACCTAACACTTAGAATTTGTTGTAAAAATTTTGTACACTTTATTTCTAAAAAAAAAAAAAAAAAGTGTAATGATTTGTGGCAATAGGATTGCTGAAGTAGGTGAAAATATTTTATGGCTGTTATGGCAATGCCATTGCCGAAAATGGGAGGAAAAAAATAATTATTTCAATGGGTGTATGGCAATGGCATTGCCGAGACGGGGGAAATTTTTTTTGACAATTGTGGCAATGTCATTGTCGAAAATGAGAAAAAAAAAAAGTTGCAATTGGTTTGTGGCAATGGTATTGCCAAAATAGGGGGAAAAAAATTTGTGGCAATGCCATTGTCGAAAATGGGAGAAAAAAAAAACAAAAAAATGTTACAATTGGTTTGTGACAATGACATTGCCGAAATAGAGGACAGAGAATATGTCAGGACATAAAAAAAAAAGTACGCATATTCTTATTCATCATTTTTTTTTTTACCGAAGCAATTTGGTTTGAATCTATAGTACAATGAGTACATTGATTCTTATTTTAAAAAAAGTACAAAGAAGAAAAAAATGATTGATATGCACACTATAAATAAAAACAAAAAAAGTACATATCTTCTTATAGAAGAAAAAAAATGATTGATGTGCACACTGTAAAAAAAAATATATATATATATATATATATAGATTCTTACAATAGGAAAGAAAAAAATGATTGATGTGTACACTGTAAACCAAAAAAAGCAAAGAAAGTACATAGATTCTTACAATATGGAAGAAAAAAAAAATTATTAATGTGCACACTGTAAACCAAAAAAAGCAAAAAAAGTACATAAATTTTTACAATACGGAAGAAAAAAATGATTGATGTGCACGCTATAAACAAAAAAAAAACAAGAAAAGTACATAGATTCTTATATGTACACTGTAAACAAAAAAACAAAGCTTCAATCAACCAATCACCTCAACTCCTCATCTCATTTGATTCTTATTCTCTACATGCATCGAATATATTCACCTCAAGTACCTTTGTTGTCATATTCACCTCAAGTACTTTTGTTGTCATATTCACCTCAACTCCTCAGAGTTCCTTTATCGAAACCCTAAACTATAATACACAATATATATATATATATAGACACACACACAGAGACACAAAAATAAATAAACGTGCACCCTAATCTAACTTGCAGTGATAGAAAACATTATAGCATATGGAATTAGTACCATGTTCTTTCAAATAATACAAACTACCAATATGGTCCAACTCCTAAAAAAAAAAAAAAAAAAATTATGCAAACCAACCAATCCACTGAAGTAGACTGAATACTTATGTTAGGTCATTCAGTTTGGCCACTAGTGGAGCCAGCCACATTTTGAGTGGGGCATGTTCTTCTATTATGGCCTTCTTGCCTACAGGGACTGCACAAAGGCCTTGGTTGATGCTCTTCCCCTTCATCCATTTCATTTCGAAGTCGAGTTGTTTTTGGTCGACCTTTTTCACGGCTCAGCTTGATATTAGGATACAAGACCAGGAAATCAGGCTCATTCTAATGTACACTGTCTAGAACCATGCGAAATCTAGGTGCAGAACAAGCAACTTGTTCTTCCAAATGGTAGCAGCGGTCGATATATCGCATTGCAAAGATGCCTTGATATTTACACACGACAATGATATGTGAGAACGGAATCTTATAAACCTGCCATTTTTGACAACTACAATTGTTCTACCTCAAATTTACCTCATGACGATGATTACCCCTATATGTAGAGTTAGGGTTTATTAGTGTTCTGACTTCAAACAGACCATCTTCATGACTGAACACAGTAACTGAATGCTTTGGTGCCTTTTTTTCCCATTTATTGAATTTATTCTTTGCATAGGCTGTAATGAGTTCACCGGTAGTAACCTCTGCGCGTGCCTTAGTATACCGATCGGCAAAGTAGGCTACACAACAGTAGTATGTAAGTTCAACTAACACAGTTATGGGCAGATTTCTAGCACTTTTTAGAATTCCGTTGAAGCTTTCAGACAACTTTGTCGTCATTGCCCCATAACGATGTCCACCATCGTGTGCTAACATCCACTTGTCCACCGGTATTTTCGTTAAATACTTCTCACCATCTGCACTTAATTGAGTAATTCTATCCCTAGTTATTTGAAACTTTCGTAACTGATTCTCCATGCCTACCCACATTACCATAGCCTTCAAGTTTTTATTCCCAATTTGTTGATTGAAATTGCTAGCCACATGACGAAGGCAAAAACGATGATACCAACGTGTCGATTGACATATAGTCCGTATCGCTACCATTATACCAGGGTGACGATTAGATATGACACATAACCCTTCCTGATTAGTGACATTAATCTAAATACAACGCAAAAACCAATACCAGCTATCATTAGTTTCCTTCTCCACAATGGCAAAGGCAAGTGGAAAAAGTCTGTTCTCACCATCCCACGTAGATGCAATCAGTAACGTACCTTTGTACTTACCATATAGGAAAGTTCCATCTATACTAATCACTGGCCTACAATGTTAAAAACCTTCAATTGATGGACCAAAAACCCAGAACACTTTCTCGAATATCGCACAACCTGGCATAGTAGCAGGTATTGTTTTCCAAATAACCCTGCTGCCTGGGTTTGAATCTGTCAAAGTTTTCAACCATTTTGGCAATAATTGGTAAGATTTGTCCCAATCACCAAACGCTCTACCAATTGCTTTTTCTTTCACCTCCCACACTTTAAAATAAGAAGGCCGGTATCGGTACTTATTGTAAAGAGTCTGTTGAAGTGAAGAAATCTTTATGGTTTGATCATTTTTTACAGCATCCCTCAACTCTTTCTCAATGACATGAGTGTCTAATTGCTCGTGATCTTGTGTGAGCGTGGACTCTGTACATGTGTATGGACCATTGTATTTCCTAACCTTAAACAACCCATGTGCAGCCCGCAAGCATGCTCGAAGATGCCAAGAACAATGTTTGCACCTTATAGACCAACATACTGGATCTAACTTTTTTACACAAAATGTTTGGTTCCTCTTGATGTAATAGCGTTTAACAGCAGCTTGTAATTCATCCTTATCAGCAAAAAGCAAGCCCACATAAAACTCTTAGGTAGGGTCCCAAATACTTTGAGTGGGATTTTCAAATGGGGGGGTTGGATCAATCATATTATCCCACGTGTTCTGTGAAAAGCTTAGTGATGAAGTTTGATGGAATGCCATAGCTGGCCTGCTTTCATGATTACCTTCGTTTAGAGGCTCTTGTTCATCTCCAACATCTTCAAGGACCTCGTCGTCATCAAGTTGGTCATCATTATCCATGGCTCTCATCCTTTCTGATAATGTATGGACCGCATTTTCAGTTGTAACAGCCATGCGATGTGTATCATTGGGATCATTAGTAATCTCTTGTGTGACATGCTCAGTTGAATTATCATAGTCAGCATCACTGGTGTTCATTGGCCGATAAGGAACATGTTGGTCTTCAGTTGCAACATGGGTATATGGAGCATGATAGTCAGCACCACCAAAGTTGATTGGGGGAATGAGCCGCATCTTCAGAATAATGACCAATATAAGTGGCATATAGATCATGGAAGTGCCCACCATGTGAATAATTAAATGATGCACTCGGTCCTTCGTTGGCATATCGAATGGGAAAAACATCTCGGTGGCTTCTTATGGGCTCTACACCCACATATAACTCTGCACCTACAAATCCATATTAGCGGTCTAACATATTGAATATTACATTGACACCACGATCATCTTCTACCAAAACTGGTTGGTAAGTCACAGGATGTAGATGACAATGAAGCGGAAATCTATACCAAATAGTCAGTTTTGAATCTTCTCTGTTTATATAAAGCGTGGATGCTACTCTATCACATAAATCTTCAAATATAACACCCTGGCTTAATGGAAGCATAGAAGGAGGTGGCCCTTTGTAATAAACCCCATTTTCTTCATGTTTAATTATTCTGCCGGAATGGATGAGAAAAATGAACAACTTTTCTACCATCTACACTAAAACATAATAATAGTATTAATATATTAACACTACACAACCATTACAATGCAATACAAGAAGGTAATCCATTAAAAATATTCAATGTTTAAATAGTTAGAGTTGAGAGAATTCTGTTAAAGAGGATTGTATCACTGATAATAATAGTATTAAATTCTTTTTTATTAAGGTTTATGAGCGTATACTAACCTTATTTTTATTTTATTTTTTTTCTTATAGCATACATGTATATTAGGCTAACAAATTAAGTATTTCTTTAAAGAAAAACTGGTCTACAATGTAGAAATATATTTTTGCTATAGGAAATTTTAGGCAATAATTCATGGACAATTAATTTAAAACATATCATACAAATTAATTCATGCTGCAAAACACATAATACAAAAACAAGATTTGCATGAACAAAAAATTTAACGAAAACAAGATTTTCATGCTTAGCTATGCTAAAAAACATATCAACATGAATATTATAAAAAGAATCTATAACTATTTAAGATATGTAACTCACATTCTAAGAGATAAAGAACGGATAGATATTTGCAAGTGTTGTTACTTATAATTGTTTGTAGAATGTATGGTACGCATGAATTGAAAATAGTTGGTAGAATTATGAGGGGAATAAGAGTGGAGAAAAAGGTTGATGGAATTTATTGGGGAAAAAGAGTAGAAAATAAGAACCCCAGTGCTGTTTAAATAGGATGCAAGTTTCATATCAGTTAAATTCTTAGATTTTAAACTGTTTAATTAGATACGCAGTTGACCAAATACAACACAACACATATGGTTTACATTGTGCATATCAATTATTTTTTTATTTCTTATTGTAAGAATCTATATACATTCTTTGTTTTTTTTTTTTTTACAGCATGCACATCAATCATTTTTTTTCTTCTATAAGAATCTATGGACTTTTTTTTTTTTTTCAGCATGCACATCAATCATTTTTTTCCTTTCATTTCGTATTGTAAGAAACACAAACCAAACTGCTTCAGTCAAAAAAATACTTAAGAATAAAAAGACAAAAAAGGTACTCTGAGAATACGAAATCTAGGGAGGAATTAAAAAAAAATATAACGTGCTATGTACACAATATTTTTACAATAATTAGTTATTATTAGTTCAAATTTGAATTTAACATTGAAATTATTTTTTTAATCCAACAATAACAATCAGCAACAATCTGCCACTTAGAATTTGTTCTTAAAAATGTTGTAAAAATTGTGTACACTTATCATTTCTAAAAAAAAAGTGTAATGGATTTGTGGCAATGGCATTGCCGAAATAGGGGGGAATTTTGTGGCAACTGTGGCAATGTCATTGCCGAAAATGGGAGGAAAAAAAAATTTGTTGCAATTGGTTTATGGCAATGGCATTGTCGAAATAGAGGAGAGAGATCAAAGAAAGTACGCATATTCTTATTCTTCAGTGTTTTTTTGACCAAAACAGTTTAGTTTGTATGTATGTCATGTTCTTTCCTTTCATACTATAAAAGTACCATCTGAAAAAATAATGATAGATTCAAGTACAATGAGTACATTGATTCTTATTCTAAAAAAAGTACATACATTCTTACAATACGAAATGGAAAAAAAAAATTTTGATGTACACGCTGTAAATAAAAACAAAAAAAGTACATAGATTCTTATAGAAGAAAAAAATGATTGATGTGCACACTGTAAACAAAAAAAAAAAAAACAAAGAAAGTATATAGATTCTTACAATAGGACAGAAAAAAATGATTAATGTGCACACTGTAAACCAAAAAAAATAAAGAAAGTAAATAGATTCTTACAATATACAAGAAAAAAATGATTGATATGCACGCTGTAAACAAAAAAAAAAAAAAGCAAAGAATGTGAACGCTGTAAACAAAAAAAGCAAAGAAAGTAAAAAAAAAAAAAACAAAGCTTCAATTCCATCAGAGTACCTTTTTTGTCTTTGCATGAATATTCTCTACATGAATATATGATTCTTATTCTTATTTTTATTCTTATTCTCCGCATGATTGATATGCATGATTGATGTGCATACTGTAAAAAAAAAAGTACATAGATTCTTATAGAAGAAAAAAATGATTGATGTACACGTTGTAAATCAAAAAATGCAAAAAAAGTATATAGATTTTTACAATACGGAAGAAAAAAAAATGATTATTGATGTGTACGCTGTAAACAAAAAACAATATCTGTGATTTGTTGTAAAAATATTGTAGACGCACATCAATAATTTTTTACGGCGTGCACATCAATAATTTTTTTCTTCTATAAGAATGTAAATACTTTTTTTGTTTTTTTACAGCGTGCAAATCAATCATTTTTTTCTTCTATGTACTTATTGTACTTTTGTTTCATATGGTATTTTACAATAAAGAAAATAACATGACATACACATAAACCAAACTGGTTCAGTCAAAAAAATAATGATGAACAAAAATATGCGTACTTTTTTATGCCCTGACATATTCTCTGTTTTCTATTTCGGCAATGTTATTGCGACAAACTAATTGCAACTCTTTTTTTTCCCCTCTCATTTTTGGCAATAGTATTGTCACAATTTTTTTTTTTTGCATATTTCGGCAATGCCATTACCATAAACCAATTGCGAAATTTTTTTTTTCCTCCCATTTTCGGCAATGGCATTGCCACAATTGCTACAAATTTTTTTCACCTCAATGGGCCACAATCTGAAAAGGAAAAATCAGATTTGAGCACTACTCAGTATTTTAGACATATCTCTCTCTTCAAAAATCCAATTGACTCAAGACTGGATGGGATGGAACCGTGACTTAAATATCTACAACTTTTATGTTTTGACTTTTTTGAAATTCATAAAATTTGTTGGCCGAAATTAACTTACAAGTTGCTACTGTAAATTTTGAAGAAAATTAGATGGTGAAAGTTTTATTTTTCGTTGACACTTTTACGAGGGTTTGGAAGAGAGGCTATGGAGAATGAAAATAGAAATGTACACCACAGTAGCCATCATGCAAAGGAAAAAAGATCAACCATAAAAATACAAGTTTGACCACTATTTTTTTTTCGAATATTATGCGTCTACAGTTGTGACTACACATATAGATTCTATGTTGGATTTTTAGGAATGGACAATTATAGTAAATAGATGTATGATTAGATTAATTGGACACTAAATTCAAATGCCAAAAAATGTGTACACACTTCGTTGTCATTTTTGCAAAGGTCTTACGGTTAGTAGTATAATGTGCTATGTATATTATCTACGCATAATATTTTTTGCTACAATGCTGCATAAACAATGATAATACTTTAATATATTCTTAATAAACAATCATTTTACATTGATTAGTCATTGCGACAATGGGGTACATGAAATTTTTGTTGTGTTCCACAATATGGAGGATGCATATTTACTCGTTGTGGGTACCTTCATGCTTGCACAGGACTTTTCCCCATGCGCCTCGGCTGCGTTCTAATATCAACCTCTGTTTGATAATTACCACCTTCGTCACTTTCATTATCTGAAGACACCTCCATCTCTTTTGCATCTTCTGCATCTTCCCCATTGTCCTCGTTTGAGGCATCTTCCTCAGAGTCTGTGTCGGAGGCCTCTTCCTCACTGTTTGGAGCACATGCCCATGTATTTGGTGGCGTGCAGAAATCACCAACATGAGGGGTTGGTTGGGAAAGTTGTGGTATGCAGAAATTATAGTTGTACTGGCTATCTTGGCCATAATTGTATTGCTCAGCATAGGATGGAAGTGGTGATGGGTGATAGGAGGAAAGTGTTGAACTAGGTTGGGGATAATGGTCATAGCTAAACAAACCCTCAAATCCTTGTCCTATGGAAGTGGATAATCCAATCTGTTCATTTAAATTCATACAGTAGTTGTTGACATTAATTGGATTATACTCACTAAAGGTGGTTGGCTCATTACCGGCAGATGTTGACGGCCTAGCTTGGGTAGAGCTGTACATATTATGTTGTGTAAAGGTGGATGGTCCGGCTTCATCATTTCCGCGTTGTGTAGAGGTGGATGGTCCAGTTTCAGTTTAGGTTTGCGACCGTCTTCTTTGGTGCCTTTGTCGTTGCCCGAAATGTGTCATCCTCTGAGTAGGAACGGAGGAAATATTTTTTTCCATCGATAACTTCACTCGGGTAAGGCCCTCTACTATTGGTGTAAGGACTTGCTCTGTAGTGAGATCATTCCTCTATTGGTTTGCAACAGCCAAATTTAATATATTATTGATCTTAGTTTGTTGCCACAGAAAAAAAAATTTTTAATTTATTAATGCAGTATTATTGAAAAAGCTAAAACAATAATTTGTTATCAAAATTAGTGCAGTATTTTGTTTGTGTATAATTTGTTCTAATATTAGTACAATATTATTAAAAAAGCTAAAATAATTACCTGGTACACATGGGAAGCCGCCTCTGGTGTTATGAATAGGTGACCATTTTGATGGTACCATGTTGCGTAGTCCACACCTTCATCGAAATGCTCATCCCCAACACCAAGTTTAGCGCGCGCGTTCCAAAGCTGGTAGTATTGTTCATGCTGCGTAAGCCAATTGACACCGGACTTCCCTGTCATCTTTACACAATGCACAGATTTATCCAAATTGTCAGTAGGCCATTTTGGACATCTTTACAACAATCCAAACTGTCGCATGACTCTTTCTAGGTGGTAATACCTGACAATTTGGAAGCATAGTAATGGCGTTGTTGTAGTCCATATATGTCTTTCTGCAAGACACCATGGATGCAAATAATTATCATATGGTGTCCAAACAACCTGCAATTCCAATTACAATAACTATGTTATAATCAATAAAATTAATAGTATAAATAGTAAATTAACCATTGATGCATTGTGATATATTACCTGTTCAGTATATTGTGTGTCGTGATTAGAACGGTACGCACGTAGAACATGCGTTGGTGTGTGAGTAAACGTTCTCCTAGTATCCCACCTATACACAATTAATGATTACCACTAATTTTATGGTTTGGAAGTACCAAGGATAGACGCTACAGTATACAATATTGTATAGAAATAGAAAGTAAATATTATACCTGCAACCGTATGGTTCGTCGCCATTTAAATTTGTTGGATTTATTGGAATTGGGGTCAAATATGGAAGATGCTCCCACGCCTATAATTGTAATATGAAAACAGAACCTGCAATCTTTGTACTTTATTTAATAGAAGTAGTACACAACTTTTTATAAAGAAAAGCAAGTGTGGCACTATCCCAGCTATATTCCCCAACTTGACCAAAGTCGTCTAAGAGCTTGAGAAAACAGCAATGCAATCTACTTTGGCTCTTATTTCCAAATAGTAAACCCGAAACCTGGAACATGTATGCCCTAGCATATCGTTGGGTTGTTATAGCATTGGCACCCTCTGGTAGATTTGAGAATGTATTCCTTACCCATGTTATTTTAAGGCTACCATATGACAATACTGTTGCAGGTGGCGTCACCCCAAGTAAATTACCACAAACTGGTTCTCATTTCAAATTAGTGGGCCCGCAGACTGCTTTGCCATCAATAGGAAATCCTGTAAGGATTGCTATATTTTGTAAAGTGATGGACATTTCACAAGTAGGTAGGTGAAATGTATGGGTATCAGATTGTCACTGCTCCACTAAAGAAGTGATAAGACTCCAGTCAATATCTATATGTGGTAGGCAGGTAACACGGTATAGTCTGCATTGCCGTAAATATGGGATAATACGCTCGCTTAACTGCCAGGGGGGGTGCAAACGATTGGGGTCGCACTCGTAAGTTGGAAACTTAATTTTTTTTAAATGTACAATGTTATATTGCTAATGTTGAAATTATTTTTATGTAAATTAAATAATTGTAGATATTATTAGGACATTAACAAATTTGGATCTCGCAATGTACATTGCCTTCCATTGCATCATTAGAGATGTGATATTGTTGTTACTCCATTTCAAATATATCCTACATTAAATGCTACAATGAGTTAAACCATGCAACTTCCATTTGTAGTAAACAATAATAATAATAATAATAATAATAATACACATACATATCTTTATTATAAACCAACAAACATATTATGCAATATATTTTTTCCAAGTAATAGATGTAATAATTGATAATAACAAAACACATATTGATTATAAAAAGATCACAATAATACAATTTATTACAATTTTTGTGGTCATGTACTAATAATAACAATAAATAATATTAAATAATTTCAAAATTAACAAATACAAATTTAATTAGAGAGTTGAGATGCTTACCACAACTGTGATACCAACTGAAAGAGTGAGAATTATAGAGTGATACTTGCAAAAAAAAAAAAAAAAACAATCAATTAACCATAAAAAATAATTCATTAATCTAAAATTTGAATAACAACAACAACAACAATAATCATAATCATAGGCATACAAATATTATTAACTACAACTACAACAATACATAATATTTTACAATGTATTAGCTTCTAATATTTACAAAGCACATGTTTATACAATAATACTAAATCTATTAATTTATAGAACTGTAAGTTAATAAACAAAGTAAAAACATTTACATTAACAAAAAAACTTACAATTCTTAGCTGTTCACCTAAAGCAAAGTGAAAGACTAACTGAACAATCGGAGGACTTGCAATCCTATGTGAGGAGATACAATTCTTCAGCGAAGGAGGAGAAATAAAAAGACGCTTGCACTTGACTTGTCTTTTATTAAAAAACTGAAGAAGACGCTTGCACTTGACTTACCTTTTATTACAAAACTGAAGAAGACAAAAAAGACTCTCTGAAAGATTACAATAGTGAAGAAAACAAAAAAAGAATCTCTTAGAGAGATTACAATAGTGAAGAAAACAAAAAAAGAATCTCTTAGAGATATTACAACAGTGAAAAAAACAAAAAAAGAATCTCTCAGAGATATTACAATAGTGAAGAAGACAAAAAAGAATATCTACGAGAGTTTTAGGTGTGCGTGATATGAATAGGTAAAATATATTCGATGCAGAGAATAAGAATCAGATGAGATGAGAAGTTAAGGTGATTGATTGATTGAAGTTTTGTTTTTTTGTTTACAATATGCACATAATAATCTATGTACTTTCTTTGTTTTTTTTTTTTTTTGTTTATTGCGTGCACATCAATCATTTTTTTTCTTCCGTATTGTAAAAATCTATGTACATTCTTTGCTTTTTTTGGTTTATAATGTGCACATTAATCATTTTTTTTCTTTCCTATTGTAAAAATCTATATACTTTTTTTTTTTTTTTACGATATGCACATCAATTATTTTTTTCTTCTATAAGAATGTATGTACTTTTTTTTGTTTTTATTTACAACATACACATCAATCATTTTTTCTTCTTTATACTTTTTCTAAAATAAGAATCAATGTACTCATTGTATTTGAATCTATCCTTATTTGTTTCATATGGTACTTTTACAATAAAGAAAAGAACATGACATACACAGTGAATCGGTCAAAAAAATAATGATGTCCTCTATTTTAGAATAAGAATCAAGTTGCTTTGTACTTGAATCTATCCTTATGGCAATTGTGGCAATGCCATTGCCGAAAATAGGAGGAAATTTTTTTTTTTTTTTTTTTTGTTTCAATGGTTTGTGGCAATGGCCTTGACTTACCTTTTATTACAAAACTGAAGAAGACAAAAAAGACTCTCTGAGATATTACAATAGTGAAGAAAACAAAAAAAAAAAAAAAAAAAAATCTCTCAGAGAGATTACAACAGTGAAGAAAACAAAAAAAAAAAAAAAATCTCTCAGAGAGATTACAATAGTGAAGAAGACAAAAAAGAATATCTACGAGAGTTTTAGGCGTACGTGATATAAATAGGTAAAATATATTCAATGCAGAGAATAAGAATCAGATGAGATAAGAAGTTGAGGTGATTGGTTGATTCAAGTTTTGTTTTTTTGTTTACAACATGCACATAATAATCTATGTACTTTCTTTACTTTTTTTTTTTTGTTTATAGCGTGCACATCAATCATTTTTTTCTTCCGTATTGTAAAAATCTATGTATTTTCTTTACTTTTTTTGGTTTACAATGTGCACATCAATCATTTTTTTCTTTCATATTGTAAGAATCTATATACTTCTTTTTTTTTGTACGACGTGCACATCAATTTTTTTTTTCTTCTATAAGAATGTATGTACTTTTTTTGTTTTTATTTACAACGTGTATATCAATTATTTTTTTCTTCGATAAGAATGTATGCACTTTTTTGTTTTTATTTACAACGTGCACATCAATCATTTTTTATTCTTTATACTTTTTCTAAAATAAGAATCAATATATTCATTGTTCTTAAATCTATCCTTATTTGTTTCATATGGTACTTTTACAATAAAGAAAAGAACATGACATACACATTGCATCGGTCAAAAAAATAATGATGTCCTTTATTTTAGAATAAGAATCAAGTTGCTTTGTACTTGAATCTATCCTTATGTCCTTTATTTTAAATTTAACACTGGGATTGCCATTGCCTAAAATAGGAGGAAAAGAAAAATTTGTTTCAATGGTTTGTGGCAATGCCATTGCCACAAACCATTGAAACAAATTTTTCTTTTCCTCCTATTTAGGCAATCCCATTGTCACAAATCATTACACTTTTTTTTTTTAAGAAATGAAGTGCACACAATTTTTACAATATTTTTACAACAAATTCTAAGTGTTAGGTTGTTACTTATTATTATTGTTGAATTAAAAAAATAATCTCAGTGTTAAATTTAAATTTGAACTAATCACATGTGATTTGTTGTGAAAAAGTTATAAAAATAGTGTGTACGTAACTTTTTTTTTTTTTAATTCCTTTCAAATTTCGGCAGCCACCTTTTTTTTTTTTTTTCCTCCCATTTTCGGCAATGCCATTGCCACAATTGTCATAAAATTTTTTCACCTATTTCAGCAATTCTATTGCCACAAATCATTACACTTTTTTTTTTTTAAAGAAATGAAGTGCACACAATTTTTACAATATTTTTACAACAAATTCTAAGTGTCAGGTTGTTAATTATTATTATTGTTGAATTAAAAAAATAATCTCAGTGTTAAATTTAAATTTGAACTAATCACATGTGATTTGTTGTGAAAAAGTTATAAAAATAGTGTGTACGTAACTTTTTTTTTTTTAAATTCCTTTCAAATTTTGGCAGCCACCTTTTTTTTTTTTTTTTCCTCCCATTTTCGACAATGCCATTGCCACAATTGTCATAAAATTTTTTCACCTATTTCGGCAATTCTATTGCCACAAATCATTACACTTTTTTTTTTTTAAGAAATGAAGTGCACACAATTTTTACAATATTTTTACAACAAATTCTAAGTGCCAGGTTGTTACTTATTGTTATTGTTGGATTAAAATAGTAATCTTAATATTAAATTTAAATTTGAATTAATAATAACCAGTTACCTGTGATTTGTTGTGAAAATATTGTAAAAATATTGTGTACGTAGCACATTATATTTTTTTTTAATTCCTCCCAGATTTCGGCATTCACTTTTTTTTTTTTTCCACTTCCATTTTCGGCAATGATATTGCCACAATAGGGACAAATTTTTTTTACACCTATTTCGACAATACCATTTCTACAATTAATTTGTTTGGGGCACCACTCAGAGTACTTTTTCTCACAGAATTCGGGCAGACATTTAGGCAGCAAATTACGGCAATAGTGTTGCCGTAATTTAACATTTTCTCTCTCCACCTTTTCCTTCATTCTCTCTCCTACTTTTCTTAGAATTTCGGCAACATTGTTGTCAAAATTCAATCTCTCTCCTCAAATCCCTAAATAACTTGTAACAATACTTATAACGCAAATATGTTTTAGAATTAGTAATATTTAGCCAAAAGACTCGATAAAAAAGTGTGTAAAAATATGTATAATATTGTTTAAAAATTGGAAACATGTATTTGAGGAAAAATTATTATATACTCCTAAAATACTATAAATATATACTTCTTCTTCTCACATAAATAGTAAATTATACTAATTAAATTCATAATAAAACTCATAATTTATATAATAAAAAAAACTACGTATTTATAATATTTTAAAAATATTTAATAATTTTTCGTGTTTGAGCATATATAACAAACAGGATATTATACTTTATTATCACGTTAATAATAAACGGTAAACCTTATTTATTACTAGTACGACTTCAAATAAATTTTGAAGTCACGTCACTCAAAATCGAAGAAATCAAAGCGTTTTTTAAATAAATTTTAACATTACAAAAAGTACTACAAATAGAAGAGCAAAGGTCATGAACAAAAGATAAAGAGCAAAACGTTAAAAAACATGTACATTTTTTTATATTAGGCTACTGTGCTTTGGATCGTGGGTATGTACATTTTAGATTCTAGCGTAAAGTTTGTCCAAACAAAGTCCACTAAAATTGAGATTCCATCGGTAAAGAACGTTTTTCAGTACCATGCCTTTTCAGCTTTTCTGATGATTGATAGCTGTTACTTTGCTTCCCTTGTAAGTTTTGTACAGCTTTAACCCTTTGTTTAGTTTCAGCTTTTCTGACGATTGATAGCTGTTACTTTGCTTCCCTTCTAAGCTTTAACCCTTTGTTTAGTGTCAGCTTTTCTGATGATTGATAACTGTTACTTTGCTTCCCTTCTAAGTTTTGTACAGCTCTAACCCTTTGTTTAGTTGCAAACGAGAGAAAAGAAGAGAAAAGAAATAAGTAAAGGAAATGAAACGAGAGAGAAAAGGAAAGAAAACAATTCTCTCCTATATGTTTGGAAATAAGAAGGGAAAGAGAAAAGAAATGTAATTCTACTTTTATGCCCACGTGAATATAAAAGATGGATGAAAATTGTAGGCAGAAATGTAAAATTGGTTCAAAAGAAATGAAGTATGTGGAGGTCTAAATTTTTTTTTTTTTTAAAGAGAATTTTAACCTATAACGTCCGTTCCTGATAATAGCTCATTGTTATCAAATCAAGACACCAATTAGTTTTTGATAAAGACAAGAATTGAACTTTGTATCTCTTATACAACCAATACAGACTTTATTCCTTTGTTTCTCTCCAAATCCGCCCAAATTGGGCGGATTGCAAAATTTGAGCTCCTCCTTTCTCTTCTCTCCTTTCCAAACACTGTGTAAATTCTTAAGTAAATTGACCATGAACCCTTTGAGAACACAAATTTGGAGCAAAATGAGTAACTACCTTGATTTTAAAACTATGTACCAAAATACCCTTCTTTCTAAACTATTTAGCAAAATGTCTCTGTTTTGAAACTTGATTTTGAGAATATCGAGTTTTACAAAACTTGATATCCTCAAAATCGAGTTTTATGCAAGATTTTCAGATTTTGACCGTTCATTGAACCGTAAAAGGGAGAGGTTCAAGGTTTTTAAGGTCAAACTAAGATCGAACTAGGATTGAACCGTGATGACGTCATAATTAATTTAATAATTATTTAAATATAAATAAATTTATTAAATTTATAAATATTAACAAAATTAACTAAAATAGTCCAATTAAAACTATAAATTTATATTTTAATTATGTATAATATATCCATCTCAAGCTCAAATATGAAATATCTATCCAATAATACTAGAAACCATTTTTTTATAAAAAAAAAAAAAATTAAAAGCATCAATTTGTATTGGCAAGTGGACAAAAGAAGATGATATGATGTATCAGTATCATCATATCATGTGGGGCTCAATGCTTTGTAAGAAAGAAAGTCTCAAATTGTCTTTCAATTTTCACTTTCGAATGCCCACGTGTCTAGCTTACCTTTACAAACCTAAAAAAGCACTAGAAACAAAAGTGAATGAAATTAAAGGAAGAGATAGAAAAGCAATACACACAAAAGCAGATGAAACTAAAGGAAGAGAGAAGAAGAAGTCAGAAACAGCTCTAGAAGTCTCCACCTTGGTCAAACCAGCTGATCTCTCTCTCATTTCTACTTTGTCTCAACGCTGCAATGGTATCACTCTCGACGCCGTCACTTCCGCCCCTACCTTCCTCCAAATCTCCGATCACGTTTATGACATTCTCCACGGTCTCTACCTCTCTCTCTTAGAGCATCCGTAGCAGATGTTCTAAAAATCATGCCATTTTACCACACCAAAGGCCTACTTTATTATTTTCCCACATCATTTTACAATATCCCATTTATCAGATGTTTTATAATTCAATTCTATACATTAAAATAATATTTACTACACGTTAAAATAATATTTATTACAACTCATCAACACAATCAACAGCTATCACACTGCTGCCAACAACCAACAGCCACCACCACACAACCACTACATCCTTCGCAACCAAAAACACAACTCAAAGTAAAACCAAACAAATTCAGCCAAATTCCACAACATACAACCATAACCTCAACCCAAACAAATCCCAGCCAAACCCCAACCCAAACAAATCCAGCCTCCGCCACCCATCAACTGCCTCAACCAATCCCCGACCCAAACCCCAACCCAACCAACCCATCAACAAACAAACTCAAGCCACTGACCCAACCAACCCATCAACAAACAAACAAACTCAAGCAACCAACCTCGACTCACAATGCCGCTGACCCAAAACCTTAACCCACAACCCATAGCCCACCAACACCAAATCGGAAGCCCTACCACCACCACCACCTCAACCACAAACCTCGACAAACCCACCGCCTCCACACCCTCACCCACACCCACTTCCAAACCCAAAACCTTCATAATCCAAGTTAACCCAACTCCAAACCCACCATCTTCATCGCCGTCATCGTCATAGCCTAGCCTATTTGAACCCACCCACCTTCGTCGGAACTGAACCCATCAAAACACAGTAAAAAAAAAAAAAATAGAAAAACCATTGCTAGAGAGAAATCGGCGTCGGCGTGGAAGTGATCGTCGGCGTGGAAGAGCAGTGAGGATTGGCGTGAGAGAGAGAGGAGAGGATTGAGCTGAGAGAGGTGAGAATGACGGAGAGATGAGAGAAAGAGGAATAAAAGAAAAAAAAAAATTTTGCCACACGCGTTCCGTACTGTGGCAAATTTGTCACGGTACTGTTCAATGTTGTAAAAAATATACCATATCCCACATTTGCTAAATAGGCTCAAATTGGGTTTGGTATGGGATATGTGCCAAATATTTAGCATTTGGCACATATCCCACATCTACAGTGGGTGCTCTTATAGTCTTTGTTTGCTTGCTCAGAAAATTTTGTGTTCTGATTTTACTTTTGGATTTTGTTTTAATGACTGAGGTGGAGCTAAGTTACTGTTTGGTTGATGAGATAATAAAATAGCGGGTGATAAAGTAGCTATATATATATATATATATATTTTTTTTTTTTTCTTTTCTGATTTCTTTTTACTTTTATTCAAATTCTTTACCGGTGGATATTTTTTTCCCGACCAAAAATAGTAAATATTCCGGTATGGTGCCGTTTAAGGCTTTAATTTTTTTTTTTTTTTTAAAGGGACCTATGAGAACTGTGAGAACCGTTCACGGTTCTCAGAATCGTGAGGTCCAACCACAGTTTGCACGGGTCTCTACTTTTTTTCTTGAGGCTAAAAGAACCGCAAAAATGAGCAGTTCGAGGTTTTTTCCAATCGGACTGTACGGTCCGGTCCGGATTTCAAAACCTTGGTTCTATGTATATTTTTAACTATAACTCGACATTAACAATTTTGAGTTCATCTGAAATTTTCAAAAAAAATTTAAGTGAAAAAATATGCATAGCTAATGTTGAGTTCCAAAAACAATGGCAATTTGCTAAATAGTTTGGAAAAATTGGTATTTTGCTACATAGTTTTAAAATTAAGGGCATTTACCTATTTTGCCCCACAAATTTGATCATAATAAGCTATGAAGATGTAAAGTTGTAAATTTTTATTTTCTCCTTTTTGGCGAAGGATTTGAATCCTAGTTTTCATAATAAAAGAAACAGGTTATGTCCCATAATTATATGACTCGTGATATTAAGTTATAACCGGTGGTTGAACCATGCTCTACACTGATTTTTTTATTAATATTTGTAAATGTGTAAATATTAGTCTTTAGAAAATTATAGTGTTTTCTCTTTACATATATTTCATAAGAAATATGGTATTATCAAAAGTTGAATTTCTTTGCTTAATAGAAGTTTACATTTGAACCAAATTAGATCATGACTAAGTTCACATTCTCCTTCTTTAGCAAGTCCACCTTCAATTAAATGTTTTTTTTTTCCATTGTTATTGAAAGCTCACTAGTATAATTACTAAAGCTAATTAAACACCACCCCCCCCCCCCCCCAAATTTTAATTGCGGCTAGATTAATTTTAGGCTAAACACAATTAAAGCGGAATATACATAATTAACCAATTAATTAACCAAAGCCTTCAACAATTGCATGGATGAACATAGATGTGCAATTCTATAATGTAAAGGGTAGTAGGGAAAAGAATATCAAACCAAAGATAACACACAATGCATTATCGAAAAGAAAAACCAAAGAACTTAGTGTAAAAACATCTCCATAACCCTCTAAGTCGAAATGATCCACTAGTAAATAAGTTGAAGTACAAGGACAATCCAAGAGATCTCCAAGCCTAATTTACCCAAAGTACCCTTTAAGCTCTAGCTATCTCAGAGTCTTGTCTTTAATAGCTTTTTTGATCCCACAATACCGCCCAATTACCAACTAAATTTGGCTAAGCTCCAAAACACCCTAAACACTCACATGTGCGTGGGTTATGTTTGAGTAAAATCCCCTCTCAATGTATGATAATAGGAGAGGGAATGAGAAAAGACTACAAATGAATTATCTCTTAAGCATTAGTAAATTAATGGTTTTTAATTTTAGATACAAGACAATATTTTGAGACATCTTAAAATGGAATAAAGGACAAACAAATTAGCAAGGAGGGAGTATATATTTGTAACGCTAAGGTAAATCATGCACTTAGAATGATGGACATTTGTGGTTAATTTGTAACCCCTCCTTAACCATGGATGCTCTTGACCTTGGAATGTGCATATGTGTTCAAGACTTATGTTGTAGGCACGTATCCATGTTATATTTGGTGCATGGTGAACCAATGTGTGTGATTGCCCCCATCTGTGTCGGCTAGTGACATGTGGTATCGCTATATGTATGATATGCACTCACGTGTATGGTATTTTGGTGCATTTCAATGTGCCACAAACCAAACATAATGGTGCATACGGGTACACACTGACATGAAACCCTGCTGGGGCCATGACACACCTAATGCAAAACTTTGCCGAATTTTCACCATGAAAATAAGACAATAATTTGCTATATTTTTGCTACGTTCACCATGAAAATAAGGCAATAATTTGCTATATTTTTGCTACAAAAGCTTGGTGAGGATTATTTTGTGTGTGCCACGATGCACCTAGTCTGAAATGCTATCAAATTTCTGTCATGCAAATAAGGCAAAATGCTGCTAAATTTTCATCATGGAAATCTAATATGAATTCTAAATGTGCTAGCAAAACATTAATGAAGGTCACACTCCTTTTCAAATCAATCTTCAAAGCCAAAAATATTTAAGCCTCAAAAGCTACCGCCAATAGCTTGATTTTATCTGCCAATAACCAAAAACTTAAGAATTTATCAAAACAAATGACTGTCTAGTTACAGATATCATGGGATGTCCAACATCTTCTTCACGCATAACCAAACTTTCAAATCCATGAATCAAGAAATTTTTATCATTCTTTTAGATTAGGAAAATTGATTTTTTCTTAATTTAGGTTTGGTAATAAAATCGAATTAGACATAGGAGACCAATTAAATTATATATATTAGGGTTCAAATCCTTGTTCTGTAGTACCAATTAAATTATATATATTAGAACCAGAAAAGCAAAAGGCAAAGTGGTTTGAGTTTGAAAATTTAAAAAAGAAAAAATAGCAGTCAATAAGGACTTGCGATTAGAAGAAAATCATAGAAGATTCAACATCGTGCATTTATTATTCTCTATTGTTTTATTAATCACATATAGATGCAGAGTACAGTTAAGGATCACAAAAGAAACACTTAAGCCACAAGGTTTAAGCAAAACAAAACTATATCACCAAGTAGAAGTGTTAAGTTCCTATCAGATAATGGTGATTTTCGCGGATTTGATCCATCAGTGAATTGACTTTCACAAGAGTCTGCATTAGACTAAACTTCATTAACTAGAATCCCAGCAATCTCCAAAGACTTTTGAGTCTAATGCATGGATTGCATCCAGTAGCGTTTCAGCAACAGATTTTTTGTGCAGTTGAAAGCATTTAAGAAAGACGCGGCTTAACATTTGGATCGGTGGTCTTTTTCAAGTAGACTCTTTATCTGAGAAAATGTATCTGTTACATTGGACTGTGCTGATTCAAACGTGATAAGGACAAGCCCATTTACGCTTGCTTTAGAACTGCGAGTGTCTGATCTCCAAAGACACCACACGTGGATGCTCGACGAGGGTTTTGCTTTCACCAATGCCAACCATTGGCTTACGCTCAAAAGAAAAAGAGTCTCCCCCCAAAAAATTTTTAAAAAGAAATATTATATATATATAGGTGTTGATCTTAGCAATTTAGGGTCCGTTTGGTTCACGTAAAATAATTTCCGGAAAATAGGTTATTTTCCGGAAATGTTATTTTCAGGAAAGGAAAATATTTTCAAGTGTTTGGTTGCATTATAAAAATTGTGTGTAGAAAATATTTTCATGTGTTTGGTTGTATTCTTGAAAATACTATGAAACACATTTTCTCACATTTTCTCACCTTCCAAACAAATATTAACACCATTTCCCAGTTCACAGACAACAAAAGAAACAAAACACAAAGAAAAAAAATCATCCAATCCGGTCAAAATCATCAAATCCGGTGCGATCTCCGGTCAAAATCATCAAATCCGGTGCGATCTCGGAGGACGGCGGACGGCGGCTTTCTTAGTGTGATCGGTGCGATCTCGGTGCGATCCTAGGGTGTGATTGCACCGAGATCGCCTGAGAGTGAGAGATAGATCAACGGAGGACGGCGGCGATCGGTGCAATCCTGGGATGAGGGATGGTTCGGCGGAGGCGACCTCGATGGCTTGCATGCGACGGCGAGAAATGGTTCTTCAGGTGTTCTTCGGGTGTTCTTCAGGTGTTCTTCGGCTTGGGTTTTCCATTCTGTTCTTCAGGTGTTCTTCGGCTTGGGTTGTCCATTCTGTTCTTCGAGTGTGTATTTTCCGGAAATGCATTGAAGGTAAAATAGGAACGTAAATCATTTTACGGGGTGAGGGGTGTTATTTTCCGGTCAATTTCCGTTTGACCGAATTTTCTGGAGCTACCAAACACACAATTTTCCGTAAAACTATTTCCTGAAAACGTTTTCACCCGAAACAAACGGACCCTTAGTTCAATAAAATTACACTTGCCCCCCTAACAATATTATTGTCCCTCTTAAAAGTCATCAAAAAAAAAAAAAAAAATTATGGATCTAAAATCCAAAAATAAAATTACACAACAACAAAGTCCAATGACGAGGGTTTTATTTTATTTTATTTAAATTTTTGGGTTTGTATTTTTATTGTTCTTGTTCAAAACACACTTAGATCTCAACTCATATGATTTTTAGTTTTTAATTTAGATGCTGACCTGGCATTTTTTAATGCCAAAAAATATTTTTATTATTAAGTTAGGTCACGTGGACATTAATTTAGTATTATTTATTCCTGTCGTTTGCCACATTAGTTTTTTCCGTTTTTGATGTAACGGCATGGACTAAAACGGGAAGCGTTTTTCAGGATAGGAACTAAAAACATTAAAAATAAAATGTAGTGACTAAAATGTGATTTCCGCCTAATTATAATTCCTAATATATATTAAATAAAAATTGATTTTATTTATATTAATTAGTGAAATTACTAATAAAAAGCAAAATACCAAATTATAAAGAAATAAATAAAAAAGTTTAAAATTCAAAAGTTACAACTCACAAATACCAAGTTTTAAGTAACTCAAATCATACATAGTATCCGTTTGGCAAATATTATTTTTGTTAATTTATTTTACTATTCAGTTTATTTTTGTTACTATTCATGAGCCCCACTGTATTTTTTGGTACTATTCATAAGTCTCATTCTACTATTTTGGTACAACACCTCAAACACATTCAATCTTCAAAACCAAAGTTTTGGTTATCTCATATAGTTCCTCAAAGTACGGTTGATACTTATAAACAATATTCTTGTCATTGTTAGCGGGAGTTATAAAAATAAAAAATAATAATAAAAAAAAGAAAGAGAGAAAGAAAACACTTTTGTCATTAATGGTCTCTATCACAGTGGCATCACCATTGGATTTGTTAGCTTCTCACACTCACCTTCTACTCTCTAATAGTCTAGTTTCTCTTTTGTCTTCTATAATTTTGTTTATATTTTTATAAATGTTTTTTTTAAAATCAAATTAGGCTAAGGCCACTAGGCTGATTTGTTTATTACATTTTTTTTATCTGTTTGAGGCCTTTGGACTTCATTAGGAGACCCAAAATAAGCAAAAAATTTGACTTTTCCTTTATAACACAGGATCTTTAGTATCTCTATGGGATCAAGATCAAGGGAGTCAATATCGTACCAGAGGCTATACCGGTTTGCCCAGCAGTATGATATATTTCGGATACCGGTCAATACCGGTGTATCGTTTCGGGTTTACCGCTATTTTTTATATTTATAAATAAATAAATATATGTGTGTGTGTATGTGTGTATATATATTATAATAAATATAAAAATTTACCATAAAACATTTCCTCAATTCAGAACTAATTATTCATGATTTTAGACTTTAGTATCAATTAAAAAAAAAAAAACACACACACACACACACACACACAATATAAAAAATAAAAAGCTTAAAAGTTACCATTGCATACTAAGAAAATAAATAATACTAATAAGTTAATGCAAATAAATTACCATTCTGCCCTAACAAAAATTCAAAAATTACAAAACAAAAAAAAAAAAAAAAAAAAACTTTTTTTTACACCGGCCGTACGCTTGGTATTGCCTGAAATTGGCCGGTATGGCCAGTTCACGGCCGGTACAGTCGGTATTTTAACTGGTATGAAATGTTGATGTTTCGATACCGATATGTCACCTGTACGACTGATACCGGTATAGTATTGACTACCTTGGTTACGATCCTATAAGTTCTAAATCAAGGTCCCACGCGAATTTCACTGTAGTAGAGATTATAGTGAGATTTAAGATGTTTTAGAGATATAGGATCCTAAAATCCAAGTTGAGATACTGATAACCATGGGTGGGATGGCGCAAGTCTACTTAATGAGCTTGGTTAATTTGTTTATTTTCAAAAATACTAGTTTATTCATTGGCTAAATTGTAAACTATACTCTTAAAATTTTGAGATCTTTAGATTTTACTCCTTAAAGATTCAAAATTTAGATTTTATCTCTTGAAGTTTTATTAAGTTTGTATTAGCAGCCCATCCGTCTCTATTTTCTGTACTTTTAAGCTACAAAAATAATGTTACATTATTTTATTGGATAAACTAAACATGCATGGTGATTACGTGGTCCTTAACGAAAGATAAGAATAGAGGGATTGTTGATGCAATCGAAATATAACTTTATAGAGTAAAATCTAAAATTTGAAATTTTAAGGTGCAAAATTCAAAATCTCCCTTAAAATTTAAGGGTGTAGTTTGGACTTTAAACCTTTTTTGTTTATTTGGTTAATGTGAGACAAAAAATAGGTTCAAGCAAAAGGCCGGAAGCTAAAAGCTTGCGGACGTTAACAAGTGAAATCATTTGGTCATGTAAATTCGAAACAAACCCAATATAAAAACTATAAATAGCATCACGACTGAGAAGGGGAAAAAAAAAAAAAAAAAAAAAAAAAAAGACCCGGAAAAAAAGAATAGGAAGGAAAAATTCATATTCACAGAGCAGAAATCTGAATCTACATGGTGACTTCACTTTGACTATTATTTCAGCGTCAAAGGATTACAAATCAATCACAAAAACATGTAATAAGTGACATATCAACAATTGCATGCTGATCCAAGACCGTGAAGAGATGCAGCCAACTGTCAACGTTCACCCGAATCCAGTGTTCCAATTCCAACTAGCAGCAGTTTCTCCTGGATCAACTATTTCCTCAAATGATTGTATAACATGAAAAATAGACTGACAAAATTTCACCTTCATTTTATATATGTCTGTATTCCGTTGCTTCATTCTCAAGCAATTCCATGCTTGTCCAGAATTAGAAGAGATGCACCCTTGCAAAAATAAATGAGGCCTTTGGAAACCCTTTGCACCAACTTTCCAATTGGTGCAGCTGACCAATCATGGCAAGGTAGGGTTTGAAAGTCCCATAGATTCTGCAACTTCTCTAGCAGTAAAATTGTCTGCCTGTGCCTAAACATTGCAAAAAACACATCAATGCTTAGACAAATATAGCTTTCTTTCAAGTCACGAGAACTCAGTGAGCGAGGCATGGGGTGGGGTAAACCCTAGTTTTGATTTTGACAGCCACACATACATATGAAGCAAAATTATATAGGGCACAAGAGGGTGCATCACTTCTGGAAGATACTAATTCCTTTTTTTTTTCTCTCTCTCATCATGAGATTGAGTTTATAACAGTGTGTGTGTGTACATATTAAGATTCCAATAAGTATCATGGCTGAATGCATACTTACAACATCTGCACAAATTACCAAAAATACATACCTGAAGCCGATGCAACAGATACATCAAGAAGAGATGTACAAATACCTGAAGATGATTTCTCATAGTTATCAAACAATTCAAATCCTTCCGTAATCTTCAAAATTAATCCAATTTGAACTGTTCTTACCAAATAAAAAAGCAGGATAACTCGAGCTGTTGGGTACCGCCAGAGAAATCTTGTGGCCCTGACAGCTCCTGTATCTAATAGTTTTGCTGCCTTCTGCAACTGTACAATGTAAGTTTAACAGTCAATTATCCCAAAAAAAGAAAAATAAAAGTTAATAACGGAGTCAAAACTAAAGAAAGGGAGGGCAAGAATGGTGTGAGATATGAGAGCAGAGGTACAGGTACCTGTATGCTTGCCCCAACCATGTGGCGGTGATAAAGGGGGAGAGGCCTGTAGTTATTACTTTATAAGAAAATTTGCAAGTATGATAGAAAAATTGTAAATCAAGACAAAATTGCTGCTTACACATTCATATAGAGAAGCTAGCATATGTACAAAGCCAATCAATAAAATACCAGAAAAATTCAAGAAAAAACTTTTTCACCAAAAGTTGGAGCTAGCATAAGTAGAGAAGTCTGAACAAAATGAGAAAGTATACTTGAAATTACAAAGTCAACAAGGAGTGAATTTTTTTTTTCTTTTTTTGGATAAATATGCAGTGATTTAAATAAGAGAGTATTTTTTTTTCCTTTTTTTTTTTGTTTTGGGGGGGGGGGGGGGGGGGGTGGGGGGGGTAATATCTAGGACTACAAGACTCCAAAAAGAAGAGAGAGAGAAGTAGAAAAAAGAAAAGAAAAAAGAGAATGGTCAGGCAGTCATAGTATGCGTAAAGTGGAAGTAATTTAAGGCTTTGTAAAGTTGAATGGCATTGCTGCCAAGAAATTTAGTTGTCATAGTGCTTCCTAGAAAGACCTCCATTTCCTTAGTTTAGTCCTGCCATGAAATTTAGTTGTAATAGTGCTTCCTAGAAAGACCTCCATTTCCTTAGTTTAGTCATGGAATAATAATAAATTCAGTAAATAAGAAGCATTAAACCACTATGACTTTCAACCAAACAAGTGATGACCAACTACGTTTTTATCAGATTATCTGCCTACCCAATAACTCATCAGTTTGGAACAAATCACTACCAGTCTACCACCAACTCACAAATTGCTTCCAGACCAACTCTAATAAAGAGGAATCCACAAGTTCTCTCAATTCTTTGCTCATTATTCAATGATCAGTAACGCCAATTCACACGATTAAAATACTACCAAGAAATTTTTTTTTTTTTTTTGACAAGTAATAATTTTGATTGATAAAGAGGGAAACCCTCATGAACACAGGGTAAATACACAAACTGTAAAGAATACTTTTTTTTCATAGGACAAACTGTAAAGAATACATTATTACGCCTATGAAAAGAATTCAAGGTTTTACTCTTCAAACTTGAAATCCTTGAGGTTTGTGCAAATATTCATCTCCTCAATATATGATACGTCCACAGCAATCAATATCTATGACATGTAAAAGCTCTAGAACAACTTTGAGATGACCATATGTTAATCACATTCAGAGATAACAATTAAACTTGTCACAAAAAAGTCAGGTCTGGTTAGGAAAAGCTAATATGACAACTTTAAAACTGATGAAGACAACATATCTCAATATGCTCTGCTATTGACAAGGCAAAAGCAACAGAGAAAGTATTTATAAATGCCCAATAATGATCACAAAACAATCAACATACTCAAGTGCTTTCATTTCAGTGTCTTCTTCCCAAGATGTTGATGCCCGGCGGGACACTTTATTTCTATCAGCCTCTACCTGTTCAATATAACATCAAAATCATAAGCAAAACCAATGACAACTGAAATAATCAGATATACAGTGATTGATACTTCAAATCTCCCATTCCCCCTCCCCCTTGGGACCAAAACATACTAAAAAAAACCAGTGATTGAACTCCATAATATAAATGAATATGAATCAAGAAGCAAAGCAGCAAGCGTCGTACCTGTGCTTCTTGAAGACGCTTTAATTCCTTCTCCAATTGAAACTCTGCTGCAGCTTTTTCACTAGCCATGGCTTCTAACTGTGTTTGTTTGTAGTACTGAATAATAGATAAAATTTAGACATAAAAAAACTCAAAATAATATTGGATATGTAATATCATCTAATAACCAAATTAGGGGACTACAATTCTGAGCTCAAGTTACCAGCAGATCAGTTAGTTCACGGTAGCGCTTCTCTAGTTCCATGTGCTCCTGTTCAAGGACAGTTTTTATCAACCAATTAAAAAAAAAAAAAAAAAGGTAATAAAATTCAATTAAAGAAAAAGCACAAAAGGGACACAACCCTAGTACACAAGAAGTAAACAAAGGAAAAGTCCAAGCAAAAAATAAAAAGAAAAAGACAATAAAGGTTAACAAAAACTCAATGCGTACAAAAACTCTAGAGAGCCTGTAGTACAAAAAGTATGAGAGGTCAAGGTTTATTTTTAGAAGGTATTCAAAAATAAGACCTCCAACTTCATCAAGAGTATCTCTTTCCCCTCGAAGAAACAGGCATTTCTTCTCTGACCACTTCTCTTAGCAAAATGTCCCTTTAAGACATAACAAGTCCACATGAAATAAGGCATTACCCATGAAACACCAAACAAGCAGAAAATCAAAGACCACAATTCCCAAGTCACTGCTCAATGTAAACAAGGATGAGCCACATAGTCTCCATGGCTTTTACACATAAAACACCATTTCATAATGATAATCATCACTTCCTTAGATTATCCGTAGTCACATATAACTAATAGTTATGCACCACATCCATGGCGGTACATACTTTCCAAATGCTCTCTGCCAAGGAAAATAATTTTCTCCTTCTGCCATGCCTTGTAGTAGCTATTCACTTGGAAGCCTTGTTTTTTGAACAGATCTATCCCAATTTATCTACCTCCCCATGATGAATCTTTGTGGCATATATGTCATGCAATAATTGAGCCATAGATTCTATTTCGCAGTCACGCACCACTTGAATGAATAGAGGATTCCAACTTAAAAAAAAAAAAAAAAAAAAAAAAAAAAAAAAAAAAAAAAAACTATTTCCATGCTCTAGAAATCTGCCACCTTAGCATCTCTATCCCTAGCAATTAGGAAAAGATTATAATACCTCTCCTTAAGAGTAGTCTCGCCATTCCATAGATCATGCCAAAGACTAATTTTGGAACTATTGCCAACAACATGTCTGATAAAACACAAGAAACAGTCTCATCTACTTCTAATATTCCTCCACAAATCCACACACCATATGGCCCCTAACCTCGTTAGAACACCAACTCTCCCAACAAGTGCCATACTTTAAATCTAACACCCTCCGCAACACATTTTCTTCCATCCCAAAGCACCACAACCACTTTCCTAGCAAAACCTGATTAACAACATTAGGTTCTCGATCCCCAATCCGCCATCACAAATTGAAGTTCAACAAACATTCCAATTGACTAAATGGAATTTGAATTCCTCACCCATTCCAACCCATAGAAAATCACTTTAAATTTTTTTCAAAAAGGAAAAAGATAATAGAAAACATAAATCACTCCCTTAAGAAATGTCCCAAAAGTCAAAATGGTAAAAGGGTAGTGCAATGACATAAACAAAAGTTCTCAATTCTCAAACCTCCAGTATAGCATTAGTAATTTTAGAAGCCAAATTGGTACATATACAACTCAAAATCATACCTGAATGAAAAAATTTTCTTTCTATAAAAATGTAATACCCACTTGATGCAAAAATTTCAATCACAATGTCTAAAGCTTTGAGAATAGATGTTTTATTACAAATTCTCTTCCTGGTTGTGCTTTACCATTCAATTATACCATTTCATGCTTTATAATGTGGGCAGATTTTTTTTCAGGCATTCTTTTACACTGTCAATCATTAAACCTCCCATGTGATATACAGAAATGTATAAAGACAATTTAGGTCTCTTTCAGCTCATGAGCGTCATAGAACCATAGATTCGATTGTGGTTTACAATTATAGCTCCCATGCTTGTTTTTTTAATTTGTATCATCTCCCAGATAACTAAAGAGAATTGAGTCCAAGAAAAGACAGCGATTCAAATCAAGATTTATCTGGTACCCTGTCTAAGTAAAATCACAAAAGTAAGATTGCTTGGATTTAATAATAGAGCTGCTTGGACTTCTCCATGATTTGTTTATTACTTATCCCGAAAATCCTATTTCATTGGGGATTTAATTTGGTTTGTTTATCATATATATATATATATTCCGACATGACTTCCCACACACAACAGAACCAATATTTGTTGCTCCAAGGACCTAGTCAAAGCTGCAAGAAAAGACCATCTGGCTCATGACATAAAAGTCAACATTGCAAGAACTAAGGCAAGATGATAAAGGGTACATTTAGCCACCACTAGTAGTTAACAAGCTTTTTTTGGATAAGTAATGAAAAATTTATTAAAATATCAAGAGTGTCACCCAAGTATGCAGGAAATGTACACTAGGGACAAGTAGAATCAAACACACAAATTACAAACATCCGTCAAAGCATGAACCAAAAATATTGAATGACTGCCTACAACTGACAACAATAGAGTTTTTAAGAAGAAAAGTTTTATGTTTGCAATTGTCCTTTCAAAATCCTCAAAGCTCCAGTTATTTCTCTCCCGCCAAATGCACCAAATCAAACAATGAGGGACAGCCATCCAAATAGCACCATTATGATGTCACCCAAACTTTCCTTGCCAACAAGCTTTTATACAGTCTATATGTCCTTACAAAATTTTGAGGCATCTATGTCCAAATTAAAGTGCATTGAAACAAGAACTATAACACCCATGGTTTTTCAAGCTTTGATTAATTCAAGATGACACATAAAAAACCATGGTCCGCTCACATCATCTACAAGGCAAAAAGTGGGATCAATCAGAGAGGTTACCTGACGTGAATAATGCTCAGCATCTCTCTTCATTGCAGCCATTTCTACTCTCGTTTTTTGCACTTCAGCCTGAGTACAAACGCATAAAAAGTAATAGCAAACAAAGCCTTAACCTAGCCAGCAAAAATTACAGTGCAAAGTTACAAGATATAAACAAGAACATCATCAGGCAAAAAGGAATTCTAAGTTGAAAAAGGAACTGAGCACAGTCCAGATGAGGTTAAGAGTCAGTTAAATGGAGTTAAGAATTGTGAGGAAAAAAGCAAATGAAACTTGCCTCCAAAGAAGAGAGTTTGCTCTCAGCATCTCTCTGGCCTTGGCGTGCACGTTCGACTTCTTCCTGCCATGCCTGCATCTTGATATTTAAAAATCAAATGTCACTAGATCGATACCTATAACAAATTACCATAAATAACTATTCCTGTTACTGCCACCAAAGGAAAAACTTATTGAATTAAATAGCATAATATTTTCATAAGTAAACTATTGGACAGGAGAGGTGTTCCTTTTGGATATTTTCATAATGCTTCATTGAAAATAACAGGAGAGGCGTTCCTACGGGGAATGAACCATATTCACATTTAAAATGTATCAACCATTGAAAATATAACCCAACAACAACAATAACCAAGCTGTACTCCCAAAATTTTGAGGTCAACTGTGGATCCTTAACAAACTAATCAAGGTCCACACGTAATCATTTCTGTCATTCTATTCTATCCGAAATAAGAATCTATGTTACCTTCTCAATTGACAAATCATTTTTTACAAGTTTTACTAATTTTATGTTAGATCTTCCTAACTTTTTGCATTCCCTAAACTTCAATCAACTCACTATTCCTCATTCATGCATTAATTTTTCTCCTCTACACATGATCAAACCTATCTTTATACAAATTTTCTCATGTCGAATCTTATTCTTCCTTGTGTTTCTACTTATCCATCTTAACATTCTCATATAAACAACACTCATTTATGAACATGTTGCTTCTTAGTGGCCCAATATTTACTAGAGCACTAGTCTTATAGAAACAACAAAATTCTGGTTGGCTATGGATCCTCAGCAAACTAATCAAAGTTGGTCACATTTATTCTTTATATCATTCTATTCTATTTGAAGTGATACTCTCTGGTACCTCCTTAATTGACATATCCTTTTTTTACAACAACTAATCTTATTTTAGGTATTCCCTTGGTAATGTTATATAGCTAGTCCTATAGTAGTCTTATAAAATTTTTCATTTAACTTAATAGGTATTTTTTACGATCACATGATATTCCTAATGCACTTCATCCACTGTTCTCTTACCCTATAATTCAGATCCTCTTCAATCTCTTTGTCCTTATGAATCATTGAAAATATTACCCAAAAGACAAAAATGAAAAGATAGCATCCCAAAGAGAGAGTAACTTCTACATTTTTGAAAGGCCCACTGTTTTTCTTTTTATATATATATATATATATATAACTTCACCCAATGGGTCTTGAACCCATGACCCCATCCTCCACCCAAGAAAAGAAGGCACCAGTTGAGTTAGAGAAAATTGGCGCCCACTGTGAAACAATATTTGTGTGAGCATACACACACATATTAGTACCTCAAGACCACACAAAAACATGCAAGGAGTAAACATATTAGTACTTCAAGACCACACAAACACACACAAGGAGTAAACATATTAGTAATTCAAGCATGTTTATTTGAAAATTAGGAATTATTGGTCAGTTATCAGACTATAAAAGTCATAAGAGAGAAACTGTTGGATCCCTGTAAATGATTACATATCAGGAATTATTTGTCAACTAAAACTTAATTACAAGAAGCCCTCTGGAGTCTATACTGAAAAGTTAGCTGTAGTACCTGAATCACTTGATTTGCTTCTTCAGGTGACTTCTTTTGTCCACGGCGAACACGAGCTTCCATATCTTGCAGTTCTTGATTTAATGATGCACATTCAACCTAATCGCATATAATGGTTATAGATTTAAAACAGTTTACCAGGCATAGAGAGAAAACCTTCATTATGAAGAAAAGAGATGAAATTTTTAATCTACCTCAAGCAGTGCCACCTTCTGCTCAAGCTCTGCCACCTTTGCTGTCCTCTCATCTGCTATTCTCTAAATATGAAGCAATTATGGTAAATGAATAAATATGATGGAGATAATGGTCAAATAACAGGACTATACTTCTAAGTTTCTATTAGAAAAGGAAGTAAAATGAACCACTTATGACAAATGCATACTATTGTGGAACTCCAAACTTAATAACGATGATGATGATGATGATGATGACTACTCAAAATTTATTTCAAAATGTACATGTTAAGCAATCAGTCACAAGCATCATGAGTGCTTACATTACCTGGATCCTTGCAAGGGCTGAGGATGCATCAACAGCTCTATGTTCTAATTCTACTTCTCTTTCCATAGCAGCCTGTTTCATCGGATATAGGTTATCACATTGCAAGAAAACAATCCATAATAGTTAGTAAATTAATTCATCTACAAACCATTTTTGTAGCATTATGCGCAGCACGCTCTTCTTCTGCTCTCCGCTCTGCAGAAGCAAGCTCCTCCCGCATGGCCTGGAAAAGAATTTTATTCTTACAAATCTCAGAAAAGAATTCCACTACTCAATAATCTCATAATCTCATGATAAGATACAGCATGTGATAACATCAAAGGATCCAAAACATAGGAAATGTTATATGCAAGAAAAAACCAACCAACTTACCTGCATCATCCTTGTCTCAGTCAGTTCCCTATTTCTCATTATGGATTCCATGTTTGCCTGATGAAAATAATCTAAGAGTTAGAGCCAAAAAAAAAAAAAAACCCTAAGATTCAGCAGAACCTCATATAATTGTAAATTCAAGTGAGAGCCTGCATATATTGCCTATGTAATAAGAAAATTATACAGGGCACGACAAAGGAGTAAAATAATGAAATATAGATGGAAATGGAAGTAGGTAAATCACATGGTTACTCTTGTCCTAACTAGAAAAACTATTAGCAGTGGGAATATTCCAATCCTCAGAATCGTCTTGTGGTAAGAAATTTGTTATGACAGTGAAAGTGCGATGTAGTTTGTTTACAGGAAACTAAGCTTGCTGGTGTGGATAGTTAGCTGGTTTGCAGCTTGTGGAGTTGTCCTTATGTGGATTGGAGGATTGGGTTGTGTTGAATGCGGATCATACTGTCGCGGCAGGGAGGGGGGGGGGGGGGGGGGTATTCGCTAATGTGGGATAAAAGGGTTTTGGAAAAGTTGGAAGATATGGTGGGAACTTTCTCAGTTTTGGTTCGGTGGCAAGGGGGTGGCAGCTGGTTTTATTTGGGTATGCTCAAGGGTCTATGGCCCCAATGAAGATAGTGATAGGGGTCACATGTGGGATGAATTGGTTGGTATTGAGCAACACTGGTTTCTCATGATTGGGAGGAACACCATCTAGATGGGGGTATGGCGAGGGGGAAAAGTCCTTTCAGCTTCGAGAACATGTGGTTAAAGACGGATGGGTTTGCAGATAGAGTTCACTCTCATGGTGGAATTGACATTCTTTCTCTAGTACACCTAGTTTTGTGCTTACCAAAAAGTTGAAGGCCTTGAAAGAAGACATTATTCAATGGAACCATTGAGAGTTTGGTAATGTTAGTCGTCAGAAGAAAGAATTGCAAGAGGCCTTGAAAGTTTTGGATGCTAAGGAAGAAGAGATTGGAACCTCTGATGGGGAGAAATGTGAAAGGTCTGATGTGAGGTCCAAAGTGGAGCATCTTCTTTCTTTGGAAGAAATATCATGGAGACAAAATCAACGATGTTATGTATTAAAGAAGGAGATAATAATACTAAGTTTTTCCACAAGTTGGCTAATTCCCATAGAACACATAATCATCTGAGTATCTTGGAGGCGGATGGGGTGATGTATGAGGAGGAGTCCGAGGTAGCTGCTTAGGTAGTACAATTTTATAAAACTTTGTATCATGAGCCAAAGGGGTAGAGACCTTTCGTGGAGGGTTTGGAGTTTCACCAAATTGGGGGAATGGAGAGGGGTTGGCTTGAAAGGAAGTTTGAGAAAGAGGAGATTCCTTAGGTCATTAGAGACGTGGAAGGGAATAAAGCTCCGGTTTGGATGGTTTCTCTATGGCTTTTTATCACCATTGCCAAAGAATAGTGGAGAAAGACGTTTTAGCTGTCTTTGAAGAGTTTTATCAACATTCTAAATTTGACAAAATCTCTTAATGCTACTTTCATTGCCTTAATTCCAAAAAAATATGACGACTCCAGTACTAGAGATTTCCGGCCTATCAATTTCATGGGGAGTGTGTATAAAATCTTGGCTAAGGTTTTGACAAATCGTCTGAGAGTGGTTTTAGATAAGTTGATATTAGAATCTCAGAATAGCTTTATGGGTGAAAGACAAATCCTTGATTCAGTCCTTATTGCAAATGAATGTGTTGATAGTCAAGTGGAGTGGGATTTCGGGGGTCATATGTAAACTCAATATTGAGAAAGTTTATGATCATGTGAATTGGGAGGTTCTCCTGGATTTGTTGAATGGGCTTTGGGGGAAGAAGTGGTGTAAATGGATCCAAACTTGTATATCCACGGTTCAATTTTCTGTATTGATCAATGGCTCTCAAGCTGATTTTTTTTTGTAGTTCTAGGGGATTGAGACAAGGGAACCCACTATCTCCTATGCCGTTTTTTACCATGATGGAGGTTTTTAGTAGGATGTTGAAGAGAGTGGAGGGTGCTAGCTTACTTTATGGTTTCAAGGCTGATGTTAGGCGGGGTAGTGGAGAATGTGTTTCACATCTCCTGTTTGTAGATGATACTATTCTGTTTTATGATACAAATGTGAATCAAATCCTTCATGTTCGGATGTTGTTTTCAGGCTATGACAGACTTGAAGGTCAATGTGCAGAAGAGTGAAATGGTTCCAATAGGAAAGGTAAATAATGTGCATGCTTTGGATGAGATTTTGGGCTGCAGAATTGGAACTTTGCCTATGATTTATCTTGGCATGCCATTGGGGGCTTCTCATAAATCTACTTCAATTTGGAATCCTATTCTGGGAAAAATTGAGCAAAAGTTGGCTGGGTGAAAGAAGCTATATTTGTCAAAAGGTGGTAGATTGACACTGCTCAAGGGTACATTATCTAGTTTTCCTACTTATTTTCTATTACTTTGCACTTTTCCTATTCATGTGGCTAACAGAATCAAAAAGTTGCAAAGGGAATTTTTGTGGGGTGATAACAAGACTCATTTGATAAGATGGGATAAAGTGTGCACGCCTATGGCCAATGGTGGTTTAGGTATAAGGAAATTAACTAAATTTTTTTTTTTTTGATAGGTAATAAAACTTTTATTCAAAAATGTTGAGCATCATGTTCACGATGGTGAACATTTTGATCAAGGCAAAATACAGCAAGTTCAAAAACTTAATCTAATAGTGTAAGAATTTAGAAATGGAAATACAATTCGTAAAACCCCAAACACGGGCCCATTGAAACAAAGTACTGAAGAGGAGAGCTTTTAAAAGATGTAAGGTTATTGTCTTCAAAGATGCATGTATTACATTCCGTCCAAACCAGCCACATTAAACATGCTAGGACCATATTTCATATGGTTGACAGATGCTTTCCAAACCAGTTTCTCCAAACAAAGAGGAAAGAGCTAACTGTCTTCGGCAATACCCAATGGATCTCGAATACCTCGAAAATTGCACTCCACAATGCATGAGAAAACTTACAGTGGAGTAGAAAAATTAACTACATTTAACAAAGTTTTACTAGGGAAATGGCTTTGGAGGTTTGGGAATGAGGAGACTCAACTTTGGAGGAGGGTGGTAGCTTCGAAGTTTGGGGAAGAGTGGAGGGGATGGACTTCTAAGTTGGGAGGGGGTGTTCATGAGTGTGGTTTATGGAGAAGTATCCATATGGGTTGGGAGGATTTTAGCAAAAATACTTAATTTGTTGTTGGGATGGGAAATAGAGTGAGATTTTGGCAAGACGGGTGGTATGGAGATCAACCTCTCCAACTAGCTTTCCCAAGACTGTATGGTATTGCCATTGATAGGGAGGCCTCTATTGAGTCTTCTTTAACAAGGTTAGGGGCAGGAGAAATGAGAAGTTGGGATGTTCGATTATTTCAAGATCTTAATGATTGGAAGTTGGGTACAAGGGATGACTTTCTTCGTCTCTTGGACTCCAATATTCCTTCAACAGATATTGGGGTCCGGATGAGATGGAAGTTGAAGCCTAATGGAGATTTTGACATTCATTTTACAATAAGTTGTGAGGTTCTTTATCCGTTGTCTTTCCTTGGAAAGGTATTTGGAAAGTTAAGGCCCCTCAGCGTGTTTCCTTCTTTGTTTGGACTGTAGCTTGGAATAAGATTCTTACAGGTGACAAGTTGAGACTTAGGGGTTTTGATTTTGTTGACTAGTGCATTATGTGTTGTCGTTGTGGGGAGACTGTGGATCATTTACTGCTTCATTGTGAGAAGGCTCATCTGTTATGGAGTTTGGTTTTTAAATCTTTTGAGATTTCGTGGGTCTAACCAAGAACAGTTCCGGATTTGCTTTTTGGTTGGTGGAATTAGTTGGGGAAGCATTCGTCTAACATTTGGAATTTAATTCTATTGTGCTTATTGTGGTATTTGTGGAAGGAGCGCAATAGGCGGACTTTTGAGGGCTTGGATAGCTCCAGAGATTAGTTGCTTGCTGCTTTTAGTGGATCTCTATTCAAATCGTCTCGGGTTTGGGGACTCACATTTACTGATTCTCTCCCTTCATTCCTTTGTTCTCTCCTCTTTTGCAATTAATTTTTTTTTTTCCCTTTTCTTCTTTGTTTCTTTTTTTTCTTTGCAAATTTTGGTTTGCTTTATGTTTTTCATGCATAAAGTAGCCTTTTGAATATACATCTTTCTTACTTATAAAAAAACAAAGATTATGATGGAGGTTTTTAATAGGATATTGAAGAGTGGAGGGAGCTGGATTACTTCGGGGTTTCAAGGTTGATGGTAGGCCCGTGGTGGGTAAAGTGTTTCACATCTCTTGTTTGCAGATGACACAATCCTCTTTTGTGATGCAAATGTGGAGCAGATCCTTCACCCAGCAATACGATATACAACCTGTTACCCATGTACAGATGGCATCACGACACAAGCAACTAAAATCTTCATCAATAGCTTGAACATCCATGCACATTCTTGTGCTTCCTTCCAAAATTAAAAAAAAAAAGCCTTCTGCTCATCCTTGGTCCTAGACTTAATAAATGGTCTGACACACACACCATTTGTGCAAGCAAACTACTTTGCGATTTTAAAGGGTCTTATTCTGACTAAAACTTTAAGAGAATATGTTCTTTAAATACTAACGACAGAGTAAACTGAGAAAGATTAGTTTTAGGCCGTGTTTGGTTGGGAGAATGGAAAAGTGGAAGGATAGAAAGATAATTACTATTATGTCCTCATTAATAAAAGTAGAAGGATGGAAAAAAAGTGAGGGTAATTTTGTACTTTTTTCTTGATGCCAATTCTTTCCTCTTTTATTCCCAATTTGGAAGTAAAAGAAAATGGTGGGCCTAGGTGGAAACCTCCATCCACCCCCATTTCTTTCCTCCCTCTTTTCACTCATATTTCCTCTCCCTTTTCCTTCGCTCATTTTCCATCCTCTCCCTTTTCACCCCAACCAAACATAGCCAGAGCACCGTATGTATAGCCAGAGCACCATATTTTCATGTTTAATCACGCCTACTCTTTGACCCAGTCTGTTTCAACTTAAGATGAGCTAACGCTTACATTCGACATCAATGTAGAAAATGAAGAGTGATGAAAGGACAGGTGAAGACAGATACTTTAGGCATAGCGCACTAGAAAAGACTGATCATACATATAGTGAGTTTGTTGAACCTGCAATGAAGCTAGATTTCCTTCAGACAAAGCAGCTTGTTTCTTAAGTGCGTCCATAGAGCTGACAAGTGCCTCAATTTCGGTGTTCTTTGCTGCCAAGGCCTCAACCATATTTGACTCTACTCTTGACACGTCACCTTTGGCTGCAGACAAATCTTGCTGTAGCTGCTTTATGTGAGCCTCATAGGATTTACTCAGCTCTCTCTGTAAAGAAAGCAATTTAGCTAGTGAGATCACTCCTTCAGTAGCATAATATCAAGATCATAACAGAAAAACCAGGAGGTTCAACCCTCAAATGGGCAGGAATGCTGTTTTACCTCTGCAATGAGAAGTTCCTCTAGCTGTGCATTCTCACTTTTGTATTCTTGAAGACGGGAAGAAAGTCCGGCACAGACCTGAACATTTCTGACAAAATTTAGAAAAGCATGTAAACAGGATATTCTGACCATCAATTTACTCTTCTGTGGGGGTGGACTGCTCTCTAGATCACATATAGAGAATGCTTATCCCATCTTAAGAGAATGGTTCGCTCAGACAACCAACTGGTTGCTAAAAGGTATGCACATCAAAATGGTAGAGCAGTTTGCATTTGGCTAGATAGTTTAAACAAACTGATTGTTTTATAATATACAAGAAAAGGGAAAAACAATCATGTCTAAGATGAAAATTGTATCCTATTAATTTTTCTTTGGTCATGGCCAATTAGGGGCTGGATGCAGGTGGAACCCGCATTGATTTGCACTAGACATGATAAAAGCAAACAAATGACATAGTTTGATTTGTATCTAACCTGCTAAAGAGGTCTATACTAATAAACATGACTTGCATAAATTTTTGATCGTCTAGTACACAACTTATTCTCAATATTCTTTTATTCTCATTCCTTAGAAATAAGCGCCCGTATAAACATATATTCATATGCCGGATGGCCTTGAAAGGATAGCATTGGATGAAGCCATATTATGGATGAACTAGTAACCAACAGAAATGGTTGCCACCAGTATTTTAAATTTATTGATGAATGTTGTATCCTAACAACAGGACAAAATACATTCCATTGGTAATTGCTGGTTATTGAATATGTGGGCTCCATTAGTTCCATTAACAGTTAGAATAACATACTTTTTTATTTTTTTGAAAAATATGGCAAAGACCATACTTTTAGCCACCAGATGCCAGCATTAAATTTTAGAAATAGGCAATTCATTTTTCATCAGCATAATATAATTCATAGAAAAAAGGTAGACCAAAGAGATCCCAAGATAAACCAATCTGATTATAGTGTACATCTGCAAAATGCAAATATTAAAAAATAAAGGGAATTTAAAGAGCTTACCCGAGCTAGTCTTGCCTCTTTAGACTGACCAGTGGAAACTGTAGTTTTAAGCAGTCCCTGAGCCTGCACATGGACTAAAGGAACTAGTCAACACAATCTCTAAATGCAGGCAGGTAAGATGATACAAAGCTTGAACAAATGTGGTGCAGTACAGTCTTCAATGCACTAATTACTTTACCTCATCAAGTGGGTCCTGTACTTTCATGGGAGAACCATCAGCTTTAGTCTCCTGTTGCCTGTTTTGATTGATAAGAGGTTCAACCTTGACATCAGCATCCTTCAATTGGGTTTCACTGTTACTGGGAGAATCAGTAGATACAGATTGAGATCTCTCTTGGTCAATGTTCCCAGTACCATCTGTGTCTCCAGATTTACTTTGGCCAGCATCAATTGGTTCGTCTTCATTAACAATGTTAACTCCATTGGCAGGTAAGGATAAAGGAGGTTGTTCTTTGTGAACATCTGAAGTATTCTCATTGACAAGCTCAGCATTTGAATGTAAGGAGACAGCTTCCACATCAGCAACAGTTGAGAGGACTTCCATATCATCAGCATCATTTTTAACCACATCATTTGCCAATGTTTCTGTTAAAGGAATGCCTACCATGGGGGAATCTTTGTTGATACTATGCTGCTGGCCATCGTTTGTTTGGGCAACAGACTTAGTAGGAGTCCTTTCATTTTCAATTAATTGAGAAGCACTATCATTTTCAGATGTCACATCTACTAGGGATATTACTGTACTAGTTTGCTCCTGCAAAGTATCAGATTCATTCACAGGGACTCTCTTTTGAGCCTGCAAAGTCAACATGGGAAAAGAAGAGTTATTTGACGAGAATATATCAATAAGAACTACTTACGGCTACAGGTATGCTTGCAAGTACCTTTGTCTTTGGCTTTCTTTTGGCTTGAGATCCTTGCCCATTAGCAACTTAACAGTTCAGAAAAGGAAAACAAAAAGGGGAATAAGCACCAGAATTTTCATGCAAGAAAGTCAATACCAGTTATAGCCATCACAATACCACTTTAATTTTTTATGGAGGTCATTTAGGGTTAATTTGTCACTATGGATACAAGCTAGTAAGCCTAACTTTCCTGGAATATGGAATCCTAGTAGTTTGCTTCTTCATCTAAAAAATTCCAGAAACATGGATCCCACAGGCATTCCAATTCTTGTGGAAACAGGAGAGTTTCTTCAGGAAGCAAACATCAATCCTAGCCTCTACTCAAAAACCATAGCTAAATAGAATTAAAGATACCATGAATTGATAAAGCCATGAATGAAGGTTCAAAGTCTAGTTTAACAACTCTGGTCCTATACATCAGTGGCTTAGCGCATAATTAAATGTAAAGGATGCAAAGAGACTTAAGATCTACACCTGTGGATTGCAAATCAGCTTGCTCATCGGAAAATTCGCTGACAACCCGCTTTGCTCCTCGATCTACAACTTCCAAAAAGCCTAACCAAAAGCAAAAGTTTCAAATTTTTAAACAACTGATTAATTTATTACATAGGTTTATTTATCACTCTGTATGTTTGGCAACTCAATCATACAATACGTACTTTTAAAAATCAAAAGTGCAAGAACTGGAAAAAAAAAATTATGTAAAGCTTTTATACGTGGATATAATAAATGCAAAGAAAAATTATTTACTGACACTGTATTTGAAGTAAAAAATTTTAGAATGGTGATAATAAACACAAGTAGGGGTGGGCAGAAAACAGATAACCTGACTCAACTCATCTGATTTAGACCGAACTAATATAGCGATATTGGGTTTTGCATCCCCAAACCTGACTGGCCTCCGTCTGCCAGAACCCACTTCCTTTACTGTCATCCCTTAACCCTAGTTGCCCTCATCACCCCTCATTGAACTTACCCACCCCCCCCCCCCCCCTCCCCTTGCTGGCCTTGCCTGCCTCACCCACCACATCCCTCAGCAGCATTGCCCCAGCTCACTATTGTCTTCCACACATCAGATATGGCCTTGTTGTTGCTATTGCTTGCTCATTCTCCCTTCTTCAGCAAGCACTCACCACAACCCAATGAAGCCAAGCGATCCAACTGCCAACTCGAAGAGGAATCTCAGTCGACAATCTGACCCCTTTCGGTTGGCGACTGTTTGAAACTTCTGCACCCGAGAGTGATCAGGTCAGATGACAGTTTTCCCCCAACTCGCCCAAACCCGTGGTCACCCTTAAATACAAGTAAAAATCAACCTCTTTTGTTTCTGTGATACAAAGTCATAATGCGGAAGGCCATGAGATATTAACTTCCATAAGTTATTCTACTAATATATTAAAATAGGTAAGCTTCTTATAAAGAATCAGCTTGTGATAAAATTAGATTAATGAAATCGGTTACTTTAATGTGTACATTTTCTATTTACTAATTAAAGAAAGCTGAATTGATATCCCCAAGCCACATTTTCCTTCAGAGAGCTGCAACATCACTTCTGATTATTTGGCACTATTTCCATCACAAGAACAACAAAGCTAATCTGTAATCATACCATTTAAAGTATCCTATCCATTATTTTCATCTACCAAACACTTCAAATCAATATAAGAACTCACCAATGTCATCTCTCCTTTTCTCATCGATATTGGACAAAGAAACAAGAAAGACCTCCCAAGATAACCAAAATTTGAATTTTCTTGAATTGCAAGTGCAACCTCAGGGGATTGGTTTAGTGTGATCCATGAGGTCCTGAGTTCAAGTCTCTTAGCCAACGCCCAAGAGACCAACATAGGTCTTAAAAAATCCTTGACACCAATTGAAAACAAAACAAAACAAAACAAAGCATACCCAACAACAATTCACGATTAAGATCACACCCATTCCAATTCCAAAGCCGCGCACTTCTTTCCATTTAAATTAAACCATATCTGAACAATAAGTTTCTTTATAACATTCCAATAGGAAATTGTGCAATGAAGCAAACCCTAAAACAGCCACACCTTGAAGAAAAAATTGAGCTAAACAGATTCCATTAGAATACTCCTCACACATTCCATGCCCCAAGTAAAAATAAATAAAAATGCCGCCAAGCGAAAACTATTTTCCAATGCATCAACTTCACTACAAATTCAAAATTAAGGTTTTGTTGATAAACAAAAAATGAATAACGCTGGGATCAGACCTAAAACACAAATAGAAGAAGCAAAATGAGAAAGAAAGAACAAAGATCCTCACCTTCTGCTTTTTTGAGCCACGAATCCATTTTGAATTTCGGATCCGAAACAATTGCGCCCTATTCCATCAACCAGTCGGAGACGGAGAGACCAACCACACTCCCCCACACTTTGAATTTTTAAATGAAAATGAAAACGAAATGCTTCTTCTTCTTTTTCTTTTTTGGCTCTGATAGATAAATAGATTAGAAGATGTCGATGAAAATTACAAAAAAAAAAAAAAAAAATCAAATCAAAAACTCGTTTAAAAATAAATAAATAAATAAATCTGAATCTGCGTTTTGCTTTTGCGCACCGGATCGTTTTGTGAAGAAGGGCAGTCGTTAGTTAAGATGTCTGCGTGTGTTGTGTTGTGTGTACGAGTAAAATGGAAGAATGTCAGGTATTGTTCAAGTGCTACCACGACTATTCTACCTTTCGCTGTTCCTCTCCTCTAATCTCATCATATCGTTCACTTTACTTATCGTTTTGTACGCACTTTTGCACAGGGATTCGTCGGTGTACCAGCCCAGCCAAGAAGCAGGCCCTCTGTTTTTGTTTTTTAAGGCCCAACTAGTTTTTTAACTTTTTCTTTTTACCCTTTTGAAAAACTCACACTCTAAATTTCACTATAATTAAAATCGTCTAATCTAAATATATATGTATGTGAAACTTCTTTTTGGAGACTTGAAACTCAATCATTACCCTTCATATTCGTACTTATACTTGTGAAATGACCATCACATCAAGGGTGTGCGCTGGCGATCTAGTATTGCCATTAAGTCCCTAAAATGATGCTATTTTGGTTTGTTTTTAATATTTAATATTTATTTTATTATTTATTTATAATTTAAAAAAATTAATTAACAAAAAAAAAAACCCAAAAATTTAAAAACTGGGCAAACACGTAGTACAATCCACTGAGCTTAATCTGAACATTAAAAAACAACACCCATCTTTACCACATTTCCGGTGTAGCTTGAACCTTCACTTTGTACCTTTTATTTTTATTTTTATGAGATCTCACTCTGTACCTTATTGAAACCCATGTCTCATATGATTGGAAAGATATACAATCAAAGCCCCTTTATTCCTAGGTTTCCTAAGAACATTCACATCAAGCATTCTAAAAATTTTAGCATTTAACATCTCAAAAAACCACTTTATAACATTTAATATCTCACTTTATAATACACTCAACATCAAAACTTCTATTTTTTTACAACTTCATTTAAATATTATTTATTTATTATTTTTTATTCCTTTTTTGTTTTTGTTTTCTTCATCCTCTCTCCCTCACTCCCTCTCGGTCTCACTGTCTCAACCCAGCAATCCTACCCACCACCAGCTACCAGCCACCACAATTCCAACAACCACCACAATGATCAAAGACCCACGCCGATCAAGTCGATGACCCACGCCAACCACATCGGTCAACTCGACGATCCACGCCAGTCAAGTCGATGATCCACGAACCCAGACCCATGAACCTAGACCCATGAACTCAAACCCACAAACCCAGACCCACAAAATTAAATCATCCTGCCAGACCATAAACATCGGACCATTAGACCACGACCCACGACCATTGCCGGACCACAGCCATCTGGAGAGAGAAGAAATACCAAAGAAGAGAGAAGTGAGAGAGGAACGTTGGTAAGAATATAAAAGTTTTTTTTTTTTTTTTTTTACAATCAAGCTATAGTGAGCTGTTATTGACAATAGCTCACTGTAGCTTGGTGCTAAATTTTTTGAGATTTAGCATGTTTGATGTTAGTATGTTTTTATCATTTGAGGTGCTAAAAATGCTAAAAAAAATAGCATTTAGCATTTTTAGCACCTTTAATAAGAATGCTCTAATGGACGAAATTGTATTTGTAGCTTCGAAATATGGCATTGAAGGAGTGATGGAGGAAATAAATATGTCAGTGATATCTTAAGTCTTAACTACTAGCTCTAAACCAAGCATCCTCTTTCAAAAGTCCACATCATTTGCCTAGTTTTTAAATTTCTGGTTTGATTTTTTAAATAACATTTATTTATTTATAAATAAATAATAAAATAAAAATTAAATATTTAAAACATACGAAAGTTTAGGGGCTTAACGGCAGTACTCGACAGGACTTTTAATGGATGACTAAATTAAGGAGTTTTGAAACTTAGAAGACTAAATTAAGGGGTTTTCATACTTAGAGGTAGAGGATTGATGAAAAAATTATTTCACCCACAAACGTATAACACTCATCACACGCCTAGGTATTTTTGGGATTGAAAAATGTAGTAATCTCAAATTATAATGAATACAAATTATTAACTTTTTCCCAAAAAAATAGAAGGGCCTCTGCGCACACACGTGTATTTTAACTTTTAACTAGCAACATTCTCACATGATACACGTATCTTTTTTTTTTTTTTTTTTTTTTTTTTTTTTTTTTTTGAGGAACAAATGGCTCTAATATATATATATATATATATATATATATATATATATAAGCAAAGCTCAATTAGAATTTCAAAATTAGAGTCCAATTTTACACCAGGCGTCTAAGTTTATGTGAGGACCACACAATAATTATTTTTTTAAGTGTTCATTCTTATTAAATCACTATGTTTCTTTAATATAATATAATAGCCACCTATTTCAAGATTCAGTTCTCCTTCTACAATTCTACGTTTCTTTTGGAATATGAGAATATCAATAAAAGCCTGCCTATTCACTTCCCCAAATCCAACCGTTCACTTTTTCCTCAAACCAAAAAACCAAAATTCCATAATCAAACGCATATTAGAAACTGAAATTCCACTCCTATACAACTAATGGTACATCTTACCACACCGGTTCAGGATTACTTCATATACACCTCCCTTTACTTTTTCAATGAATACTATGGAATTTGAAAGGGATCTCTCGAGATCAATGATGCATGCTTTTGGGTATTTTTGTATCTTATATAGGATTTCTCCTTCTCTTCCAATTTTAGTGGTCTTGGTTTATGCTAAGCAAAACACATTCTAAGCATTCCTAAGGTTTGCTTGCTCCTTTCTTTCCTCTTGCTTTGCTTAATACCTGTTTAGTTGCAAGAAAATGACCATGTGTGTTGCATTTGGTGTAAAAAAAATTTGTTAGCAAGAGATTGTCATAAAATTGGGAAACTTTGCTACTAACGAAGTGAGACATTTTTAATTGCTTAATTCTCTTAACAAAGGTCAGCTATTTTTTATTGTTTATGTTCTTATTATTAATGGTCAATTACATGATTGGTCATTGATACTTTTTTTTTATTAGAGCTTTTAATGTTTTCATTTTTACGGTAATAATAAAATAAAATAATTCGAAAGATTCAAACATTTCGTTGTTGTGGAGTATAATAACATTTTCATCAATAAAGATAATCATGTCAAGACTAATGAGGTTATTTCCACTTCTCTTATTCACTGCTTTCCACATTCTGCGTATTCTCACTCTAATTCTCCATGTCTCCTTATCATCAGATATTTGATCAAGAAAGTTGTATCCTTTGGACATTGTTATACCAAACAACTACAACAAAATGTAATTGTATTAGATATACTATTACAAATGATAATGGAAGTTTTACTTAAATTAAAAAAAAAAAATCATTGTAAAATAAAACCAGTATGCCTTTGTAGATCAATAAAAGTTACAAATAGGATATAATATACCTCTTGGCAAATTGGAAAATGTACGTTTTTAGACCCCTTAGACACAAATAGATTAACCTAGTTATTTAGCCAAGTAATTAACTTAGGTAAATTATTCAAATCTAAGTTAATACAAGTAAATCATATGATTGAAACAATGCGAAAAATAAAGAATACAACGATATGATAACATAGGAAAACCAAACCGGTAAAAAACCTGGGGAAGATTTAACCTAGCCATTCTCAAGGTAAAACATATCCATTATGAAAGAATTGAAGTTTTACAATAGTGACTTAGACCACTAACATCCTATCGCTACATCGAGTAGAAAACTTACTACCACAACCACGTGATACCTCTAAGTCCACGGACTACTTCTTTCTTAGATTCACAGCAACCACAAGTACTCCCACTTGTGTTTTTCTTTAAGCTCTTTATGCAGCAACTGAAACGATCACCAAGTTCTCAACATCAATCTTGATCTTGATAACTCTAAGTATGTATGAAGGCAAACACCTCTAGATCTCACAAGTTCATACACACAACATAAACAACAACCTGAAAACGTGGCTAGGGTTTTTCCTTTTATACTTAAGGCAAAACATAAAACCCTACACGTCAAACGGGATTGGGCTTGAGTTGGAAAATTCTGCAGAAAAACAATCTATACAAGCTTCGATAAACATACTTTAAGTAGCCTAAATCTAGACTCTAAGTTTTGATTATGGTTTGCCAACGTTACATATTGAAGTTTTAAAACATTTAGATCTTAAATCTTTAGAACCTAACAAACTCCCCCTTTGGTAATCTGTGACAAAACACATAATAAAACAAAATGCTCAAAGTTACAAAAACATCCCATTACAATAAAATTGCCTAATCAAAACACTTCAACCTAACTACTATCTATCAGTTGCAAGTGTAGATAGTAGCACGACTGAATCAACCTGTATATTCCTGAAACACTCAACAAACACATAAACGCATGCGTGGAAAATACAAGTAAAACAAAATAAATTATTGATTTCACATAACATAAAATAAAAGACATATATCATGAATAACCTTATAAATATAAATCAATAGCCAATATAGCACAATGTGAAATAAGAAACAGAAATAAAAACATAATGTCTCCCCCTAACATATACAACCCATAAAAAATAAATACATCAAAATAAATACATCATGAGCCAAAAAATAAGTACAATGTGAAGCACCTAGATACAATCTAAAACTCCAAAACAAAAAAAAAAAATCTCCCTCTTATCTCCATCCTATCTCTATCCATATGTACTCCCCCTTTTGGTGACGAATTGCTAAAGGGCAATCAAGACTTATCATCAAAAGGAGGTGGTGGAGGTGACCGTCTAAAGCTCGCCAAATCTGCACGCAAAGCCTAAAGCTCCATGAGCACGACCACCAAAAGCTGACCATGAGCCGCTTGAACGGTCATGACAGTGTCCAACATATGACGAATGTTAGAATCATCTGAAGTAGAAGGTGGAGGAGCAGCAGCAGTAGTCGGATCAATAAACTCCTTGGCAATAGGATAACCTGAAGAAGGAGGAGGAGGAGGTGCAACACCCAAAGAAGACTTAACTTTAGGGCGTTTAGAGCTAGCTCGCATCTGAGCAGCTTTCTGCCAAAGGAATGTGGCACCTATAGGAGCTATAATGTGTACGGACTCAGAAGTAGGAAACTCATCTAAACCTAAATGCAACAAAATCCGATGAATGAAAACAGGGAAAAACAGACCATGTGCAGTAGAACTACTCTTATGAACCTCAACCAAGGATCGAATGAAAAGATGAGGAAAACTCATAGGAGCATCTGTCACAATAGCATACAAAAGTGAACATCTCTCGATAGGAATGGTGTGCAAGTGAGAGATGGGCCAGATGGAATGACAAGTAATTCGAAAAAACAAGTAATTAATCTCGGTCAACTCATGAGAGGTAATTTGAGGATCAGTACCCCACTGAATGGAAGTACCAGTAAGATATGACATAATGTCATCAAGTGAAGGGCTCTCATCATAAGGGTACACAAGATGTTGTACCTTAGGCACCCCAAGAGCAGAGGCCACTACCGAAGGAGTAATGACATACTCTCCACCCCGTATCCAACTCTTCACAAACTGAGTGCTGGAATCATTGGAGTGGACAGAGAGGTTTGAGTAGAACTCTCTAATTAAGGTAGCCGAAGGTGGATGATCTATGTCCATCAAAGGTAACCAGTCCCTACGCTCAAAATTCCTCCTAATTTCCGGACCAAGCTCATCTAAAACAATTTTTCTCTCAGCCCACACTGATCTAAAGATGTTCAGCTTCTCATAGGTCTCCTGGTTTTTCTCACTTCGAAACCTCTCACTATCAAAAACTAGAGTAGAGGTGGAGGTGGATGTCCTATGGGCTCTAGTCTTCCTAACCATGATGCTAAGGATTGGAAAGGATAGACAAAAGAGAGACAAAAGAAAGAAAACAAAGAAAAGCACAAGGGCAAACTACATCAGACATGGTTAGAGTACAAAAAAAATAGAAAAGAACAGTCTATATAATGCATGAACAGAATAACCACATGATGCATGCGCTAATGCATTGAGAATAGTCCAATTATACTTTAAAAACACAGAATTGGCTTGAAAATAGAGTTTTAGAACAAAAACCCAAACTTTGAAAAACCCAATTTCAAAAATCCCAACAAATTGATCAATTTATCATTACACAAGTTAGATAACAGTATATAATGATATAATTAATCAATTACACAAGCCAATTTCATCAAATTAATCTCAATTGAACAAAATCCCCAAATTTGTTGAGTTTCAAGCCCTAGAATTTTCAATTCTTCCCAAATCACCAAATTGATTAAAATAAACTATGAGGAACGTGTTTTCATCATCCAATAACAAAAACCCATTGATCAATTGTGAAAGAAATCATCTCAAACATCAAAAACCCCAAAAATTATTAGGTTTGAAAATTTTCCTAAAATGCATGAAAAATGAGATCAAACTAAAAAAGAAAGGGTAGAATGGTCTTACCAGTGCTAGATGACAAAAACCTTGAGAAAAATTTGAGGGAAAATGACAAAAATTTGTGTTGAATCTGGATTGGTCGAAGAGAGAGAGAGAGAATAGGATTTTGAAAACTTTTGAAATAGTGAAGAACACGTGAAAAGCTCATGTTTTTAAAAAACTCTCTGACTGATTTCGATCAGTCGAAAAATAGGTTTGATTGATTGAAAAACATATTCGATGGCTCTAGCATCAATCGAGTAGCGATTGAGCCAGGCAGATTCAAACCAAATTTTAAATCGCAATTTCGATTGGTCGAGCAACAGGTTCGATCGATAAAAAATCTGAAAAAATCAAAATTTTTGAAAAAAAAAGCATTTTAATGTAGAAACTCCTCAAAACAAAATGTTTTATGAATAAAATGCATGAGTATGAGATGAAATTTTTTTCAAAAACCCTTGAATTTAACCTAGATCTTCCAAAAACAAGATTTTTAATCAATTTGTCCCTAATTCTCAAACTTTAAACACATTTAGCATTAAAATTAATGAACTTTTAATCTTGGATGGCCACAACAAGATCACACACAATATAATGTACTAAGTTTAGCAAAGAGTAACTTGTGTAATGTGCATGGTTTTAAAAACCGGTACGGTGAAAGAACCGGAAAAGCAGCTAAATACCGGTTTTATGGTCGGACCGGGGTCCGACCGATGGTCGAACCGGTGACGTCATAAATAATTTAATTATTATTTATTTAAATTATATAAATAATTAATAATTTTTTAAAATACTAAAAGTCTAAAACTAACAAACGTATAATAACAAATATGTTTCCTTAAAAAAAAAAAAAAAGCCAATGGACTGGTCAGTGATCATAACATAGCACTCAGCAATAGAGGATCCAAAGACTTTAAACCTGCTTTAGAAACATCAACTATAACAATATATTTCCTTTTTGACTTATTAAAGCAAAAAAACCTAAGCAATCTCAGCAAGGCTCAAATCAATAGGTAATAACATTAATATTACAAAATAATCATCTTGAAATTCTAATAAACTTTCAACAAAATCAAATAAATAAGTTCATTAGTTATTACATTTACATCCATATGGCAAATAACAAATAAGTTCATTACAACCAACAACTAAGTTTTAAAGTTTCAAACAAACAACTAAGTTTTAAAGTTTCAAACAAACAACAACTAAGTTTTAAAACCTAAGCCTCATTTGTTATGAAGATAATTGAAATCAATATCATCATGTGAACCAAATGCTCCACCACTAGCATCACAATCATCATCCTCATCCTCATCTTCTTCATCTTCAACATGAATAGGATGATTTTTATCTCTAAATCCGGGAGGAGCATCATCTTCATCACCAAATGATTCCAAATTGATGTCATCATCATCCTCAATCACTTCATTGTCCATATCTATACAAATTCCAAAACCAAAGAACAATGAATGAAATAACAATTCTCATAATCATTTCTCATAAAACATAAATAGTCTAATTAAAATATGCAACTAGGCAAAGAATAATTATAAGCTAACCTCTTTGTACATGGCTAGAAGACCCTTCTTCGATTGGATAGGCTCCCTCTTCATATAATGCATCCTCTATCTCCTCATGATCTAAAAATGGAGGTTCCTCATCTTCCACTACCCAAAATTCAGTTTTATCGATACTTGCATAATCAATAGGATCAAAATTGAACTTCTTCCTTTTGACTCTATCATAAGATGAACATAATGAATAATTTAATTAGTAACCAAATCACTTATATTTCACAATCACAAAGAATCCACTTGACCAAATCAGTGAATCACTCATATTTCCCCACAAAAACATTGAAACAAAGAGATTATATAATATATACCTTTCTTTCAATCGGTAGTTATAATGAACAAACACAAGATCATTAAGTCGTTGATGCTCCAATCTATTTCTTCTTTTGGTATGTATTTGTTCAAAAGCACTCCAATTCCGCTCACATCCCGAAGAGGCAGCTGTTTGGCTAAGGATCCGAATTGCAAACTTTTGTAAAGTTGGAGCACAAGATCCAAACAACTTCCACCACTCATCTAAGTTCCATATACAATACAAAACAAAGATACAATGAATCAATAAATACAACTATACTTATCCCAAAAATATAAAAAAGAGCTATAATCTTTAAAACATATTTACATTTTAGTATAAGCTAAAGTAAATAATATCTTACCCGGCTGAGATGTCTTGGCTGATTCTTGAGCAAGTTGGGTTCCAAAAGTTTGTTCACACTCTCGAAATAGCCTTAATTCCTCCACCAACTTCAATCGACCGGTTGAAACTTTTGATTCAATAACATCTGTCACAGCAGATTGTGTCTCTAGCCTCTTATTAAGAGTGGATGAGTCATATTGGAATGCAGGATTCAACCAATAAGCAGCAGCATGAATATCTCTATAGAATTGATTATCCCAACGATCCTTAATAATATTAACATAAGGCTCCCATAGTCTCTTCTTGTCCTTGAAAATTTTTTTGATTCCATCAATTACTCTGTACATGCCATCATACACATAACCTATAGCTGGTTTTTCATCAGAATCAACAATGCGTAACAAACGAATCAATGGTGACATAATATGCACAATTACATGACAATCATTCCAAAATTGATTGTCAAGAATGATTTTCACCACTGCCTTTGCTTTCTTATCTTTTGTATATCTTGATTCAACATAAAATTTACTAGTCACCGATGCTTGTAAGTCATGCTTATGTTCCTTAAGACTCCCTAAGGCAATGAAAGTAGTAACAAACCTAGTTGGCCCTGGACGCACAATTTCCGTCCAATTTTTTCTAGTCCTCAACCAAGCTTGCAAAGCCACATGGTTATAGATGAACACTGTGATCTTGGATGCACGCTTTGCAAGTTTAGCTATATGATCCATTTTCCCAATCTCCTTAAAAATTAGGTTTAGGCAATGTGCTGCACAAGGTGACCAACTAATGTTCCTATATTTTCCACACACAATTCTTCCAGCAGCTACATAATTTGCAGCATTGTCAGTGACCAAATGCACTATATTTGCAGGACCAACCCAACTAACAATTTCATCAAACAAGTTACTCAAATTAATAGCATCCTTAACCAAGTCAGAAGCATCAACAGAACGTATAAAAATAATTCCTTTAGGACAATAGACAAGGAAATTAATCAATGTTCTATGCCTAGTGTCAGTCCACCCATCAGCCATTATTGTACAACCAGTGTCAGCCCAATATGATCGATGAGAATCAACAATCAATTGGACTTCTCTTTTTGCGTCTCTCAGCAAAGGTACTCGAAGGGCATGATAATTTGGACCTCTATATCCAGGACCATAAGAAGCTACAGCATTCAACATAGGTTGATAATAACTAGAATTCACAGCATTAATTGGAATGCAAGCATCATACATCCATCTTGCTACAGACATATCAACCCTCCACTTCTTTTCTTTACCAGCAAGCACACTTTTAATAAAAGGTTGAGCTCCCGGTGTTGTTCTAGGAGCGAAGTAATTATCAATGTCACCAACCTTCCTCTTGCCAAGATTGGATCTTGGTAGAAAACTACTAGGACCACTTCTATTTCCCTTACCTAGCCCCCTACCTCTAGGAATAATTTCTTGGACATCTTCAAATTCTGGTGAGTCCTCTAATGGTGAATAATTAGATGCTTCTTGATCCTTTTTTGTTTGTTCTTTAGTTTTTGAAATTTCCTTCAAATTCTCAACCATTTTAAACCTAACATCATAAGGTACACCCATACATGCAGCCACATCACCTTTAATTCCAGCTAAATGTCTTTTCATCCTATTGATGCCCCCTCCCTTATAACTTTTCCCACAATGTATACATCTATAACTACTTTTTCCGTCTTTTACTACTTCAGTTACATGATCCCATGCGGGATCACATTTTGCTCTTACAGATGAAGAATTAGCATTAGACCCAGTTGTAGAAGCATGTTCATTAGATGGTACAGAGGCGGACTCCATTTCACTCAACAATTTCAGACTAGCAGCAACCATTTTATCAACAAATAAATTCATCAATACAACGTACACAATACAATACTCTAAACTATATTTCACAACCAATAATGCTCTGTAAATTAAATCCACAACATACACAAAATCACAATTAAACTAAAATGCTATTGTAAACTAATAATTGAAGTTACCACTTACCAGTGAAATCACGAAAGGAGAACCTGAGATGATGCGGACAACATGAATTGAGAATCTGAGATAAAGCCGAGAGAAATGAAAAAAAAAAAAAAAGAACTGAGAAAATGATCAAAATCAAAATCAAGTAATCAAAATCATTATAAAAAAAAAAAAAAGAATATTAATTATTACTTTATTAGTTTCTTACCTGATGAAGCCGAGAGAATCAGAGAAAAGAAAAAAAAAAAAAAACCAAGAAAATGAAAAAGAAAAGAACATTACCAAAGGGCGATGGCCGAGGGCAAGGGCAAGACCAACCCAGACGCTGAGAAGAACAAGAAAATCAAGCCCAATACGACAGCGCAGAGAAAGGTGCGGTGCTCACTCTGTTTTTGAAAGTCAAGATCACTCTGTTTTCGAAAGGAAAAAAGAAAAAAAAAAAAAAAACTCAGCTTGATGAGAGTGTGCGGTGCGTGACAAAGTGAGGCAGCGCAGAAAGAGGTGCGGTGCGTGGCAGCGTGAGGCAGAGAGAGCGCAGCCGCAGGTGAGTGAGGCAGAGCGAGATCGCCCTTTGGTAAAGTCCGAGATGAGAGAGACAGAGGAAGTGAGGTGAGTGAGGGACAGAGGAAGTGAGGTGAGTGAGGGAGATGAGAGAGTCTGAGCTGAGGTGAGGCGTGAGGAGATAAGAGAGTCTGAGCTGAGGTGAGGCCACTGAGGCGTGAGGGAGATGAGAATGAGAGCGTCTGAGGTGAGTGAGTAAGGGAGTTAGGGTTAGTTTTTAGGATTTTAGACTTTTAGTTTTAGCTCAAACTCACCAAAACGGCATAGTTTTGCCGGAAAAGACAAAAAGCCCAGAACCGGATATTAACCGGTTGGACCTCCGGTTTTTCCGGTTGAACCTCCGGTTTTTTAGTTATTTTCGGTTTTTTATCATAACCGGACCGGACTTGAAGCTGGTTCCTGGTTGAACCGGTCGGACCGGTCGGTCCGGTCCGGTTTTTAAAACTATGGTAATGTGTGCAACTAGCAAAAACTTGAAATACATGTGAGGTGATATGTAAATAATGATCAATCACAATTTCTACAAAATTCATCACATAAGTTTGAAAGAGACAATCACCTAAAGAGTTACATCATATAACTCTCACACCTCCTAGAATAAAAGTTTACAATCATATAACTTTTTTGATTTGCCTTATAATGTACCACCAGTTTTATTTGATTTGAAACTTATTAAAATAGTCAAGATAATGTACACACTAATTTTATTTCATTGTGAATTTATTATAACCCAATAATGTACACACCAATTTTAGCATTTAATACGAGGTTACACCTTATGTTCTTTTTGTGCATGTGCTACACTTTCTCGAGCACAAAATCTTATGATATGCACTAAGGTGTTCATGATTGGCTAGTAAACAGTGGTGAGATGGTTATTTATGCCTTTCTCATTAAGTTCAAGTCCAACAATCAAAGGCATGTGACTTCAAGATCAAGATCAAGTGATTAAAAATCATAAACAACTCACACACAACATGCACTACAAAGGTTAAACTAGTAAAGTGCAATAAAATAAGCTCATTCAAGCTAAATAAGGTACATAAACATGTTATGTAAAGATAATATGGCCAACCTTGATTTCCAATCCAAGAAAAAATAATGCAAAACAGATTTTTCTTCCCTTTTCCCCTTTTTTATTTATTTATTTATTTATTTTTGAAAATAATAACAAAAATAACCTAGTATAGAATGCATGAATGTTATGCAATGAAAATCCTAAAAAAACAAAGAAAGCAAAACAACAAAGAGGAATGGTTACAAAGAATAGAAAGATGAAGCACAAGGACCATGTCAGAAAGACTCAATTAGATCGAGCCTTTTGCATCCAAAACTTTTTAGATGCAATTCTTGCATTGGAGTTATTTTTAATATTAGAATGCTATGCAACTCCAGGATTGGAATAAAAGTTTAAAGTCTTTACCAATTTACAAATAAGTACTATAGGATCTTGTGCTTGAGGCACAAGTACTTTTGGCTAATGTGCATAGACTTTCTACAAAAATAACAAACTTATACAGGTCTATCATGCACATTGTCCTTAGGAGGGTTAGGAGTCTTAGGTTTAGACTCTTTGAGATCAACCCTAAACTTCCTAGGAGGTGTAACTTCTGCTGGTTTGACAATCTCACTCACGAGAGGCTCAGAAGAAGAAACAAAGTTTGTGAAATGATTCTTAGGCACAGAGATGCTATCTTCAAAACCTAGACCAGTTTTGTCTAATAGAGACTTCTGAATACTCAGCATGTGTTTAAGTTTAGAACTAGCAGACCTATTTGTTTGTTCTCTAGCAACAGATAATTCAAGTTCCAAAATTTTCACTTTATCAAGCAATAATATGTTCTCAGTTTTCACTTTATCAAGTAATTCATTAGCATCAAACAATTTCAAGAGCAAAGTTTTCTTATTAAGTTCAAGAGAATCTATTTTCTGTAAACCTAAATCAACATTCATAGCGTCCTTTGTAGTAACTTTGCAAAATTTATTATAGACTTCTTGCAAATCAGTGTTCTCAGAGAGTTCCCCATCAAAAGAGTTCTTATCAACCACAACACTTTCATCAACTACAGCAATAGCTGTGAAAGTAATGAAGTTTCCATCCTTATCACTACCAGACTCATGGTCAGAAACTTCATTATCACTAAAGGTTACAGCCATAGCTTTACCATTTGATCTCAAGAATGTAGGACATTCTGATTTCACATAACCATACCCTTGACAACCAAAACATTGTTGACCCATAGAATTATTAGAGGTTTAACCTATTTTTTCTTTAGGTTTTTCAGTATTGTTCACTTTAGTGGGATTATTCCTCCTAAAATTTATAAGTTCAGCATTATTTTTACCTCTTGCCTTTTTGTTATTATTCCTAAGAAAATTTCTAAAGTTCTTAGCAAGATAAGTAATCTCTGTAGCAGAGAGTTCATCATCAAATCCATTCTCATCAACATCATTAACTGACTTAAGAACCACTGATTTGGATTTGTTTGTCATGGGTAGATCTAATTCATAGGATTGGAGAGATCCTACAAGTTCATCAACAGGGATGGAGTCCACATCCTTACTTTTAGTTATGGCAGTCACTTTGAGTCTAAAGTCCTCAGTCAAAGATCTAAATATCTTCCTAACAATTTTAGCTTGATCATAGATTTTACCCCAATTATAAGTAGAGTTAACAATATCTTTCAATTTAGCATAGAATTCATCAAAACATTCATCATTAGACATTCTAATACTTTCAAATCTAGTAGTTAACTGCTGCAGTTTTTAGACCCCTTAGACACAAATAGATTAACCTAATTATTTAGTCAAGTGATTAACTTAAGTAAATTATTTAAATCTAGGTTAACACAAGTAAATCATATCATTGAAATAGTGCAGAAAATAAAGAACACAACAATATGATAACCCATGAAAACCAAACCGGTAAAAAATTGAGGATGATTTAACCTAGCTATCCTCAAGGTAAAATAAATTCACTATGAAAGAATTGAAATTTTACAATAGTAACTTAGACCACTAACATCCTATTGCTACCTCGAGTAGAAAACTTACTACCACAATCACGTGACAGCTCCAAGTCTACGGACTACTTCTTTCTTGGATTCACAGCAACCACAAGTATTCCCACTTGTGTTTTTCTTTAAGCTCTTTATGCAGCAACTGAAACGATCACCAAGCTCTCGACATCAATCTTGATCTTGATAACTCTAAGTATGTATGAAGGCAAACACCTCTAGATCTTACAAGAGATTCATACACACAGCATAAACAACAACCTGAAAATGTGGCTAGGGTTTTTTCTTTTAAAGGGATTACTTGCTGATATAGTTCAATATCATTTAAAGAATTACAAATCAAAATTTAAAATTGCAGGATGGGCAGTGAGAAATAATGTTATATATTTTTTCCACTCATCGTATTCAATATAATTTTATCCTTTAAATATGATATATGTTTGTTTCTTATTTTCAATATTCAAGAAGTTATCTGTAAGGAAGTATTCAAGAGCTAATTTGTAAAGATTTCTCGAAGTTTTGCTTTAAGAGATTGGAAGTGGGCATATGGTCCTCAATAGCCAAGTATCCTTTCCGCCAAAGTAATATTGTTGATCATAGATTGCAAAGTTTGATCATTCTTCTTTCTGTGCTTTTTTTTTTCTTTTTTCTTTTTTCTTTTTCTTGAAATCGGGTTAATGTAGTTGATGTGGTATAACTAACCCCATATTAGACTCTAAACAAATAAAATTTTTCTGAGTCTTATGTTATTTTGGTTTATTGAATGAGAAACAAGTTGTTGAAATGAAGCTTGAAGATAGCACTTTTCAAAAAATCGATAAAGAGGTCAAAGAAAATAAGATTGAGTTGATTGTGGATATTGACGGAAAGCAAGAGATTGTAATTATTAAGCATATTGTGGAAAATCCAATTGAGGTCAAATATGATGATGTGCCCATAATCCATAATTCCCAAGTTCCGGTTGATTTGTAGAAGATGACTAGATAATTTGTTGATTTTCTTGGAGTATAAAATTTTGATTTTATTATTAACCCTTTGTTGATTGATATTACAAATAAATTGAAGGCAAATGAGAAGAAATTGTATGCTACACTATATGAATGATACAAGTTTCAAAACCAGATCAAGTTACTAAAACATTCAAAGTATTTGCGGTGCGAAAGATTTTAGATTTTGACTATCAACTTGAGGAAACTTTCTTTTTTTCAAGTGGATGGGTTTGATGTAGGACAGAATCTACCATTAGACTTTTTTTATTTATTAAATTTTTAATGTAATTTTTGGAATTTTAGAATTAGGGTAATTATTTCCTTATTTTTAGGTACTCTTAATGTTTTTTAGGTTAAATTAGGTTCCTATGATGTTTCTCGAAAACAAAAAAGGTTCCTATTACGGTTAGGCATTAATTATGATTTATTTTAAAATACATCTTCTTGTTTGTGATTTTATGAAGCATTTTTTAACAAGTTTGTAACCATTTTTTTAACAATTCAAATTCAAATTAATAAAATTATAGAATTTTCTCTCAATTTTTTGATAGATTCATGGCTTTTTTTTTTCTCTCAAAAGACTCTCATGAAAAAGTAAAATTGTTTCGCTTATTATCGCTTTTGCACTCACTTCATGATCAATGACTCAATAAGGAGTGTGGTGGGCCTTTTGTGTTGTTGGATTTTGATCTCTTCTGTTGTACCACCGCCCATGATTATGGGGTAGGAGAGCTGGGGCTGGCTTAAGTGAAACACACACTAGGCTAGTTTGTGCACAAGTTGGGCCATCCCAATACAGATGTGCCTTGGTTGGAGTATTGAGTGTACGACATGCCTATGGTAGGAACAACTGTTACAGATATTACAGCAGGAAATACAACATGGCAGAATAATTGTAACATTTGACAAATAATATTAACGCCTAAATAAAGGGAAAAAGAAGCCTAATGAGGTTATGACAGTATAATACAATAGCAGGGAACAATGCTGCAGTAAATGGTTCAATAATAAGGCAACAAATTAATCATTCATCTACCATAAAAATAAAACTCGTGCACCAGAGGAATGAGCTTATCTTCTTAGAAAACATAAGTCCAAAAAGGGAACCAATCTCCAATGCGAGTAATCTCAAAGGAGGCCTCTGCCATAGAGATTACGCACTTTGGAAAAAAGGACTTAGATGGTTTAAACTTTAACTCTTAATTCCTCACAGAGTGGGTTTGTCAAGAGGGGGAGAAATTGGTAGCCTATTGATGCATGCCTTTATTCCTATCACTTATGCGTTTTTTTGGTTTGTTGTGTTTTTCTTTTCTTTTCTCTCTTTTTTCCTTATTCTACCTCTATTTCTTTCTGTGATGATGATACCCCTTCCTCTGGTGGTCCTTTATTGTTCACAGCTACCACCCTTTATACTATCTGCCGTGACAGGATTTACCATTTTTACCCCTCAACCGTTTTTGGCTCCATATGAGTGTCCTTCCAAAACTACCCACTAGCTTACCGGTTGCCCAGCCACTACCATTGCACTGAATGTATTGGTTGCACCATTCCTTATTCCCAGACAAAATGGCCTGTCTTGTTTCTTACCTCCATTTGTTCTCACTACTCTCATCTAGATAAGGAGTAAGCCTTTCCCTCACCTACCTCTATGGCATGCATTAAATGGTCTCAGCTCATTCTTACTTCTTTTGGGTGAGATGTCATCCTAGCAAGACATTTCTCCCAAAAAAATTTGAGTGGAAACCCCGCCCCCTCTTTCTCTCTACCGCTAGACCATACCCTCTGATACCCTTAACCGTGACCCACCTCCCATGTATTGGTTGGGCCCTTGTAGGTGGTGCTTGGGCCCTTTGTGTATGCTTCACTTTCGTTTGAATCCGTTCCTTTTTGGCCTTCACGCCATTCCTGCTGCCTCTGTGTTTGTCTAATTCTGCTGTACGTTCTGGTGGGTATTTAACTCTTGTGGCGTGAAGGACATATGGGTTTTTAGGCTCATGTTCCCTCCCTTTTACTTCTTCCTTAGGCTAGACATTGCTTAGGTGAAGGCCTTCTCTAATGCAGGACAACCAGAACAAAATTGAAACAACAATAAAATAAATAGATATGACCTAGGAGTCAGCACCTAGGCCTTGCTTGGAGTCAGCACCTAGGGTAGACTTGGAGTCAACACTAGACCAAAAGAAAGACCAAACGGCCATTTTTTTTCATTCATCAAAATATCAACTATCTCTCAAGGAATACAATAGGTTGCTTATAAAGGATTGCTAAACTTTAATTCTAATTGGCTAGGAAACCCTAATTGCCTTATTACAAAAATAACTTTACTTCTAAATTAAAATACTAATAGCCCAATAAACTAATAGGACCTAAAACATAAAAATACAATTGGCTTGCAAACATAAATAATACTAAATAATAATCTTATTGCCTCTCCCGTATCATTCTCCTCTAGTTGGAGAAAACTTGACCTCGAGTTCTAAAGCGTTGAAGGATTAGGATGTTGATAAGTAACATTTGCTTCAAATCTGGAATCACCTTAGGGAGCATAGAGAGAAGAAAATTCTTGATATCCACCATGTCAAACTCTTCTGAAATAACAAAATCAATGTGTGGAATCAACATAAGCTTATCTTGAACCATTAGAAGTACTATGTTATCCACTTTCTCCACTTTAGCAAACTTTTTGTCATCATGCACCATGGAAGGCTGATTAAAAATAGATTCATTAGCTTCCAATATCACATCATGTGCACCTTCTAACATAATACTCTCCCTAGAAACCATCTCTTCACCTTGCTGCTCTTCAATAGATTCATTTCCTTGCACGCATGTCAAAGCAACACTTGTCGAGACATGTACATCTGTGTCAACATTAGGCATTGGTGTTGCTTGAGGATTCTCCATGACCAAGATATTATCATCAATGTTGTCTTCTATGGAGGCAGCAATAAGTTCATTGTGATCAATTATCCTTAGTTTCCCAATTGAATCGATTTGAGTCTTCATTTGCTTCATCTAAGCAATCCTGTCTTGAATATCTTTCATGAGCTTTACAGATAATTCCTTTAATTCCTTTGTAGATAATTCCTTGATAGATTGTTTAAAAGTGCGCTGAGGACATGAAATGGAATGAAGATTCATCGTATTTGCTTCAACTTGAAAAGTACCACACTGAGATTGGGGTAGACACTTACCTCAATAGTATGGTGACAAATACTCATCACAAAACTTTCTTTCATTTTTTTCCACACACTAATGGCAGGTTCATACTGCATATAATGGATATATTCAAGGTTCTCCCAAAACCTTTGTGTTTTGCCTCTTAACTTCAACTTGGCATACCTAACCTTTTTGTTATCTGCAAAATTTGCTTGCTCAAAGAATTGCTCCATCCCATTCATCCAGTTGACAAAATCTCGTGGATAAGTTTCACAACCATCAAAATAAGATGCTTATAATATTACCATGATTCTCTAAAATAGTGCTTCAACAAATAGTTGGAAATTGGAATAAGAACTTGGGTTGCTGTGATGTTCTCTGGACAGATCGTTGGAATAAGCTTCTAAGACTATTCTCTCAAATAGTTGCTGGGACCGAGCTGGTTGACAGGTTTGGATTTCATGGGCTGGGTCTTGTATTTTTATTTTTATTTTTTTAAAAGAAAACTAGTGTTGTAAAATGTGGGCTTTAGGCTTGTTAACAAATGGGTCGGGCAAGGGTTTGTTTCTAAAATGGGTTGGTTAGGATTTTTTTTTTTGGCTAAAGAAAATGGAAAACGCAGAGGGGGTTGTATTGGGTTACCTTTGAGATCGGGTCAATGGGGTACTTGCGGCGGAACGACAGTGAGCAAGTGAAGGTCATGGTGGCGCAAGGCCGGGATGGAAGGTGCTTATGGTGGGTCGCTGCAACTGGGGCTAGTGAGTGTGCATAGCGGTAGTCACGATGGCAAGCAAGAACCGATGGAGGTGGATCGCTGTTGCAAGGAAGGGAAAAAATTGACAATCCGGATTGGTGGCAACAAGACTTCTTCTCTGTCTTCGTGGTTCCAAAGGGTTGGTGATTTGAGTGTGGAATTAGGATCTAGCAGTGAGGTTGGAGTCTTGGAATGGCTAGGTTGTTTATGTTAATGGTGGCGATATGGCTTGAGAAATGAGGGATTGGTGATTCACGGTGGGTTTGGGAATTTGGTAGATTCTGTGTTTGGTTTGAAATCTGGGTTACTGTAGTGTGGTGTTGTGGTGTTCTGATGGGTCGAAAATAATGGCAGTAAAGGATTTTTTTTAAAAATACTTTTCTGGTTCGTGACTGTGTTAATGCTTCAGATAGATCGGTGTTTGCTCTGATACCAAATATGATGCAGGACAACCAGAACAAAATTGAAACAACAATAAAATAAATGGATATGACCTATGAGTCAACACCTAGGGTAGACCTAGAGTTAACACCAGACCAAAAGAAAGACTAAACGACCATTTTTTTTCATTCATCAAAATATCAACTATCTCTCAAGGAGTACAATAGGTTACTTATAAAGAATTGCTAAATCCTAATTCTAATTAGTTAGGAAACCCTAATTGCCTTATTACAAAAATAACCTTGCTTTTAAATTAAAATACTAATAGCGCAATAAACTAATAGGACCTAAAACATAAAAATACAATTGGTTTGCAAACATAAATAATACTAAATAATAATTTTCTTGCGTCTCCCGCATCAACCAGAACAAAATTGAAACAACAATAAAATAAATGGATATGACTTAGGAGTCAGCATCTAGGCCTTACTTGGAGTCAGCACTAAGCGGGAAAACCACTAGGAGTTAGCACCTAGGGTAGACTTGAAGTCAGCACCAGACCAAAAGAAAGACCAAACTACCATTTTTTTTCATTCATCAAAATATTAACTATCTCTCAAGGAGTACAATAGGTTGCTTATAAAGGATTGCTAAACCCTAATTCTAATTGGCTAGGAAACCCTAATTGTCTTATTACAAAAATAACCTTACTTCTAAATTAAAATACTAATAGACCAATAAACTAATAGGACCTAAAATATAAAAATACAATTGGCTTGCAAATATAAACAATACTAAATAATAATCTTCTTGCATGAATAATACTAAATAATACTAAATAATAATACTAAATAATAATCTTTTGGGCTTTATTGGCCAACATTCCTACTATGTCATCCCATTTCATTCCTCGGGCCATTTACTTTATCTTTACCTCTTTTACTCCCATGGGCTTTTTGCTAAATCCTTTGAGCTTCCTCGGCCCAATTACCACATCCTTACCTCTTATTACTTTTTCAGGCTTATTGGCCTTGAAGCCAACCCAATAGATTTACTAATTCATTTCCTAGACTTCCCCGGCCCATTTACTTCCTCTTTAACTCTTATTGTTCCCATGAGCTTACTACTTCATTCATTGGGTTTCCTCGACCCATTTACTTCTTCTTTACCTCTTATTATTGTTGTGGGCTTGCTGGCCATTATTCTTGCCATTCCGACCTGCTGGGCTTGCTTTACCATTTTCTCTTCTCACTTTTTTCATATTGTTGGGTTTCTTTTGCTATTGGACCATTTGTCAAAAGTGGGCATCAACAAGGAGGTACCACTATATTCCCCAATTGAAGATTATGGGTCTGTTTAGATATAATTTATTTTGCTAAAACTAAAAACTGAAAACACTGTAGTAAAATAATTTTTAAATGTGTGAATAATGCTGTGGGACCCATTTTTAATAAAAATGTTGCTGAAAAGTTGTGTTTGTGGGTCCCATGAATAGTGCATGGATGCACTATTCACGGGAGAATTGGTCAACAATTGTGGTTGAAAAAAAAAAAAAAAGTTGAAAATGCGCAAACGTGGATCCAAACAAATACTATGCATTTTCTGAGTGTTGCAGGCTAAGTAAAAGGATCCCCCTAATCCTTTCTTCTTCTTCTTTCTCTCTCTTTTTTTTCTTTTTTTTTTTCTTTCTTTTTTTTTTAAGAAAAAAAAAAAGGATAAATTTCAGAATTTATTTTTCCTTTCAACTATAGTGCGGTACAAGTGTCTGAGATGGGAGGACCCTGGGCGTACCTTTATAATTATTGAGCCCAAATTTAGGTATCCACTACATGCTTCTTTTTCTCTTATTACCTAATTAACAAATTAAAGTTACAATTCTATGGACTAGTAGTTGTTTTGGTGAGCTCAACTTTTGTCTTGGCTCCACTCTCACAGCTTTTAATGCATGATAGGTGGACTTTGTGATCCATGCACCAACTATAAGGTCATAGAACTTAGCCCCACAAGGCCACAAGAGTGATACCCTCTAGCCAATCACAGAGAGGCATGCCATAAACTTGTCATTCATTTACCCTTGTCAAGTCCCCCTCAACTCAAAGAAGATTGATGTGGACTTTAAGGAGCAAAAGCAGAATTGCATGAATTTATTCTCCGAATGAAAAAAAAAAATGGTATTATTCTTAATATATATACTCATATTTGTTTATTTGCTAAGTGAATTTCTCATATTTTTTTTTAATAATATAAGATAGAAACTTTACTCTAGTTTAATCTAAGTGAATATGTGTGTGAAGCTCCTTTTTGAAAACTTGAATCTCGACCATTGTCCTCCCACACTCTACACTCCACACTTCACAATCACTTATACTTGTAAAGTGACCATCGCCCCAAATGTGTGCAATGGTGATATTTAATTGTTAATACAGCATATGAAGAGATAAACTGTATATAAGATTAATGCCATGTAACTGAATTCCTTCCTATTTACACACATGTATTGATGCACATATATAATTGATCCTACTGGTAGTCATATGCATGCATGTAATTCTGGAAAACCTTACCAATTTGAAATCACTTTGGTTGAAATTGAACGTGCCACTAGTTTCAAAATTGAAAGAATCGATTACTAGATGATCATGTGCAAGGCCAGTTCTTAGGCTAGACCATTTAGGCCAATGCCTACCCCTATTATATATAAAATGTCCCAAATAATTAATTTTATTGAATTTTTAATTTTTTTCTTATAAAAATATAATGGAGGTGTTGTTTGTTCTAAATCTCTAAAAAATCTAGGGCCAGTAGGCAATAGAAATACAACCTAAATGAAACAAAAATTTATATAAAAAAATTGTTGCAAGTGTAGCAAATCATCATTAATTATCAAGAATTTATAACAATTTAGGGTCTATTTGGTTGGGGAGAAAAGTGTGTTTTGTTGGGTTACGGCATGACAATATTTGTGGTATCACAAGTTGCAACTCTACTATTAAGTTGTGTGTAATATAATAAGCTAAATCCTAAACTAAATCAATGTTACAATACTTGCGTAACAAGTAGAAGTATAATTAGCTTGGGTTCAAAAGAAGAAGAAGTACGAGTGCTTGGTATCTCTTATTTCACTTTTCAATTGTTGGTGACAGGTGTATTTTTTTCACAATTGAAGGGATCGCTTCTTTGTCTTTATCACATCCAAACTTGACCCACTTGAGATGCTCCGTCAAATTGGCGTGCGCCCTTTGAGATTTAAACGCATAACAATAATTGCTTGCAATTTCAAATTAAATCTTGCAATTTGTTTAATTAGTAGAAATTTTAGGCTAGAAGTCTAGAACTATGTGTTAAAAAAAAAGTGACAACTGAAAAATAAATAAAAAAGAGAAAGAAAGAAAAAGAAAGATCGCTAATTAAGGAAAGGAAGAAATTTTCTTCATTCTATACATTCTATAAAGAATAAAAATGAATTTTTATTTATAATTATTTATTTATAATTATAAAAATAGAAAACCCAATCATATCAGAGAGTAATTCCTATGTATTTCCAGAGTACGGAGAATGATATTATCTTCTCTCGCATTTATGGTGAAGTTCACTTATTAAATTCATAGTAAGATTCACCATAAATGTGAAATAAAAAGCACTATTTGTCCGTACTCTGAAAATACCTAAAAGAAATTTATATATCAAGATCAAGATTCTTATACATATTCCCATAAATAAATAAAAATGATTCTTGTACATATTACGTACATTACACTATAAAAAAGATGTAATATGTACAAGAATCATAATATAACACTATAAAAAAGATGAAACAAATCAAATATAAAAATTGATGGGTGTCGGCTGAACTTGTCCCGTACATGGCAGGGAAACCTTACAACCACCTGAATGAATCAGAAATTCAGAACCACTAATATTTCAGGAAATTCACTACAGTCTACAGAGACAAGAAACCTAATAAATCCAAAGCTTCACCTTACCAAATCTGAAATGCAATACATTAAAATTCAACACTAGTCGTGGACAAACATAACGCTCTTTATTAAATCTTCTTTATCATTCAAGCTCGCAGTAGGTAACAGCTTTATAAAAAGAAGAGAAACGTATAAACGAGAAAGTGATCTGAGAAAAGGAAAATTCATGAATTATTGTTTTTGTTTTCGGTGGGGTTTCTTTTTATATATTATCAACATCAACGTAGACATTGAGACAGTAGATCCGAGAGGAAGAGGGTAAAAAAAAAAAAAAAAAAATGTTGAACAAAAATAAAAAAATTATCCGAATACAAAAGTAGTTAACACACTTCCTTGAGCTTGACAAGAAAACCATAAAGTGCTATATCATACGATTATGAATAAATCATGTGACTTTAATTTGATATAGCAAAAAAGGGAAAGAAAAGAAAAGAAAAGAAAAAAAAGAATGATAGGTTTCCTTCAAGCGGAGGGCGTAGGGAACAACTTTGTTCATACATATCCATATGGAACTCTAGGCTCTAGCTAGCCAGAATTGATATTATCACGTACAGATCGAAACTGTTGCGCGCAAATTAAAAGATTAGAAAATTCATTTCATCGACCCCACACAGCATGGTACGGTGATTCAAGTGCAGCCGTTCTTTTTTGCAGCTTAAGGTCCTTGTAAAACTTGTTAATAAACTCTTCGGCTGCTTTGTCCACTTGGCTATCACCATCGTCCTTCAATGGAAACGGCGAGTCTGTCACTCGTAGCTGCCTCACCATAGGGCTTTTTCCAAACCCAGGTAATGTAACCAAAGGAGAGGCCTCAACTATTTCATTGTTCAACATCTCCAGCACTTTCTGGACCGCAGTAACAGTGGTCACATCGTCATAGCCGTAAGACTTGGTGAAAAAATGGTGGTGGTGTTTGCGCTTGTTGAAATGAAAAGGGTGGTGATTAGCGGGGCTATTGCTACAGCTGAATTCATATTCACGTGGGGATATGAAGGAAAGGGAAGCGTTGGACTTGCAACTCAAGGAAGAGAAGTTGTTGTGGAGCATGAGGTTGTTTGCTATGGTTTTTCCTGCTAGCTTGCCACGCTTCAGCATCAAATGGAGATCAACCATTATTTTGCTCTTGCATATGCCTTTTCTTATCATGAAGAACACTACACGTATTATGTTCCATAGCTTCTTCGCTACCACCGGCGGTGGGCTTGGTTCCATTTCCATTTCTGGTTTTTTGTTTTTGTTTTTGTTTTTGTTTGAGAGAGAGAGAGAGAGAGAGAGATCTAAAAGGTTTTTTGGTTTTGCTATGACCATTGGCGCTAGGAGGAGAGGCATATAAAGGGCAATGAAATAATTATACTAATTATTTTAATTAGTAAATGTTATCACAAGTATTCCACTCTCTCCTATAGCGCGTAGTACGAGTTTAGACAAAAAAAAGTTGTGAATTTAAGAATTTTGCCCCTTTTTTATTAATATTGGTAGAGAGTGATTATAACGCGCTGAATATTAGCGAGGGTTATTACTTTCTTCTATGTATTGAGATTACTAGAAGGTCCCTATGATAGAAACCAAATTACCTAAGTAAGTCCTCGGCCTCAATGATTACAGATATTTGGCCTTTTGTCTTCGACACCAGGCATCATTTGTGAGATACAGCCAATAGTCCAATAGCTTCACTCACGCATTTCACCATTCCTCCTGTACTGTGTTTCTTCCTTCTTTAATGGCGACCTTGACCCCTATCATTCTTTGTAAATTTGCCATGGATCCTGGTGTACGTTTCCATTTCCATTGGCTTATTTTCATTAATTTATTTTAGCAGTAGGAAACTCTTATAAATTGTGATTTATCACACATGTGAACATAATAATTGTGAATTTATTTTTAGAGAATTTCAACTTATGAATGACGTCCGCTCCTGATAATAGATTTTTATCATCAAACTAAAACACCAATCAATTTTTTGTGCACGTGGGGATTGAATCTCAAATCTCTTATACAACCATTATAATTGTGAATTTAAATAGTAGTAAACTCCACTATTGCATAGATGGTCTTATGTTATATGGATGGTTTAAGTGGATTTGGGGCAATGGTCACACTTGTGCGATCGTGAATTCCTTTTCTTCTTCTTTTTATTTTTTTTATATAGGGAAAAAAATAAAAGTAATGTTAAACATATAATATTTTCTTAATTTGTAAATACAAAAACTTTTGAAATTACAAGCTATTAATTTTTACATAAATGCATAATTGATATCACTTTTTTTTTTTTGGTCTATAATTCACTACTTATGAATTCAACATAATTATCAAAATTTTGTATATTGATTTATTGAGTAAAAATGTGGCATGCATTTCAAACTTTTGATGAGTTGATTTTCATCAACTTGTTTCATTCGTTTAAAAATGCTATTATACTTTAAAGAAAATGTAATTTTAGAAAAGTATAGGGCAACAAGAAGAACCTTAATTAATAGTAGCTAATTTTTTTTTTTTTTTTTTATACAAGATAGAAATTTTACTATAACTTAATCTTAGTGCATATGTGTGTGAAACTCCCTCTTGGAGACTTGAATCTCGGCTCTTGCTCTCTACACCCTACAAGCACTTATACTTGTGGAGTGACTACCACACCATAGGTGCACGGTGGTAATAGTAGCTAATTTTGAATAGGATTAGCTTCGGGATCCATTAATTGACATTTGCTTACTTCAACTTTTTTTTTTTTTTTTGAGGGACCTGCTTCAACTTTTTCTGGTTAGCGTAATTGTGTTCAATTTGACTTGTTTTGAATTTAAACGATACTAGAGTTGTAAAAATACAATTTTCATCAAGGACCTCCAAACAAAAATTCATAGTGGGCCACATTAAATAAATCAAGCTGTTGAAAGGAAGACAAAGTGAGTGGCTTGACTTCACAAAGAAGCCTAGGAATACATGTCAGTAACGTATTCTCATGTAACTTTGTTAAGAAAGGAATATCCCAAGTAATAAATTTAACGTTTTTCAAAGTGAGTTTAGTTTCTCATTCCTGCCTTGCGCAAAATTACTCAAAGAATATGTAACATATAATCCCAGTAGAAGTAGATAGCCATGTGACATAATAAACCAATTAATCATATAACAGTAGATATAGCCATTTAATATAACCTCAAATGCATCTTAAAATCGCTTTTAATGTTTAGGTTAATTATTGGTATCTCTTAAAAAAGTTTAATTCAGATTGCCCTCGCTTCTTTCTCACAAAAAAAAAAAAAAAAAAAAGAAAAAAAAAAAAGAAAAAAGAAAGAAAGAGATTGTGCCCTCGTTTGCTTGAAATGTGTATATATATATATATATATATATGTTAATTAAGAAAAAAAAAACCATGTTAAAATCTCCTCATTTATTAATTGAAAAACAAGTTATTTATTAATTTTTTGGTTAAGAGTCTGTTTGAGATCCGCTTATTTTGTTGAAACTGAAATTTTTTTATTGAAAGTACTGTAAATAAAAGTAAAAATTAGCTGAAATAGTATAATGAGACCCATAAAAAGTACCAAAAAGTACAATAAAACTTATAAATAATAGTAAATGTGGGTGTGAAAGCCCAGCGCTATGTATTGGGCTTGGGACCCAATTCGAGTATCACTATGTGTCCGAAGAGGGAAAATGGATTAGAAATGAGTCCGCATGGGGGAAATGCACCTGGAAATGAATGATAGGGTATGTCCGAAGACAACCCTATTGGTTCGAAGAGGTCCCTCTCATCGGATCACAAGGGAACTTGATCAAGTAAATACACTGAAGGCCTGAGCGACCTTCCCAACTGACTCCACGATAAGAGCAAGCTTTGGGCATACCTAGAGATGATGAGAACAGAGATATCTAAAAGGAAAAACTGCTACCATCGCATTTAATGCACTGCAGCAACTGTCCTGGCCGCATTTATGTGGAAAAGACCCCTGAACAGTGCAACCTCAGCTACTACCACTCACGACAGACTAAAGCAGACGTTTGATGTGACATGTACTCAAGTAAATGCTTGGATGAAGAACAAGTGTACGGTGAAGATGAGGAAGAAGAATGATATATAAGGGGAATATACCTCTAGATAGAAGGGGACGGAAAAATTGAGGAGAAGAAAGAGAAAGAGAAAGAGAGAGAATTGTATTCACTTTTCCATAAATATTAAGCCTCTTCGGATTGGAGTATGATCCGCTATACATTTGTTTTTACATCATTCTATCCTTACTAGCATAAGTGAATCGTTGCTAAATCCATAACCAGTCCAGCTTTTTCACCAATTCTCTACAAATTTATTGTTCGGATTCATTGGGCTCACAATCTGCAAAGTTTAGGCTTGGCCTACCAAATTTGGACCCTACAGTAAAAATAAGATAAATAGTAAAATAAGTTAGTAAAATTATTTGTGTTAAACGTGTTTGGCTTACAACAATGACTTTGAGTGTGAGTGGGTACAAGGCGCGTGCACTTTGTCTCTGTATTAATATTCCTTTCCTACATCGATCGATCTTTCACATGTACATAGAGAGGAAAGTGAGAGAGAGAAATTGATTGGTTTAGCCAGCTTGACAAGGTTGGCATGAATGAATAGCAGCACCTACTCTGGACACATGGCACCCAAGTTGAGGTGCAAACCAATCTAAGACCGTACACGCAAATACAGTCCCCCGATTTTTCTATTCCACTTTTCCTACTTTACTCTATACTTCACAAATAAAAACTTACCACATGTTCACCTGATTAATTAAATATTATCATTATTGACTTATTAATACTACCATTATTAATTAATGGTAGTATTTAATTTATCAAGTGAATATGTGGCAAGTTTTTATTGATGGAGTATAGAGTGGAGCAGAAAAAGTAGGACAGAAGATTTGGACTCCTTTTTTTTGGCGTGCATATGGATTGTATTTTTTATACGCATAAACAATCCATTGTGTACCCAAAGCTTTGGCCTTTCAATTTTTGTAGCAAAACTCTAGGACTAGTCTAGGATCTTGAATCTTCTTCTTCTTGCTTTTTTTTTCTTCTTCTGAATAATTAAGGAGAGGGATCCATTTAGCTATATTTTATAAACTATGAAATCTGCAATATGTGTCTTTTTATTTAATTAAAACCTTGAGATTCTTTTTGTATTTCTTTTTGTAGGGCATGAATGAAGCAAACTAATAATAGAAAAGCCCTCGAATTGCCTACCTAAATACTAGTATATATTAGCAACAAACTGCAATACCTTTTATTGGCACCTCGGATAATTTTCAAAGACATCAAGATTTTTTTTCCTCCCCTATTTTAATACCTGTGTCTGTGTGTTAGTCTAACGGTCTAAGGCATTAAACCACCGGAGTTAGATTGAACATGTCTCACTCACCTAATAATAATAATAATAATAATAATAATAATAATAATAATATGCTTTTAATCTTCAAGAAACAACAGTGGAAGAGCTAGTTCTATCAAGGAAACACAAGATATAGTGTCATTGCAACGATTAACTTTTTTGGATTAGGGATTGGTAACATATTCCTAGTGTAGACTATAGAGTCTAGTAATTTTGTGTGCATGCCACATGAAATAAAAGTAAAATTTCTTTTATGGGTCTTATGAGTCGAGTCTGTTTGAGATATTCCCATAAAAAAAAAAAAAAAAAAAAAAAGGATTGATTTTAAACTAATCCAAGCACATAGTTCTTTTAAAAGATAAACTTTGGTGTAACACTAATTTGGTTCATTTTTGTTGTGGTTCTTTTGGTGTAGGGTATACTAGTGCATGCAGTATGTTAATTACCATTTAATTGTGTGTCACTATTAAAAGGAATTTAAATTAGGCATGTGTTGGCCGCAGGCTAGGGATTTGAAAACGAATTAGAAAAAAACTTCATTGTAATTATTTGTGAAAACGATCGGAGCAAGCCACCCCTTTTGCGAATTGGTAGATATTCACAACTAGCTAGCATATAAAATAAATAAAAGAACAATAAAGAGTGTTCAATTTAATTCTAGATGCCGCATTCTTATCAAGGAGCCAAATAATGTGGAGGTGAACGATCCACTATTTCCTCACCCACTTTTTTTCCCCCCCTCTCTTTCCTCTTCCTAGCTAATGGTCTTGAAAGCACCTTTCTAGCTGGGCCATGATCACCTTAAAAGCTAAACAAACATTTATTTCTGTGGGGGGATCCAAAGACTAGTCACACCTGTCACTCACACTCACAGTTTCGATCTCCATATTGCAATGGTTTCTCATGGGCAAATTTGACAAAGCCTAATTGTTTTGAGTTGTATGATATGATGATTTCATCATGAAATTAATAAATATATATATATATATATATATTGCCAAATTTCAATGATTGAGAGAGTTATGTAGTATAAATTATATTATATATTTTGTAATGGATGTTCTATCATTGGCATTTTCTTTTGTTAATCATGCTAGTATAAGTAGGGACAATCTTGATGATAATTGAATGGCTCTTTTCGTGATCTATCCTATTATTAGTTTTCATTTGGCATTTTTCACAAAAGTAAAGTACATCATATATTATAGAATGCACTTCTTAATTTAACTATCTTGGTTATTTTTGGTAAAAATATAGAATTGTGATTGGGGATGTTCGGATGGGGTTTTTTTTCCTTCATAAATCTACTATTACAATTACATATTTAGTTTTGTCCAGTAGCATTACTTGATTTTTTTTTTTTTTTTTTTTCTGTAAAAAAAATAACTGGATTCAAATCAACGAAAAAAAAGAGAGGTTTGATTAGAGTAGAAATAAAATAACAACGTGCAGACAATTTAAAAACAATAAAAATCTAAACAAAAGTTGATCTCCATTTGCTGCTTTTATTAACTAAAGTTTACTTCTACTAGTTAATTTACTAAACAACTGAACAAGAAAGCAAGCGGTCAACATGGATCAATGTCTACATTTTAAAATTAAATAAAAAAGTAAATAATTTGTAGGTCTCACATTTTGTTTGATCCAAAACTGTAGGTTACCATTACTTATTTGTTTATGTTAAAGTGTGTAAAAGTATAGATATCTAAAAAAAAAGATTTTATTTTTTTAATTAAAAAAAATAAAAGACAATCCAATTAACAAGAATTTTGGGACATTTATTAAGGTTGAATTTTATAATGCAGTCGATTGCCTTTTTATAAGGGATCAAGTTATTTTCAGTTTAAAAATATCTGTTTATTACTTTTTAAAAGTGTAAAATTCATATTTTAAACCACCTTAACGAGTGGACAATAACACCCTTTGAACTAGTGAGAAAAAGTAATTAAAAAGAAAAAGGAGGCGCATGGATAGACTAGAAACAGAACTCATACGGGGTATTTCCTCTTTGATGTACCATTTTCTCTTGAATTCTAGAGTTCATTTCTTACTTTCTTAAGAAGAAGAAGAAGGAATTGATGGAACGTAGTAGAAACTTATAATGTGAGATGAGTAAACCATGATAAAACTTAAATTGATATCTCGTATTCCCTTTTTTGTAATTAAAGTATACATATATATTAGAAATACATAATTAAGAAAAGCAAGGACATCAAGATCAGAAGGGCACTATACGTCTATATGCATGTTTATTACATCTTTTAATAAAGTGTGAGAGTTATATTCAGATGGAACACTTTTATGTTGAGACTGGTAGTGGTATCCTCTACTTCCGAGGGTTGGCTTGGGAGGATTCCTGTTTATATGCCAAAACCTTAATGATGAGTTATGAATGAATATGATAAATGTTCTTTAAAAAGCGAACGAAGATTCTTGCCAGACCTTACTTGCCTTACAACCTATCCAAGGCATCCAAATTAACGGGTGTAACTTCCATACTTGATGATTGTCTAGTCTTGTTAACAGAAATGATTTTTTTTTAGTAATAACTATGATGTGCATGTGTGTTAGCGTACAGTTACAACTTACAACAACTCATTCGGTGTACAAATATTCATATTCAACCGTACTTTTCTAAATTTCATGTCTAGACTTATTGGACTCACGAAGAAACAAATTTAGAACCATAAATGTTGAATATCTAAATTTCCACAGCCGTTTACCAAAAAAAAAAAAAAAAAAAACATCCACAGCCCAAACGCAATGTATGAGTTAGGCATGTGTCAATAGTTGCACACTTTCTTTTTTTTGATGAACGAAAGGGGGGGCGGGGGCGACCATTGTGACTCACCCCCCTGGGCGTGATTATAAGGGCACTCCCGCTAAGAAATGTTAGATTGAGACATAACTATTGTGGTCCGGAGTAACCACAGACCTCACCCTAGCATCTCAAGAGAGCTAGTAATCAGGGGCTCCTCAGCAGAGATACCCACACTCCTCCCCAGCTGTTCACTTGGGCTCGAATGAGGGACCTCAAAGCTAATTCACAAATCTCAACCACCAGGCCACCCCTCTTGGGGCTTATTTGCACACTTATGTAGTTTTCGTCTTGTAAGTATTATAAATCAATAAGTATCCTCTAAAAGTGATTTACTAACAAATAAAAATATCTCATCTTACTTACTTCTCATAATCAACTCATTAACTAAAATTTCAACAATGGAAATTCTCAAAAAAATAGAATGAATAAAAAAAAAAAATTACAAGAAGAATTGAATAAATAAATCGAACATTTCATAGTGTAAACTTCCCTATGCTTAGGAATAACGGTCTCAGTTCAGTCATAAACTAACATATGCTTGGTAATGCATAGTGAAAATTTCAAAATTTTTATTGGACTTGAAAAATTCAAATGTCCTAAATATTAGGTATACCTAGGAGTGCACAACCAACCCGATCCAACCCAAACCATTGAGTTGGGTTAGTTTTTAGGGGTTGGTGGGTTGGGTTGTAAATTGTTTTACAGTGGGTCGGGTTGGGTTCGGGTGATAAGGTTCCGAATTTGCCTAACCCAACCTGACCTACCTATATTTAATATATATTTAAAAATATATTATTCAATTTTGTTATTTACTTGTTTGCCATCTTCCTAAATAAAATCCAAACTCTAAGTTCTCCTTATCTAGTTTGTGTTGTTTTGGTGTTATGCTCAGGATTATTTGGTTATAAATTTGCTCTTATTTGTGATGTTGTTGTTCTAATGCTCAATTTAATAATAATAATAATAATAATTAAAAAAAAAAATTTCCAACCCAATCTACATGGGTTGGGTTGGATTGGATTTTTTTTACCCCACCATAGTGAGTTGGGTTGAAAAAACTCCACAACCTGACCCATGCACACCCCAGGGTATACTAAATAATCTTTACGATTAGAGTCATACTTAGATTATAGTCATGCTTATCCACATGATTGGGTGTATTGTGATATTCTTATATATGGGGTAATTTATTCATATTCTAAGAGTGTGTACGTGCAAGTTAGATTTTTAGGTTGTGTAAGAGAGTGTGTGACGGATCTAACAGTACATTTAAGTGAAAAAGCCTAAGAACACTAAAAATGAAAGCTTTAACACTTTAATGTTAAGAGAAAGAGAGAGCATAACATGGAAAGTAAAGAAGACATGTGAAATACGTGGAAAACCCTTTGAAAATAGATGAAAAACCACGGGTGAGCAAGGGGAATGTCCCTTACTCTCTCTTGATCTCTATTATGTAAAGAAGAATCAAGGTTTTTTTACAATGGTAATGTTCTTCCCCAAAGAATGCCCTTTTTTTTTTCTTTACCTCACTTTCTTACCCAAACTTTCTAGCCTTTTCTCTTCTTTTCTTCTTAGGTCCTTGGCCTAATGGCTTAATAACATGTTCCTCTTATAGTTCGAGGAATGTTATCAGGTACATGAGGATAGGTGTCAAACTGTGATTCCTCTATTTGAATCTTAAAACAGCTAATGTATTATGTAACGACTGGAGGAGAGAGAAAACACGCCAATGTCAGGATAGTGGAACTGAGAGCAGCTCTGCTACTTCATGGGGGGCACGAGCTTAGCTAATAAGGGGTGTTCTATAGCATTTGACCATGGAAGGTCACTATCTCCCTTTTGTGCAAGTGCTGATTGTCCATGTCAAGTGCAAATCTTACTCTTCCCCAAGATGGTCACGCCGTTGGCACAAGCTGAAGATCCCAATTTCACCCAGCATTCCTTTTCCTTTGCTCACAGTTGCTCCACTTGTATGATCTAGATCCAGCCACGCCAGCACTCTCACATGCCTTGGTTGGTGTAATGTACAGAGTGCAATTAATGTCATATCCATTCCTCTTACATACTAGTGGGTCTTACTAATTAAATTTTAACATTGTTCCAATATTGGACACTAGGAAAGTTGGAAACTTTTGGGACATGAATCCAGAATCCTCAAGGTGAAACTTTTTTAGTGTGGATATCGTGGTAAATTTGAACATATAATATGAAATCTTTCTTCTTTTTCTTCTTCTTTCTTCTTAATAATTTGATAGTTGGGAGATGTGGGATATGAACTCGGGACGTTTTTGTTAGAAACACAAGGATACGTGCATTTATAACTAAACATGATGATACATTTCTATATTTTTATCCCAGTAAGGCTGTAATTCCTTTCGTAATTGTCATTATTTAAAATAAAAAAAATTAAGCAATGATTGATGCGGTAAATGTAGCCTAATTTTAGGGTGATCCATATAAATCTAATATTCTTGTCTGCATTCTTTAATATTTTCATCTGTTAATTTCTATTTTCATTGTTCACATCTCACAGATTTTGTGTTAGGTCTCAAGTTTCCTATCAAGATCTAACATTTAAAATAAAGTAATCAACACGGCAAAAATATCCTATATTATTTGAAACAAATAACAACTAGGTTGCATGCAAAATTGGAAATGGAAGATAAGGACCAAGAAGAGACCATGAGAATTAAAGAAGAAGCCAAGTTGATTTAAAAAGTGTGAATGGCTTTGCATGAGAGGAAGATTCAATCAAAAGGAACAAATAATTTCTATTCTCCCACCTACCACGTCAATTTTGCTTGACTTATGATTAAAGAGGTTCATTATTTTAGATATTTTGAGTCCTAAATTATTGGTGGTCCGGCGAAAGACATGTCCTTAGAGCTTTACTTTCGTGTCATTGTCTTTGTTCTTCCAAGTCTCACGGTAAGCTCGACGTATTTATTAAGTGATCAACTACTTATCATTATTAAACACATCGTTTCTAGGACTTTGTTATGTTCTTCCAATCCTCTTGCTCTCTGCTTGATTGGGGCTTTTTATAACTTTTTCTTTTTTCTTTTATTGGTTTCATGACAGGGGCGGCCCAACATAATTTGGGACCTAAGGCGAAAAATTTATACGGGGCCTTTAATATGTAAATATTAATTAAATAAAATTATTTAATACTAATCAAATTAAGGTTAATTTAATACATTAAATACATAAATAATACCAACTAGATTAATGTTAATTTCATATAGAGAATTGAATATCATAGTTGAACCTATAAATATTAATAAAAAGAAATAAAAATATATTGCGATTGAAAAAGATACTTTATTTTGGATATAAGACGATGCATAGTTAAATAAAATTGTAATCTAATTTTTAATTTTATATTTTGATTTTAAGAGAGAGAGAGATAGATATTATTTGGTGTATGGCTTTGTAGGATATTATTTTACAAAAACCAAAGTCTCAAACTATTAGCAGAGATTAATCTATAATTGATGATTTAACACATTTGCAACATCTTTTAAAAATATTTTAGGGTTTCAATTGAGTTAAGGTTCTATTGGTCTCGTATTTTAAGAGTCTTAATAGAAATGAAAAAGAAAAATGCGCTAATTAAAAGCACTATAAAATGTTCAAAATATAATGTGATATTGTCTCTCATTGATGAACTTCATCAATTTAACTAATGAATGTTTATATCACTTTTTTGTGATTAATAACATGGTAATTTGTAAGCCAATAGTAAAATTTGTAGTATCTTTAACATCATTAATAAAAAAATGTACAACATTTAGAAAATAGATATATAATTTTATAAAAATTTGAGCCTTTAACTATGGAAAGTGGGGCCTTTTTTCTTAAGGAAAAATTTGTTTTTTGGTGGGGCCTTAGGCCTAGGCCCACCTTGCCTATGCCTTGAGCCGGCACTGTTTCATGATTGCCATGTGGCTTCGCTGTGACGCTGTTTGCGGGTTCCATAGAGGTCCGTCTCTGCCATCGACCACGACCGTAGCCTTATCTCGAAGATGACTTGGAATTTTTATCTATAATGCTATAATCATAATTTCATCTGTATTTAAGGTTTAATGTACTTACATTAATGTTATATGAATAATTATTAAAAATGATTTAGTTTTAGGAAAAAAAAAAAAAAAAAGAAGTAAATTGCTTGTGAGGAACATGGACATTTCTTAACAGATTGTAATGAATATGATGTTGGATATATTTCAACAATTTACTTTTGTAATAGTGTAAACATGAACAACAAAATACAAATCTAACTATAAGCAATAACACAAAAAAGATGTGAAATAATCAGAAACTCATGTACGAATGCATGAGGGATGAATGATACAAATCAAATCTTGTGTTTGACATAATCTCCTTAAAGCAAATTTCTCCTATCACATAATCTGTTGTGCTTAGAGACTCACGAACATCTACCTCCCAAGATAAAATTATCTACAACACAGAGTAGAAACACTACAAGGTCCGTGCATTGAGAACTGAATTATGTCTCTTTTTTTCTCTTTGACTCTATGTTTATGCACAAAATATTTTCTTTGGGAAAGTTTTCTCAATCAAAAGTTGTTTTTTAGAATGAGGAACTATGAATATATATGTCATTGAACATAAATTGTTTCTAGAATAAATGATATATACAAACTTACTGACGCAAAAAATAAAATAATAAAATATTATTATTGATGATGCAAAAAATCAGCAGTTGAACTCCTCGTCGTAGCAGATGGACGAAGCTATGATTGGGGTCGTCTCTATTGGAGGAAAACCTACAAAATGAACTGGGTGGAAGATTAACACGCTGGTGTGGCGTTAGCCAAACTGCTTCCGTTGCTTAAGTTAGTAAGGGGGAAAGATTTTAGAGAGAAACAGACTGGAGAGTGATTTTTATAGAGTATTTGTGTGTACCTTTCACTTTTGTTGCTCTTTCTTTTATAGTTGTATGCCTCATTAATGGGCAATGAATCGCTGTATTTATGCCCAACGGCTAGTGCGTTACAAAATCTTGATCTAAAATTCACAGCTCATTCTGTGACCGTTACTTTGTCCGTTTCGTTTTGTCATCAATGAGTGTAATAAATGCATGACATCGTCTCTTGGTTAATGATGACTTCAGCTTAATGACGATTGTAAATTTCTGATTCATCAGCTGCCCCCTTATTCGAATCTTCGTCTGTCGGACGAGATGAGAACATATTTGTCTGACGCTTCTTATTCTATGTATTGCGCATTTATGACGAGTTGATGTTTGACTAGTTGAGTGCCATGTGTAAGGTTAGGATGCGTTCGTCGTGCAGGCACTTCTCGGTTTTCCCGTGCGTGTTTTGGTCACTTATTTCGCATTTTCCCTCCTGTTTTCCTTTCTCTGTAATCTTTCCTTGTTCAGTTTTCATTTTAGGGTTTGTTTCTCCTTCAAGCTTCCTTTCTTTGTCCTGCATTCCTTGGTAAGTTCTTTGTACTCTTGTTTCTTTTTCTGTTCTTTCATGGTAGATTACTCTTCTGTTAGGGTTGATTGTCCTTCAGTAGCTTTTCTTTTCGCTCGCCTAGGTTGTTTACTTAAGACTGTAAAAAGGGAGTGTCTCAAATGGGTTAGTCTTTTCATGGGGGAGGACTGTCCACACAAATTTATCCTTTCTTCTTTATTCCCTCTAGTTTCCCATTCTGCTAGGGTTACTAGATCACTAAAGATGTTTGGGGAGATTAGGTCTAGTGAGTTGGAGACGGGGTTATCCACATCTGATGATTGTGTAATTCATGAGGTTACTTTCCCTTCCACTCCTTAAAAAGCTTGGAACATCCCATGTGCCCGCTTAGAAAAGGATGAGAAGTAGATTAGGGATAGGTTTCAATTCCTTGATTCGGTTGAGATCAAGATTTCGAGTGATGAGGATAAGGCCTGTCACTCTTATGCTAATGAAGTCTGTTTCTACAAGGCAAACTTTACCAGTGGTCTTCGTTTCCTTGCTCACCCTTTTGTTAGGGAACTTTTTTCTTATTTGCACCTTGCTCCGGCACAATTAGTGCCCAATTCTTGGTGGATCGTCATTTCTTGCATGGTGGTATGGATGTCTGCCAATGACAGGGACGGCATCAAGAAAGACGAGTTCCTTCTTTTTTATCATCTCAAAAAGTCCAAAGACCCTAGCTATTATGAATTTAAGCCGTGGGATAGGACTTCTAGGTTAATACTTGATTACCCATCTTCTCTTCAAAATTAGAAGCCAAACTTCTTTTTTGTTTTTGGAAGTGGTTGGGAGTTCATCCCTGGTGAGGACCTGGACGAAGCCCCTAAGTTTTTTCGTAGTTAGGGAACCCCCCAGTCTGGTGCGTCTTTCTCGTCTTTCTATTGTTTTTCATTCTTTGTGAGTGACGGTGGTATGTGACATACTTGTGTTTTTGTTTGCAGTTTCCCAACATCCTCGTTTGAAGAAGAGATATCAGCGTCGTGCTAAAAAAGTAAAGGAATATTTAGAGACCATCAAGGACTTTGAAGAGCTCGTCTCACCCCAATCGTTATTTCTTCATTTCCTGGGTCCACAACCATCAAGTAAGGTTCGGAGAAATCTCGAAGTTATGAAAAAGAGTGAGTGTTCCATCTTCTCTTTTTTTCTTTTCTTCTTCTCTTTCTTATGTGTGTATATATATATATATAGTCTCTCTTTTCCCTCAGGAATGACGATTAGATTTAGCAAGTAAAAATTGGTTGAGGCTCAAGAGAAGAAAGCCAAATATGGCCTCGTCAGTGGTCTTCTCTCAAAGAAATGTCCGAAGGTAGGGGACATTTCCAAGGATGATCCTGTGGTGACTAGCCATTCTCTTGTTAAGCATCCTGCTTCCCCTACCTCGTCTCTGGAGGTAATTACCCTTGCTGGGGAAGAGACTAAGAAGGAGAAGAAGGTTGGTGGCAAACCTTTTCTTCCTTCCTTCTAGGACGATGTTGATGCTGCTGCTCTGAAGGCTCATGAGGCGCTTTCTATGGACGACCTAAACCCTTTGATGGTGAAGTCGTCCAGCGAAGTGATGTCGTCCCACACTCAGAAATTCGTGCAGGTATGTGTTGATAGCGTAGATTGCTTTTTCTTTTTTGTTTTGCTTTTTGCTAAGAGAGATTTTATGTGTAAGCTTTGGGGGAATCTTTGTTCGTTTCTAGGAAGCTTCTGGACTTGGAGAAGAAGGTGTCCACAGTTGAGCCCATGATCAAATCCCTTTTTGTTGAGAATGAAACGCTGAAGAACAAGGTCGCCATCCTTGCTGTCAAGGCTGAGAATGACAAAGAATGCGTGGCGGCCTTGGAGAAAAGTCTTCAAGTGGAAAAGGATTTTTGCAAGCTAAAGGACAAGCAGATTGGTGATCTGGAGTTGAAGTTGCAAAAAGCTGGGGTCACGGTAGTGCAGGAATTCAGGGATTCTAATGCGTACTCAAACGAGTTGTGTTGGTACTACGTGGAAGGCTTTGATCTTCTCAGAAAATGGATGGTGAAGCATCACCCTGACTTGGACCGTTCAGGTCGTATTATTGGTGATGTTGAGAAGGAGCTCTCGTCTGATCATCCTTCTGAGGCTACGGCAAAGAGTGTAATGGAAGAAGTCACAACTGTAACTGAGGTGATTGAAGAGGCCATGCCTATAACTCCTACAAATCCCATTCCGGATGAACAATAATTTACCCTTTTTTTTTGTAAGATGAAAACAACATCTTATTATGGGCTTGTTGTTTTGAGAATCTTAACTGAACAATCTCTTTGGGCCCGTATGTTTTGGGCATAGATTCTCTTCCGGACAATGACAAGTAATTTTATGAACTGTTGATGAAAAACTTTTTATAAGTACACCTTTGCTGTGTTTAGATGACGAAGGTTTTTGGATACTTTCATGCTTTAGCTATATTAAACAACTTTTCATGCTTTGTTGTGTTTAGACAACATTTTATGACGATATTACTTGTGTTAAAACTACTTTTCACGTTTAGCTTGTGTTTGAATAGCTTCTCTTATTGAGTCATATTTGAATGACTATGCTAGTTGTGTTTGAGCAACTTTTTATGTTCAACTGTGTTTAAACAGCTTTTTTATTAGGTCGTGTTTGAATGACGATTTGAGTTGTGTTTGAACAACTTATTATTTTTAGCTGTGTTTGAATAGCTTTTTATTGAGTCATGTTTGAATGACGATTTTAGTTGTGTTTGAACAACTTATTTATTGAGTTTAGTTGTGTTTAAACAGCTTTTTATTGAGTCATGTTTGAATGAAGATTTTAGTTGTGTTTGAATAACTTATTATTTTTAGCTATGTTTGAACAGTTTTTTATTGAGTCATGTTTGAATGACGATGTTGCACTGTACTTGTGACTTAAAGTCGTGGTATTGGAGTGTCTTTAGGTTAACCATTTTTTTTGTTTATTCATCCTTAAATGATGGTCATATTAGTTGTGTTTAAACAACTTTGATTTAGTCGACTTTGGTAGTTGTGTATTAACAACTTTGATGGCTATGACACTGTTGGCTGTGTATGAACAATTTTTGATTTGAAATTGTAACGATGAAGATCCTTGGGACGTCTCCCAAGGATAACTCCTAAGTGTTGCACATATTTTTATTGACAAGTAATTCATGGATAATAATTGATAAATACACATGGATAATGCTTTCATGTATTATTGATCTATGAATGATGGAAGTAATAATTGTCGTACATATTGATATGAAGATTAGGCAACTTGAAATGTAAAGTATTCCTTACTGGTAGTATCTTTTCAAGTGTTCTATGTTCCATGGTCGAGGCAATTCCTGGCCGTCTAAAGACTTTAGGTAATAGGAGCCTTTTCTGGAGTGATGGATTACTTCGTAGGGGCCTTCCCAGGCTGGTCTTAGTTTTTCTTGGGACGGGTCCTTTGTTGCCTGTGATACCTTCCTGAGGATGAGGTCTCCTACGTTGAACCTTCTTACCTTGATCTTTCTGTTGTACTATCTGGCCATTGCTTCCTTGTGTTTGGCTATTCCCTTCATAGCTTTTTCTCTGACTTCATCAATTAAGTCCAAGTTGCTGTTAAGCTCCTGCTGGTTCTTTTGGTGTTCATAAGTTTTGACTCGGAAGTTTGTCAGTCCCACTTCCATTAGTATGATGACCTCAGTGCCAAATGTCTGTCTAAATGGTGTTTTTCTTGTTGGAACTCTTGTGGTCATCCTATATGCCCAAAGGACATTTGGTAGTTCTTCAGGTCATGTCTCCTTTGTCCCCTCAAGCCGAGTTTTGATGATTTTGAGTAAGCTTTTGTTCTTCACTTCTGTCTGCCCGTTGTCCTGAGGGTGTCTTGGAGAGAAGTAGTGGTTCTTAACTCCTAAGTCTTGGCAAAATTTTCGAAACTTGGGATTGTCAAACTGTTTTCCATTGTCTAATATAATGACACGTGGGACTCCAAACCTATAGATGATGTTTTTCCACATAAAGTTTGTGACTTTGGCCTTTGTTATCGTTGTCACTGGTTCTGCTTCTACCCATTTTGTGAAGTAATCAATTGCGACAATTAGAAATTTGAGTTGCTTCTTCCCTAAAGGGAATGGGCCCATAATGTCAATCCCCCATTGGGCAAAGGGCTATGGCGAGGATATGGGTGTCATTGTCTCTCTTGGTCTCGTTTGGACATTTGCGAAGCGTTGACACTTATCGCATGCTTAGACGATATCATGTGCATCCTTCTGTAAGGTCGGCCAATAATATCCTGCTCTGAGTGTCTTTCCTTCCAAAGATCTTGCCCTAGCATGATTTCCACAAATTCCCTTGTGTATCTCGCGGAGCACATAATTTGCTTTTTTTGAGCTAGCACATCTTAGATATGGAAATGAATACCCTCGTCTGTATAGCGCATCATCAATAATGATGAAGCAGGCTACTCTGATTTGTATCTTCCTTGCTTCTGTCTTATTTTCTGGGAGTCATCGTTCTGTCAAGTAACGGATGATAGGAGTCATCCACTCGTCTTATTCTTTTATCTTCAGAACTTGCTCACCTTTGGTGGTTGGTTGCCCCCTTATCTCTATACATAGTTCGGAGGTCGCATTGTAGTTGTCTGACGAGGCTAATCTTGCTAGGAAATCAGCTTTTGCGCTTTTGGCCCAAGGGATTTGCACAAAGTCAGGCTGTTAAAATGCTGTAAGAGTTGTTGGACGATATTCAGGTACTTCTGCATCCTTTCTTCTTTGGCTTTATAATCTCCCTTCACTTGTCCAATTATTAGATGAGAATCAGCTTGGATGATAAGATTCTTTGCTCTTAGAGCATTTACTAGACTTAGCCCTGTTAGCAATGCTTCGTATTCTGCCTCATTATTCGTTGCTGAGAATTGCAATCTAACTGCATACTTCAATGTTTCTCTTTCTGGAGATATGAGCACTACTCCTGCTCCTCTTACTTTCTTCGTGGCAGACCCATCTATTTGGATTGTCTATGTTTCCATGGGGAATTCTTCTTCCTTATAGGGGTAAGTGAATTCTACAATGAAGTCCGATAGTACTTGGGCTTTGATTACTGCTCGAGGCCGATATTTAATGTCAAATTGGCCCAATTCAATTGCCCATTGAATGAGTCGTCCTGCTGTATCTATCTTGTTCATCGTTTTTCTTATTGGTTGGTCTGTTATGACGACGATGGAGTGTGCTTGGAAGTATGGACGGAGTTTCTTGGAAGTGATCAACAATGCGAAAGCTATCTTTTCCATCCTTGGGTAACTTGCCTCCGCTCCTTGGAATGCCTGGTCTGTATAGTAGACTGGCTTTTGGACATTTTCTTCTTCTTTGATCAATGCCTAACTTACTGCAGTGTTAGATATTGCTAAGAAGATGTACAACTTTTCTCCCATCACTGAGGGGCTTAGTAGTGGTGGTTTCGTCAAGTATTCTTTTAACTTGGAAAGGGCTTCTTCACATTTGTCAATCCACTGAAAGGCCTTTTTCAATACCTTGAAGAATGGCATGCACTTGTCTGTTGCCCTAGAGACAAATTTGTTTAGGCCTGCGACCTTTCCTGTCAAGCTTTGAACCTCCTTCACTGTTTTTGGTGATTTAACCTCTATTGTCACCTTTACTTTGTCTGGATTTGCCTCTATACCTTGTTGGAACACCATGAATCCCAAGAACTTTCCTAAAGCAACAACAAAAACACATTTTGTAGGGTTTAGTTTCATTTTCTACTTACGTAGTGTGCTAAAGGTTTCTTTTAGATCGTCCAAGTGGTTGGCTTCGTCCTTGCTTTTGACTAACATATCATCTACGTATACTTCCACATTCCTTCCAATTTGATGAGAGAACATGCGGTTTACCAATCTTTGGTATGTGCTCCTGTATTCTTCAATCCAAATGGCATAACTTTGTAGCAGTACAACTCTTAGCTAGTGACGAACGAGGTTTTCTTTTGATTGTTTTCGTTCATAAGAATCTGGTTGTATCCAAAAAATGTGTCCATGAAACTTAAGAGTTTGTGTCCAGCAGTTAAGTTTATCAGTTGATTAATCCTCGGCGAGGGGAATCTATCCTTTGGGCAGGCTTTGTTTAGGTCTATGAAATCAATGCACATTCTCCATTTGCCATTGCTCTTCTTTATCATTACCACGTTTGCTAACCAATTTGAATAGAAGACTTCCCTGATGAAATCAGCTTCTAGTAACTTCTTTACTTCTTTAGTTATAGCTTTGTTGAGCTCTGGTGCAGATATTCTCTGCTTCTGCTGTGTAGGTTTGTATTCTGGGTTGACGTTGAGACGATGCTACATGATCTTCCTGTTGATTCCGAGCATTTCCTCATGTTTCCATGTAAAAACATCTTGGTTTGCCCTTAAGAAGGAAATCATATTCTCTTTCTCTAGAGTTAGGAGTGTTAATCTTATCTTTAATACCTTTGCCGAATCTCCTGGGATGATCTCAACTTCTTGTGGTGTTTCTAATGGTTTAGGGATGGGTTCTGGTTCATTGATCACCCATGTGTGGTTCTTCCCAGATGCTAAGGCAGCTTGATAGCACTCTCTTGCCAAAACTTGGTCTTCTCTGATTTCTCCTACTCCATGGGCTGTTGGAAACTTTAGCTTCAAGTAATATGTTGACGTTGCTGCTCTTAACTTGTTGAGTGCAGGTCTTCCCAGGATAATGTTGTATGTTGAAGGACAATCAATTATGAGAAAATCAATTTCCTTGGTAACCTGTGCTGGATAAGTGCCTGCAATTACGGTTAGAGTGACAATGCCCCTAGGGACGATTCTATCCCCTGTGAAGTTTACTAGAGGCGAGGTGAAAGACCTGATCCTTTTCTTATCCAGTTTCATTTGCTAAAACGCAGGCAAGTAGATGATATTTGCTAAGCTTCTGTTGTGAATGAGCATCTGGTGGATGTTGAATTCTTCTACCCTGAGCATGGTTACCAGTAGATCGTCATGGGGTTACCTGATGCTGCGATCGTCTCTCTCTGAGAAAACAATATCAGGCTCATCATTCTTTGGCATCTTCATTGGAGGGAGCTACGAATGGACACTGTTTATTTCTCTCCCATGGGCTTTTTTTAAGGACTTCAGTGTTCCACTTGCCATTAGTCCTCTTGAGATCGTCTTTATCTCTCCTGCAAGAGGTTTGTTATCTCCTGCTCCCTGAGTTCTGTCCTGATTGTCCTTCCGTTGGTATCTATGGGGTTTCATCTTCCTGACATACTTCTGTAACTTTTCGTGCCTGATTAAAGTCTCCACATGGTCTTTCAAATGCCTACACTCATCAGTGCAATGCCCATGGTTCTAATGGAACCTACAGTACTTGCTCTTGTCTCTTTTTTCTACTAGAGTACTGACTGGTTTCGGCCATTGCAGGGAGGGATCGTCCCTTATCTACATAAGGACCTGCTCAATTGGCATTATTAGAGAGTAAAGTTAGTGAACTTTGGCTTCTTGTCTGAAAGTTCTTTCTTTTTTCATGTGCTTTACCCAACACTTCGCGTCTCTTTCTTCTTATTGCGATTGCTGCTTATTCCTTCGTCTCTCTTCCTTTTTCCTTTCATTTCTTTTGCGAGCACCGCGTCTTCTGCATTCATGTACTTCTGAGTTTTTTGAAGCAACTCTATGACTGTTTTTGGTGAATTTTTAGTGATTAAGAAGAAGAAATCCCCAGGCAACAACCCTATTTGGAAAGTTGTTAGGATGACTTGATCTTCAGCTTCGTCTACCTACAGTAGCTCCTTATTGAATCGGGTAACGTACTGTCTTAGTGATTCTCCTTCTGCTTGTTGAATGTTGAGAAGATGGCCAATTGGCTTTTTGTGCCTTTCCCCCCCCCCCCAGTGAAATGACGAACAAAACCATTGCTGAGTTGTTTGAAATCTGCAATAGTTCCTGGGGGTATTTTGTTAAACCATACTCTAGCTGCTTCCTTAAGTGTTGTTGGGAATGCCCTACACATCACCTTGTCTGGGTCATCTGCAATAGCATCAGTGTCTTGAATGATTCAATGTGATCCAAGGGATCCTTGAAACCATCATACGACTCCAACTGTGGGAGACAAAATTTTGGTGGGAGGGGACGGTTTAGTACTTCAGTAGTAAATGGCAAGTCCGTCCTTTGAATCATCCCATCCAAATTCTCCTTGCCTTTATCCTTCATGGCACCTTTTAACTCGTCCATCTCCTTCCTCATGTTGCGAAGCTCATTCTCCATCCTGGAAGAATCTTCTCTTGAGGTCCTGTCTCCTGTTGGCTTAAGAGTTTGATTCTTCTTCATTCTAGTCTTTGCCTGTTCGCCGACGTTTTGCATTTTGGGATTCCATTGTCTTTTGTAGCTCTTCATTCTGGCAAGTTAGCTTTTCCACATTAGCCAAGAGGGCTTGGATTTGTTGTTGTTGCACAGCTTTTTGCTGTTGTGCAATTTCTTATTCCATCTCATACTTCGAGGAACTCTTTTATCACTGGGAAAGATGGCTTGAATGATTAGCGTTTCCACAAAATAGCGCCAAACTGATGATGCAAAAAATCAGCAATTAAGCTCCTCGTCGTAGCAGATGGACGAAGTTGTGATTGGGGTCGTCTCTAATAGAGGAAAACCTACAAAATGAACTAGGTGGAAGAGTAACACGCCGGTGTGGCGTTAGCCAAACCGTCTCTGATGCATAAGTCAGTAAGGGGGAAAGATTTAAGGGAGAAACAGACTGGAAAGTGATTTTCGTAGAGTATTTGTGTATACCTTTCACTTTTGTTGCTTTTTCTTTTATAGTTGTATGCCTCATTAATGGGCAATGAATCACCGTATTTATGCCCAACAATTAGTGCGTTACAAAATCTTGGTCTGAAGTTCACAGCTCATTCTGTGATCGTTACTCTGTCAGTTACGTTTTGTCATCAATAAGTGTACTAAATGTGTGACATCATCTCTTGGTTAATGACGGCTTTAGCTTAATGACGATCGTAAATTTCTGACTCATCAATTATTATTTGGATAAGAGGGCCCAATCCATACATGTCTAAAGCTCAACCTAATATCCAATCCAAGAGCATATAAACTCATATTTTCTATCATTTCTTATGTGAGACTCAAGGATTTTCACCACTTTAATATCATATTCAGGTTGTTTTGAATACATAATTTGAGTATAGAATATATCATATCGGGTTTGGTAATTATTTTCTATTTTTTTTAAATAACTTTTCTCGTTTACACAAATCACATCACTAAAAAAAAAAAAGTAATTTTGTGTTTTCACAATATTTACAAATATGTCACTGTATTCATCTTCATAGAAAATGAAAATGTTAAAAAAGTTATTTTCATTTTTTGTATTCAAATCCAACTTTTAAGATATTGAAAATGAAAACTGAGTACAAATGCTAAAACCAAACCAATTTTTTAGTAATAGGTCCCACATAAAACTAAAAATGAATACAGAATATTGCTTTTTTTTTTTTTTTTTTTTTTTTTTTTTTTTTTTTCCGGTTAATCAAACAACCTCATACTGTTTTCAATTTCCTTTATAACCTAGGATTTGGAGACACACACATATATATACACACACACAAATTACCAAACAAGTATTTTGGCCTAAAAAATATAGAAAACTGTTGTTAGAAATAGAAAATTGAAAGAAGAAAAAAAAAGGTTATAAAACACACCCTTATAGTTTTCAAAATTTTATGGTTATAAACAAAATTAAAGGCCTTCTAAGCTTTTGCAGATGCTCTAATATTTATTTTTATCAAGGTTCGTAGAGTTCAGCTTTCTCTTCTTAAGGGTTTTATTATTATTATTATTATTATTATTATTATTATTATTGAATACACTACCATCACACTAACATCAAAATTATATGGACAGAACTCATGTGATAAATACAAACTCCAGTGTTGTTGCCACAACATTTATTTATTTTTTTGAATTGAACCTTGATTGTTTTCTTTAAAACCAAGGAAGCCAATACTGTACAGGAAAAGTATATGATACTAGCCAGTAAACTGGTACAGGTACTTCTCTAAAATGTACTGGAAAAAATATAGGATTGTACCAACCTATTTCGGCTGTAACAGCTTGTATCAACCTGTATCAACCCGTACCGACTGGTATTTGCATTTCGGCTAGTACAATAAAAAAATAAATAATTGAAAAAATTATTAAAAAATATTTTATTTAATTTAATATATTGGTTAATGTACTGAAGCTAATATGTAGGCTTATAAAATATGTGGATTTTAAAATTTTATGTTGATAAACATAAAAATTGATAAATTTATACTTACATAAATAATACAATTATATATTTATGTATAGAAATATATAAACAGCGGTAATCCTGAAAGGATACATCGGTATCAACTGATACCGAAATATTTCGTTCCTCTAACCAAACCAAAACAGCATTCGGTGTGAAATTGACTCCCTTGATTAAAATTGAAATTGAAGTACAACAAAAAGAAAGACCAAAATACAGGAAATTATATAGGGAAATTAGCATTTTGACTAATTGATCAAGAGAGTATGGTGAAGCATTAGGAGGTCAATCCTGAATTTTTTTTCCATTTAACAATAAATATAAAAAAATTTAGTTAGATGTCATTTTTTAGAAGAATGTTGAAAACTAGCATCTCGAGTGTCTAAAACTCGAGTTCCAAGATAAAACTCGAGTTTTTAAGTCTCGATTTGTAAGCGGATGGGTCCGATTTGGAAAAAATCCATGTGAAAATCGAGTTTTAAACACTCGAGTTCCAAAAAACGCCGCTATAGGGCTTAAAAACGCCACTATAGGGCTCATGTATGACACTTATGAAAAATTTTTGCAGGAAACGCCGCTATAGAGCTTTAAAACGTCACTGTAGAGCTTAAAAACGCCACTATAGGGCTCCCTGAACCTGGTATGGGCACTTATAAATTTTTTTTTGCAGAAAAACGCCGTTATAGGGCTTTAAAACGTCACTATAGGACTTAAAAACGCCACTATAGGGGCGATCACACAAAATTTTTTTTGCATAGAACTTGAGTTTCTAAAACTCGAGATTTGTGTAGCATTTTCAATAGCAAAATTCTTGCAAAGCGAGTCTTTGAGACTCGATTTTTAATATGGATCTCGAGTTTCTAAAACTTGAGATGCTATTTTTCTTAATTCTTGCCAACGTTGTCTAATTTACTATTTTCTTCCCCCACCCACCGCTACTCTGCCCATTCCCCCGTCAATCCCAATCCATGTTTAGGATGTCCCTGTATTTCTTGTAACCTGAGCTAAATCATGTGCCACTTTGTTGTAATACATTTTCGGATGCTTGCTTTCCAACTTCTAAAGGAATCCAGCAAGGCAAGGATTACAGTGAGTACTAAATTAGTAATATAACTTTCTTTTTATAAGTGAATTTGATCCCAAAGGGGGAAAAAGAGGGGAAATTTCAAATTGGTGATCTTGGGCGTAATATTTGGACAATTGTGTTTCCCTTTTAAGCTTAAATCAAAGAGTACTTTGAAGTTTGAATTAGCTTATAAGGTGGAGATTTACAAGAGTACATTGAAAAATGACTCTACTCACTACTCTTTCACGAAAGATACTTAATTTTTTTATTTAACAAAAAGATACTTACAATTTTGGGTAAATTACAACTTATCCACCTGTAGTTTTATTGAAATTTAAATTACTTACTTAGGGTTTGAAATCTCATGATGCAAGTGTTCCGTTGGTTTCTTTTGAACTTATTTGATCTTGTCTTTTATGTTTTTTGTGTTTTTGAAGGAGAGAAACATAAAAGTGGAGCAAAATTGCATATATAGCCATGTTTTTAACAGAGTAGGTTACGAAACTCTAACTGAGTTAATCTCAGGTAGGTAAAGTGTTAAATTTCAAACCATACGTAGGCAATTTAAATTTTGGCCAACTACAGGTGGGTAAGTTGTAATTTTCCCTACAATCTTTATTCAGCAAGAAAAAAAAAATACTTACAAAGGGGAAATTACTCCCTGAGTACTATAAATGTGTATTCCCTTCTCTCATATGAATAGTGGGTTTCGCTAATTAAATTCATGGTGAGATTTACCATTCATGTGAGAGAAAAAACTACACGTTTATGGTACCATTCATGAATAGTGGCCTTTTTTGAGTTCCTAATAATTTTTCCGTTGCAATTTTCTTTTTTCCCAGGTTAAATAATGAGATATTAGTCCACGGAAGCAAGGACACATTAGGAAATGGGCCTGTGTCCATCCTTTTGTAAGGCTTCCCAGACTCAACTCAAGGAAGCAGCTTAGGAAATGGGACTGGCCTAGACCGATTACACAAAAAAGGCCAACCAGCCGAACATTACAATACCCTTTTTGTTTTTAATAGAAGTCATTTGAATGGCCAGCAATTCCTTGGTTCAACTCTGTGAATAATTGTAGGAAAAAAAAAAAAAAAACTGCGAATAATTACTTTTTTTTTTTTTTTTTTGAGGTGAATACTTACTTTTATTAGCCTGTTTGTGTTTTATCAATGCAAACACGTGTTTAAACTTTTTTTTTTTTTTTTTTTTGTTGAGAAAAAACAAGTGTTTAAACTTAATTGTAAATTTTAATGTATTGCAGTATTGCACCTAAGATATTATACTTTTTTTTTTTTTAATTTGATATAAGATATTGTGCTTTTAAGTTTTATCATATCTTGTATTATCAATTTATTTTAGGTGTCTTACATGAAAATAAGGGTACGTTTGGTACACTGAATGAGGATTACGAAAGGAATTGTAGTTTTTATTACTAGTAATAAAGTATGTTGTAATGTAATAACTAAACATATTCATTAATTTGGTTGTAACTTATAACATTAGAATGAAACTTAAAATTTATTTTAAGAAATTTCTTACTCATATAATTATATCTCCTTAAAAATTGTTATTTTTAAATTTAAGAGAGATGTGTGCTATTTTTTATGATTTTTTATTTTTATAATTGTTAGATGTATATAAAAAGTTTGTTTATTTGGAAATATATTAAGTATAAAAATAATTGCACTTACTAAGGAATAACTAATACCACCTTTTAAAGAGGAATAGTTATTCCTCATTTTGAAGAATAACTATTCATAAGGAATGATTATTCATTGTAATAAAAACATAACCAAACTAGAGAATAACTAAACCTTAGGAATAGCTATTACATTACAACGCCTATTACAGTCTACCAAACATGCCCTAAATTACATAGTTTTTGTTAAAAGACTTGTAACTCAATTGATTTCAATAAAAACATTCTTAAGCAGCGTTTGGATGGTGGCTATGTTTTTAGCTCTTTTTTTTTTTTTTTTGGTTTATTGAGAAGCGCTCCATCACGTTGAATGTTGTCTGTCAATGGGTCCGTGCACTGTTCACAGGACCCACAAACCTCTTTTTTAACAAAACTTTCATTAAAAATGGGTCACACGGCACTATTCACACATTTAAAAATTATTTTGCTACAGTATTTTCAGTTTTCAGCAAAATAAGCGGTATCCAAACGGACCCTTTAAATTCTCCGCTCCTTAATTATTGATCTGTCATAAAGTTACCTAGTATCCCATAAAAAAATAAAAAATAAAAAAGAGAGTTGCCTAGTACTTCTTCATTGTTCATACAATAAGGGTGAGTTTGTTTCGGCTTTTTGTAAAAGTACATAATAAAAAAGTGGAGTTTTTAAAAAGTACATAATAAAAAAGTGTATTTTCAAAAAGCTGAGTGTTTGGTAAAAACTGTTAAAAAGTGCTTTTTGAAAAAGTTGAGTGTTTGGCTAGAACTTATAAAAGTAGCGTTTTGAGTTGTGATGTGTGAGAGTGAGCTTCGGTGTGAGAACTGAGGGCTTTTATCAAGGGTAATTTGGTAATTGAAGGAAGAGCCAACGGATACTTACAAACGCGCATTGAACTTTTTGTTTTATGGAACTTCTCAGCTCCATAATCCTTGCGCATTCTCAGAGCGTTATTTTTCTTGGCCTAAAACGCAATTTTTTTCCAAAAAGTTGCCTTTTGGGCTGAACCAAACGCAAATACTGCTTCAACTTTTGCAAAACACGCATATTGGGCTCAAAACGCCCAAACAAACTGGCACTAAAAAGGAGGAAGAGAGATTTGCAAGTTGCAACTGAAAATGTGAAATGACTAATACATACATAGTAAAATTATGATGGTAATATCGGTATTTAGAAATCAGTTTTGTTTTGCGGGAATTTGGCATGGCAATGTATATTGTAATGGTAATGCTAAAAGGCAACGTATTTGCGGTCCCGTCATATGCTAGGGCGGCGTCGACGGTAGTTAGTCAACGGAGTTCCAACATATTTAAACATAAATAAGTAAAACCCTAAAATGACAGGTCAGCAGGTCCTGTGTCAGAGGGTAATTTGGGGATCACGTTGAGGAAAAAAATAACCGCTACTTTGCCACTTTCTTCTGAAACCTAAGGCTAAAAGGAATAATCCCAGCAATTGGTTTCAAGTTTCAACGTTCAAACTTCAAAAGCACCCAACTTTGAAAACAAGGAAAAAGAAAATAAAAAGCAACCATACACATATATTCTGGTACGTTCTGGGGTTACTTTCTTTTTTTGGCTCACGGTTTTTGGGTTTCTTGCTGCAACTGAACAAGGTAAATTTTCGTTTTCTTTAATTTCCATCCTGCAGTTTTACTATTTGATTGATATATCGCTTATATGTATGTTGATTCTTATTATCATCTTAGTTGGAATCTATTTCTATATTTGAAACCTGGGTTATCTTGTGTAAACTCATGATCAAGTTCTTTTAGCTTAGCTTACTTGGTTCTAATTAATTTGAAAGATAGTAGGGACTAGGGAATGTAACTTACTATTATTATTATTATTATTGATTTAAATAGAGCAAAATACAGAAATATGAACTTAATTACATCTGAAGCCCAAGGGATTTTTTTCTCTGAAAACTCTCTTGCTGCATAGAGTGACTTTGATTGGTTTACATATTCAATTCCTGATGCCACTCATGATGCATATCTATTATTTCACCAGTAGTTGACTTTATGTTTTTGTTGACTTAATTTTCTGTACATATTAGAGCTAGCTTGTAATTTGTTTTAGTTGGGAGATTCTTGATAAGTAATTTTCGCGATTTTCTTATTCAGTGATTGTTCATTTGGTTAGTCCACTTTGAAAGAAGTTGTACAGAGTGTGATGAATTACCAGTCCACTAGTCGTAACCAAATGCCCAAAGGGTTTAAGGTAAAACATGTTTTACAATTGGTATTGTTTTTGGCTGTTGTCATCTGGTTGCAATACCAGTTAAGGCAGTCAAACTCAAACAAAAAGGGAAATAACTATGGTGAAAGCATACAGAGCAAACTTAGTGAAGATCATGGTGGCATAATTTTGGGGCGTAAGGGGAATGCTGGGTTGTCAAGTGATGGTGGAATGACTGACTTAGAAGATGTGAATCTTGTGGAAGAAGATAAAAGAAAAGATGATGGAGGAGGTGGAGATGATGAATTTGATGGAAATGTTGAAGATGAATTTTTCCACAAGGAAAATGAATATTCTCGTGGACAATTTTGGACTCGTGAAAAGAAAGAACATTGGAAGGAACTGGAACTAGAACATAAGGACAACAATTCCGATATTGGAGTTGGCGGAAAAGGTGAATCAGTGGGCTTATATAATCATTCTGTTCAAGGAGGATATTTTAAAAAAGGACATGATGATTCATGGAGTAGTGTCCCAGATCATGATAAGAAAGGAGATGAGAAGGGTGGTGAAGTTCATGATGAAGAAGATGACAAGGACCCAAAAACACTAGTCAAGCAAGGGGATGACAAAGTTTCAGGAAGACAAGTTAAGGAACCACAACATATTGAGGAACTTACTGATGATACACTTAAAAAAGTCCAATACGAGGCAGATCACTTAAATAGCAATAATAAAGAAGATAATAACATTACGGAAGGCAAACGGAAGATTGCAATGCAGCCTAGTGGAACAGACAATAATGCTACTGTTCTTGACCGAAATGAAGTGTTGGATGGAGTCCTTGGCTTTCATGATGAGAATGGGGTACCACCAGATGGTAGTGATCTTTCAAAATCCATGTTCACTGATTCACAGGATAATTATGCAAACATTCAACATCAAGAAACCATTTCCAATTCAAGTTATCAAAGTAGATTCAGCGAAAGCACCAACATTGCAGAAGTTGCAACCAAAGAAGACTTGGATACTGCTGATGTAGAAAGCAGAAATAAAGAAGCCTAGGTTTATGCAGAAGTCAATTCTCAAGCTTCAGGCATCGTTCTTGTTTCAGAAGCAACACCAGAAGATAGAGTAGACACACAAGATCCTCATCTAATCTATACAACACATTTAAGAGCAGGTCATAAAATAAAAGATTTTCTCTCCCCTCAAAGAACCTCAAAGTAAAGACTGACTTCCATTGAAATATTTGCTGAGTTTTAGATGCATTTGCATCCTTTGTTCTTTCATGATTTTGTACAGTTCAATCTCATTTTGACATTAAAGTTTTCAACATTTTCCTTGCCTGTGTTGCAAATACTAACTACTATGGTTTATGTGTTGGCTTTCTTCCGGTAGTATATGAACATTCTAGTCTCAGTGCTACTTAATCAATTCTAGTTCAGGGAGAAATGATTTCTACCTTTCACCATGTTCAAATTATTAATAGATTAGTGTGCTTCAATCGATAAAATTGCTTGAACCAAATTTTTTTGTTGTGTCCTGTATCATTTAACTTTTGACAGTAGTGGGACTAGGACAATGACATTAATCTCACAACTATAGCAGAACAGCTTGCTCCAAATTTTGTTTCAGCAAATTAAAGTACTTGATTGTGTTAGCTCATTTCAAATATAACTGTAAAAAAACACTATGGGCAACTAATTACAATTTTTCCTTATTTGGAATGTGTAGTTAGCTTAATTTACATGAGAGAACAATGTGAAAAATAAATGTTGGGAATTCACCCTACTCTCTTCCCTCCCCTGGGAAAAAGAAAAAGAAAAAAAGAAACCTGCAATTTTATGGTTCTCAATTCAAGTATATGTCATTAATTACCAAGCCATACAGTTGAGGCCTTGTGGGAGGATATTATTGGTGTCATTTTTTTAACATTACCATCATTGTTGTTCAAACTAAGTTGCTATATGATTCCTGTTTCGTATCTCAATTATTTCATGATTCTACATCTAATGAGGTATTTGACAAGCTGGAACGATACTACATGATTTTAGTTAGCACTTGAAATAGTTGAAAAGGAGCATTACAAATTAATCTATGGATGTAATTCAAGGGATAATCTCAATTCTCAAAGCACCCGTTTTCCCATGGCTTATTATGACTATGGCAGTACAGCAGGAGTACCTTGACTACTGCCTCCTAATATATCTATGCTGCAGCAACAATATTTAGCACCTCAGGGTGACCTTTTCGTTGCCTCCTTGTGTTCTTCAGGGAGAGAATAGTATCTTCAGTGCTGATTTGTACTGCATCCTAAAGTGTTGTGGTTTTTATTCACCTTAGCTTTTGCATAGAGCAATATGACTTTAAGCCATGTTGATTATGACACTATTGCTCCCCCCAGTACCAATCTAACTGGATCATGCTGTGGGTTATTTTTATAATATTTTGCAGACACTTTATTTCTATCATTGCTTGCCTTCTCTAAAGTTCAGTGGACCCATCATTCTCTATTATAGGGAAGATATCTCTTGATTCAGATAGTTGTTGAGATTCACTCATTGTGCGACATGACGCAAGGGACACTGCACTGCTAAAAAGAGGAGGGAGAAACTAATACAAATTTTAGGAAATTTTGAGCTAACATTGAAGTCAGATGAAGAAAGAACAAATAGTTTCTGAAGAGCTTAGTAATCTGATGAAAACCAGAGAAGTTACTGAATCATAGTAAATCAATGGGATTTGAAATTAGCCACCTAATAAAAATGAAGTGCTCTTGATACATGGCTTAAAGCGCATATTCAGTAAACACTACTGTTAGTGTATAATAAGCTAATTCAAACCTGTTTGGGTTATTACTCCATACTAGTCGAGGATCCCACATATTGTGCATGATAATATTTTTAGAATGGTCTTATTAAATTTATTTTTACAGTTTGAACTAATTTAATAAATAGTAATATATTTCATAATCATATTTTCATTTATTATAATGACAATCACAAATGTAATATATAATTTTTGTCATACAAAAATGACAAAATTTTTAAAATTTTTAATTTGTCAGAAATTCAAAAGGTTGAAAAAATATTAATTTTTTAATAAAAATTATTTATAAAATTTTGTGTATTATTAAAGAGTAACTAAAATTGGGAAATTATTTTTTAGTTTAAAAAAAAAATTCAAACCCAATTTTTTTTTACAGTACGATCAAAAACGTTGAGAAACGTATCAAAAAAATTTATAAAATTCAACAAAAATACAATTCAAATAAAAAAGAAAAGGAAAAATAAAACTCGGTCTCCTGAATATGTAAAATATTTCAAATGTGATGTAATCAAGTCAAATATTCAAAGCATAATCAAATTCAAAAATTTTACCTTATAATACATAATAATTGTTTTCATAATCTACTCTAACATCTAATCTAGCATGCGAAAAATGAATAGATAAATAAATAATTTTAAACTTGAAATTGAATTTGTTTTCTTAAAAATCTCAAAAAATACGCTAATGAGATAAGGAAGATGAGCAATATAAAATATTCGTAAATGCTTAAAAACAATTACTCACGCATCTAAAAATATCATATAATAAATATATAACAATTTGGTGCTAATTTTTTCAATAATATATTTACAAACAATGAAGGAAACTACACAAAGACCATCTTTTTCACCTGCACTAACTGTTCCTCATCATATTGTCCAAACTATTCTACTGTTTTCCAAATAAACTAAAACTTGACAATAACACAAAATATAGACATATTATAATATTATTTTCCCCCAAATCTGGTCCAAATAAAATGATAAAAAAAAACACTTGCATCAAAAAACACATGAGTTAGTCAATAATAAGACAATGGGTGTACAAACTTCATAAAAAATCCAATAAAAATGAAAAAAAAAAATGAGAGAGAGAGAGAGAGAGAGAGAGAGAGAGAGAACCTTTTTGTGTGGAAAAATAAAATATGCATAAAATGAAAGAGAGTGACAAATTTATAGTAAGAGGATAAGAATAAGAAAAGACAAAAAAAAGGAAGATAAAGGAGCAAAATTATATGTAAAGTTAAAACCGTCTAAGAGAAATATGTATAATATTAAAATTAAAGTAGATAAATATGTAAAGTTAAAACCGCTTAAGATAAATTTGTAAAGCTAATGTATTTATATATTTAATAATGTCAAAAAAATTTAAAGTAAAAAATAAATATAAAAGAAGTAATGACGTGGCAATGACGTGGAGAATGAGGTGACTTAACATGAGTGTATCAACAATAAATACAATACTTCAACTTTTAGATGTATATAAATTTAGGTAGGGGTGTGCAAAAAACCGACGAATCGAAAAAATCGCTTCAAACCGACCGAACCAATGCAAAAATTTCGGTTCGATTTCGGTGGCAAATTCTAATACACCGAATTGAACCGAAATATATTAAATAATAATTTGTACAAAATATTTTAACAAAGTACCTGGTATCCTAGCGGCAAGGACATGCACTTGTTTCCAGTCAACCCAGGTTTGACCCTTAGTAATAGCCTTTTTATTTTTCCTCTCCTTATAACCAAAACTACGTCGTTTTGGGGTTTTCTTTATAACCCTATTAATCCTATTTTCAGCATTTTTCTCTCACGTTTGGGTTTTGTTCTCTCTCACTTCCGTTGGCAACATCAAGAGAGAACATCAAGAAGCAAGAAATGAAAAACCAACACCAAGAACAAGATTCAGAGAGAATCAAGAACTAGAATCAAGAAACCCACCCAAAGACCTAGAGAGAAAACATCAACAAACCCCGTTGTTGCTGCCGCCTGGAGTCTTTGCCACCTAGGTTCAATCATTGCCGCTTCCTTTGCTGTTGCCGCCTCTCTGGTTTGATTTTTTTGTCTTCGTGGTTTGGGTTTTGTTCTTTGTGGGTTTCTGTTTGGGTTTCAAGGTTTCTGGGTTCATGGTTTGGGTTTTGTTCTTCGTGATTTCTGGGTTTCAAGGTAGAAGGTTGTGAGTTTGTCTTCGCCGGTACGCTTCTTCGCTGTTCTCTCTCTCTGTTTTTTTTTTTGGTTTTGTGTTTGCTACTTTGCTTGGTGCTTGGTGTTTGTTGGTGTTTGGGTGGTGAGAAAATGTGGGAAAGCAAAAGGATTTTCTGGGTTTGTTAATTTTTTTTGGGTTTGTTTATTTTATTTTTTTTTTTGGGTTTGTTAATATTTTCTGGGTTTCTGGGTTTGTTAATTTTTTTTTCTTTGTTTGCTTTCTTAGAAAATAAATGATAAGGAAACCGAAAAAACCGATTGAAATCGAAATCCAACCGAAACTAATTGATTGCCAATTATTTTGGTCAGTTTCAGTTGAGAATTTCACAAACCGAAAATTTCGGTTTCGATTGGCCAACACTTAGAAAATTGACCGAAACTGAACCGACACACCCCTAGATTTAGGATTTGAGGTTTCTCTGTCACTTGTTCAAGGTGATGCCACCATGTAGTTGTAGTTTCTTCTATTATAAATCTAAGTGTAAATTGTTGGGGTCTATTCAAATTTGTTCCCTCAATTAAAAAGCTACATTTTTGTCTTCCAAATTTTAGAATACTAGATTTGAGACGTATAAGGCACATATAAATCACCCTTAGCAGAGAATATTTATCACAAATCTATCTATCTATACATAATATAAAACAGAAGTTTTTGACTTTTTATTGACTTCATAATATTGTGACACTTCACTTTAAAGGCCTCACAATTTTTCACATCATAATTATTAAAAAAGAATCAAAGAAAACTTTAGAAGCTTCACAATTTCCACATTATTTTTTTTTGAATTTGACTTATTATTTGGTATATTTATTTAAGTTTTTAAAAAACCCAAAAATTCTACAGCAACGTAACACCCAAAAACTCAAAAGCTCAGCAACAAAACGTGAAACCTAAAATCTTAAAGACCCTATGCAAGCCAAAGTCTTTGAACAATGCATAGAACAGATGTGAAAAAAAAATGAAAAAAATAAAAATAAAAAACCTACACCGATGCAAAAATCCAAAAACAAAAACTCTACAAGAATGAATCTAACTTACAAGTTCTCCAATATAACCAAAATTTTACGTTCTTTACATTTTTGTTTTTATTTTGCTACGGTGGGTGTTTGTTAGGTACCAAAGTTTGTGTTTTACAAACGTACCATATAATTTTGCTATGTCCATCCTTTTTCTCTTCATTTGTTTTCATGTGGGTTTTCTAATTCTACCGCGTTATAAATATACAACTATGAACCACAAAACCTTGCATCTATGATTGTTTATAATTTTTTTTTTCGTTCATTATTTAAAGTTTAGACTCATTAAAACTTATTGCTCACAGCTTAGCCGATGTTCTTTTTATGGTTTTTCATGTACTTTTTTTAATAGTGATCTTGGTATGTCTTTTTTTAACAACCATGAACCACCAAAACCCTGCCTATGACTGTTTATGATTCCTTCTTTTTTCGTTGTTTAAAGTTTAAGCCCATTAAAACGTATTGTTTTATGGGTTCATGTAATTTTTTTTTTTTTTTTTTTTTTTTATATATCTCTTTTGAGTAGTCATATATTTTTTGAATTGTTTCAATAACTTATAACCTATTGTTTGTTTTTAGACCCCTTAAAAAACAATTGGATTAACCTAGTTAACAAGCCAAGTTATTACTTAGTCCAAATTCCAGATCTAGGTTATCACAATCAAAAAATCATATCATGCATAGTAACGGAAAAATAAATAACACAATGATATGATGACCCGGGAAAACCAAACCGGTAAAAAACCTGGGGAGGATTTAACCTAGCTATCCTCAAGGTAAACTTGAATCCACTAAAGAAAGAATCGAAGTTTTACAATAGTGACTTAGACCACTGACATCTTATTGCTACCCACCAGTAGAAAACTTACTGACATGACCACGTGCAAGCTCTGAGACCACAGACTCCTTCTTTCTTGGATTCTCTAGCAAGTACAAGCACTCCCGCTTGTGTATCTTTAAGCTCTTATGGCAGCAATTGAATGATCATCAAGCTCTTGAAGAAATCTCCTTCTTGATAATCCTAAGCTTGTGTGAAGGCAAGCACCTCTCAGATCTCACAAGAGATTCACACAAACAGCAATATGAGCAACCACTAAAACGTGGCTAGGGTTTGCTTTATATACCTAGGGCAAAACATAAAACCCTAAACATTTTAATGAGCTAGGGTTGAGTTGGAATTCTGCGGAAAAAAAAAAACATTTTTCTCGATATTCGATCAATCGAGTTTAAGCTTCGATTGATCAAGCCAGGCCGAAAGTCACTAATACTTCTATAGCCACTCGATTCCAACTTTACAAACAACACACACACTTTGAGCAAGTTTAAACAAAACTAACAACTATTTTGATCATGGTTTGCCAACATTACACATTAGAGTTCTAAATACATTAGTTCCTAAGTCTTTAGAACCAACACCTATGAATCTTCTTGAATTGTTTCAATAACTTATATGCTATGAATCTTCTGATACTTTAATTTTTTTTTTGTTGGCATTTTGAAAGTTTTAACATCTGAATTTTTGCGTTAGTTTTTGCAATATCTTTAACACCTATATAATAGATTATTCTTTTGGAGGTAACCTACTTTTTTCTATTTAATTTTTTTTTCATTTGTAATTTATAACATATGTATTTTTGGAAACTATCTTACAGATTTTAACATTTATGGTCATGAATTATTCTTTTGAAAGTAACCCATCTTTCTTTTATATTTAGTCATATATATATATATATATATATTGTTGGTGTAAACACAATAATAATGGAAATAACACGTTTCTCAAAACAAAATAATGGAAATAACACAAAGAGAAATTGAATTATACTTCTAAATATTATTAATTTGAATAGAAGAAAAAATACACAACACTATTTGGACTGAGGCGTGGCATTCACTATCTTTAAAGAGATTCAAGCCCTTGGTTGGCTAAACTTTGTAACCGATGCAAACCTTCTCTAACTTGTCTCCCTCAAGATACAACAACCCAACAAATGTCATATGGCTAGAACAACCTCTACACAAAGTGTTCAAGTCCAAAACTCCACCAGAAAGAATACCCTTCTTTGCCAAGAACCTTTCTATTTTTAGTGTATAAGAATGCTTGCAATTGCTGGATTTTTTGGTGTTGTAACGTTGATATATTGCAATTACTTGGATGGGTTTGAATGAGTCTATTTATAGGCTCAATGGGCCTCATGAAATTATTACCCAAATTAATCTGATTAATTAAGTCCATTATTTTGATGTAATGTGTGTTACAAGATTAATTGCTGGACATAAATCTAATGGGCTGGAGTTACACAATTAAATGGATGAGATAAGGAGTTTCTAAAGAGTAAATAGGCCTAACACCTAATCCATTAAGTGGGTGAATGACTCTTCATTTTTCCATAATAAAAAAGGGTAATTTACTCACCAATGAATAAGGAAATTATTCTGAATGTATCTAGCCCAGAAATTGCTACAATACATATCAGTCTATTAATCACCACAATTAAAAAGAATAAAATAGTCTCTTTCCTTTTCAATGTGGGATTAAACATTCCACTAACTCCTTATCTTCTATATTAACTCCCAAATCTTTACATTTATATTGTCATATAAATTCATTTTAATTAATTAATATTAAAATTTTCCAACAATTCTCCACTTATTTTAATATTAGATTTTTTAGTTAAAGAGAGATTACCAAATAAAGACGGGTCACTATGCATCATGAAGGTGTGCTCTGCATTGAACATTCACTTAGTAAAACAGCAATCTCAACTCTAGAGTTGTAGTGGTCTCCGACTTGAACTATGACTACTTGGGAGAAATTAAGCGTCACTGCTTACACATAACAACTCAGGTGTTGACTTGAACTTTAATAGCTAGCACTTTACGGTCGTGTGCTGATCCCAGTTTAAGTCCAAATCTCATAGGAAATGGCCTCACCCCCACACTCACAAAGGTGAAATTTTGTCCAGGGTGCTCCTGTAATTCTAACACCCCACTCATACGAGCTACAAATTTCATTAAGAGTTTTTACTTAACCTCTCCACATTACAGGATAAATGCACTTACATCATAGGGATGAATAATCAAAACATTATTTACAAAATAAATAATTAAAGAAATAAATAGTGCATTTCTTATGACCATTGTATGATTCGTTTTTCCCATTGAACCCAACTCTCAGGATCTCTAGTCCTTGGGTTGGGTATCCTCATACATGACTCATAAATCTATGGACTTTAATCCCATCCCCCTCGATGTATTCAAGACTCTATCTTTTGCCAAGGCCTTGGTAAATAGATCTACAAGATTATCATTAGATTTAACATAATTCACAGTTATGATGCTACAACTCAAATAAGATCGCATGGTACTGTGCTTTCTTTTTATAGGTTTGGATTTACAGTTGTAATAACGGTTTTTAACCCTACCAACTGTGGTAGTGCTATCACAATGAATTAATATATGTGGAACTGGCTTTTTCCAAAGTAGAATTTCATATAACAAATCTCTAAGCCAATTTGCCTTTTCACTAGTTGAATCTAATGCTATTAATTTAGCTTCCATTGTTGAATTTGCAATTACTGTTTACTTTTTAGATTTCCAACAAATAGCACCACTACCTAAGGTAAAATTATAACCAATGGTAGAGAGAGAATTACCTGACAAAGTATTCCAATCGGCATCACTAAAAGCTTCAATCACAACAGGGTACTTTTTATAAAATAAGCCATAGCTTTTAGTACCAATTAAATATCTCATGATTCGCTCAATAGCTAGCCAATGATCTTTACTAGACTTGCTAGTAACTCTACTAAGCACTCCTACCACATATGCAATGTTAGGTCTAGTATAATCAGTAGCATAACGCAAATTACCAATGATGCTAGCATAATCTTTTTGATTAATAATCTCATCATCATTATTCACAAGAAATAAATGAACACTAGAATAAAAGGAGTGGCTATATTTTTGTGATCATGAAAATTATATTTTCTCAAAATTTTCTCAACATAATGTGATTGATAAAGAAATGTCCCATCACATGTTTTTGTAATTTTCATGCCCAAAATAAAATTATCCTCACCAAGATCTATCATATCAAAATGGCTTTTAAGCATTTTTTTTTTTGGTCTCATTTATAACATGCATATTTTAGCCAAAAATCAACATATCATCCACACAGAGGCTACTAATAACATGTAAATTATTCCATGATTTAGAATAAATACATTTATCACATTCATTTGATTTATAACCATTCTTAATCATGCAGGAATCAAACTTTTCATGCCATTGTTTAGGTGCTTGTTTTAAGCCATATAAGGATTTAGTTAGCTTACATACCTTGCTCTCTTGTCTAGGCTCTACAAAGCCTTCGGGTTGATCCATATAAATCTCTTCCTCTAGGTCCCTATTTAGAAAAATAGTTTTCACATCCATTTGATGAATTTTTAAATTAAAAATTGCAGCAATTGCAATTAACAATCTAATAAATGTAATTTTGGTTACCGGAGAAAAATTTCAAAGAAATCAAGATCAACCTTTTGTTTAAAGCCTTTTGCAACAAGTCTAGCTTTATACTTATCCATTGATCCATCTGGTTTTGAATTTTTTCTAAGGACTTATTTATAATCTATGGTCTTACAACCTAGTGAAAGATTTACTAATTCCAAGTTCAATTAGAAATTAGGGATTCAATCTCATCATTTACAGTCTCTTTCCAAAATATAGCATCAAGTGATGTTAAAGCTTCTTTTAAATTTTAGAGATTTTCCTCAATCTTAAAAACATAAATAATCAAGACCAAAATCCTTTTCAACTCTAGCTCTTTTACTTCTTTTAGGTTTCATTTCAAAATTTTCTTGATTTTGTAAATGAAAGGTAGAAGAACTAGGTTGTGACAAAATATTTTCTTCACCCCCACTATTTTTCAATTTAAAATGAAATTTTTCTTCATGAAAATTTGCATCACCAGATTCAAAAATTATTTTTGTTTTCAAGATCAAAAAAACTATAGGTTGCACTATTAATCGCATGACCAAGAAAAGCACAGGTAGTAGCTCTTATATCTAATTTAGGTATTTTAGGGTAAGTAAGCCTAACATAAACAAGACAACCCTATACTCTCAAATATCCCAAATTTGGCTTTTGTCCTTTCCACATCTCAAAATGTGTGGTATGTGACTTTTTATGTGGCACCCTATTCAAAACATGACATGCAGTTAAAATAGCTTCACCCCAAAAATGCAAAGGTGCATCAGATTCAATTAACATGACATTTGTTAACTCAACTAGGGTTCTATTTTTTTTTTCAGCCACACCATTAGAAGCAGGTGAATATGGTGCAGTAGTTTCATGGACAATTCCCAAAGACTAAACAAATGAGTTGAATGCACTTGATTCATACTCACGGCCTCTATCATTTCTTATTCTTTTTATTTTTCTACCGAATTTATTTTCAATTTCTTTTAAAAAATCTTAAAATTTTTCAAAAGCATCACTTTTATTTTTCAATAAGATCCCTTAAAGGGGTGTAAGTCAGCCAAAAATTGGCTGAGTAACAAAATCCCGCCTAAACGGATGTAAGTTACTGACGAGATCCCTTAAATGGATGTGAGATAGCCAAAAATTGGCCAAGTAACAGGATTTCACTTGGACAGATGTAAGTTACTAACAAAGGGTATAAACTATTGACAAATGCAAATCATTTACTGGTCAGTCTAGACCTCAAGCTAAAGGTAAACAAGCGACGAAGCAAGCAAAAATTAGACCTGGACAAAAGTATATCAGGCACAATAAAACAGGTAAAACATAAAGTAGTCAATATAATTAAAAGCCTAAAAACACCGAGCAATCAACATTTTTCCAACATTAGAAAGTAAAGACCCAGGAGCACTGGGCAAAAGATATTGTTTTAACATTGAAGAAAACAAGCCCAAAAACACACTGGGCACCCAAAAAAGAAAAGAAAAGCATGTGTAGGTTTAGATAGCAGCTTCTCGTCCATCAGCATTAGCAAGTTCTAAAGTATCTCCCTCAGGAGCAGCAACTGTGTCTTGGACAGCTTGAGATGTTTGGGCAGCCTCATCTACAGCCATTTCCTTGTCCACAGCCTAAAGGTCCAACTCCTCCAAGTCTAAACCGGTAGGGTGCTTGATGAGGAAGTGCCACAAGAGCTCAAAGCCTTTGTAATACCAACTGAGGAGCACAGTGTTGTACTCTTCAGTCTGTTGGAAGGCTTCGATGGACTTGGCAGCGACCGTCTTCACCCTTTCCATTGCAGCTTGGAGTTGCTTGTCCTTCCCGAGGGTTAGTTGCTGCTTCGCTCTTAGGTCGTCTGATAGAACCTTGGCCTTTCCTTTCACAGTAATGGCCTCGATCATGGCGATAATAAGGTCCTTCCTCAGCTTCGAAAGCTCCACTTCCAGACCCTTGGCCTTAGCCTCTGTAGACGAAACCTTAGCCTCCTGGCTTAGATATTCTGAAGTATGTGGATAGTTTCCCCCAGAACCTGAAAGGGAGATTCAACTGTAAAAAGAAAAAAAAGAAAAAAAAAAACACACTAAGGACAAGCTGGACGAACATATTACCTGAACGAGCTTGTGGACATGACGACCCACCATCTTGATAGGCAGCACCCTAGAAAATGCCTTGAGCTCGTCACTAGAGAAGACCTCCTGCGCCCTCGTCTGCGCAAGGTCAGCGTCGTCCCAAACACTGGACAATTGTGAAGAGGCCTTCTCTTTCCCTTTGTCTACTTGGGGTTTCTTCTTAAGCGGTGTGATTTCTTCCATCGAAGTAGCCAGGGAAGCTGCCTTCGTTAATACGGTGACGTTGGCCACAAGAATAGCAGGCAGCCCCTAATCCACAACACAAACCCCCTTCTTCCCAAGGGCAGAGAGAGGCTCGTTCTTCTTTGCCCTCATTTTTTGTACATATCCTGATTAAATTTTGTTGCCATCTCTGCAAAAGAAAAGAAGGAAAACACTTAAAAAAAAAAAAAAAAAGAGAGAGAGAGAAAGAAAAGACGACGAGATGTGATAATACTCACTCTTCTCTTCAATGGCAATGGCCTAAAGAACAAAGGCAGAGAGTTCTGGATCGAGACAGTGACGAGCGAGAGTTCGCGGGTCAATGAGGTCGTCAAAATTGTCTATAGTTTTCGCATGCTTCACAACAGCCTCCACGCAGTCCTTGTACTTACTTTTAAGCCTTGAGCGCTTTGTAACTACACACAAAGGACAAAAAAGTTAGTGATGATGAAAAAAGAATGACGAACGCATAAGTACAAAGGGACTTGTAGAGAAATGACGCACCTAGACTCGGGCTCTCCACCAACGGAGTAACTTAAGGACGTCGCGAAAGGTTCTCCTAATCATCCCCGGACGCAAAGAAAAACTGGGACTTCCAGTATCTGAAGGATGAGGGCAGGTTAGTGATGATCCTAGCCTTCCTGTCCTAGGGCATAAACTCGTAGTACCCATATTTTTTGGACTCATTCAGATTGTACAGATAGGCAAATTTGTCCACCCTAATCATGTCTCCCTCTGTGGACTCCAGCCAAATTTCCATACAGCTAACTACAATCTTCCACGAATTGGGCATAAGTTGCCCGGGAGCAATATTGAAGTGGTTTAAGAGCTCCATTATAAAGGGGTGGACGGGAAACCTAAGCCCACTCTGAAAGGCGGCCTCATAAAAGCACACCTCTCCTGGTGAGAAGTGGCAAGCCCATTCCTCCTTACATGGAAGATAGATCCGAACCCTCTCGGGAAACTGAAATCGATCCCTAAAGTGAGAAGGGGTCTCATCATCCAGACCACACTCCTCATCTAGAGGGAAAAAAGCCCTAACTACCCTTGGGGTAGAGATAGCGGTATCCTCCTCCACGGGGGCGTCACTAGATGGCAACCCGTTTCTAACTCACTGGACCTAACCTCTGACATAGCTCTTCAGTCACTCATTAGATCCTCAAACCAATCAATAGATTGACGCAGCAAAGGGAATAAATCAGTTAGCACTAAGTTTAAGCTATTTCCCCCACCTACAAAGTCCTCAACTAAAGGGCAGAAATTGTGAGAAATTCCCAAAAAGGCCGCTAAACACGCAAAAAAGAAAGAAACAGAGAGATAAAGCACCCTAACCTCAAAACTACTAAGCATGGAACTTAGAAAGCGACAAAAGAGGGGCAAGATCCTAAAGAAACTAAAAGCATAGAAAAAGAAAAGAAAGAGGGAAAGATCAGAAACCCATACAAATTACCTACTCTACGAAAATAAAACCAAATGAGGAAGAAGCTGTGCCTCAAAAAACGCAACCCCAAAGAGAGCAAAACTCAATAAGAATGGTAGCTTGGGGAAAAGAAAGCATAACAACAATAACAGCAAAGGAGAGTGAAAAATGAAGAAGAAAGAGGAAAGGAAGGAGGTTTAAAAAACCAAGCACAAAAAATTGAAAAAAAAACAGCGAGAAATCCGAGATTCATGCGGAGTGGAGCATTAAATCCACCCCTCAGAACAAGCCACGTGGCCACAACTTGCCTGGCGCCGCCACTGCGCATCAAATGCGGAGAGAAACCTCAAAAGACATGTCTGAGCAAGAAAAAAAAAAAAAAAAAAAACCCTTTCACCTCCTGGTGATCGTCATGACACTCAAGGACAACCACAAAGCCTAGAGGGGGCAGTTGATGGGACCGATGAACCCTTCTGCTCAGACGAACTAATAAGATATCCCCATCCACATCTCCAGGTCACTGACGAATGGAGAAAAGGCATTTAATGTAGTAGACAATAGATCGGACAGTTACTAAACCAGCTGTATAGACCGTTGGAGGCTCATTAAAGCCTACATTAATGAGCATGGAAGCGTTACCAAGAGAGGCATTAAAGCCACAATAAAAGTCACTACGACTAGATAATGCAGCACCATATATAAACACTCCACAGAACCAATACAAGGTACGACTAAAAATATATGCCATAACTTTAATCTCTGATATTCTCTTGGAATTTCCATATGCTAACTTTATCATCAGAGATTCTTTGGCAGGTACCACACCAGTGACCACCTAAGAAGGTTTAGCATTTTCAAGTATAGGGACGAGGTTGTTGGCTTATCTGGACGAGTTCACCTGACTGAAGATTTCTGCTTCATCAACCACCAAAACCCACATTTTGCCTAACCCACCCTACCATTGTGGGGTTTGTGGAAGATCAAGAATGTGAGCAAAACCCACCACCAAAAAAAAAAAAAAAAAAAGACCCACGGCAAGCAAAAACCAAACCCATGGTGGTAAACCCACAGTGAGCAAAACCTAGACCCACGACGAGCACACACAGAGCGGCAAACCTAGAAACTATTCGGCTAAACTCCAGCCACCACCGAACCACCCATCCACCTCAAAAACACCAATCCTTCCACCTCACCAATCCACTTCCAAACCCATGCCTACCACCATTGCAATACCCATTATCCACCAGCAACCCACAACCCATGAGACAACAACCCATAAACCCGAAACCAAAACCCATATAAAACCCAAAATCTACAACCCATTGGTCAAACCACACTACACTAGCTAAGATAGAGAGAAAAGTGATAGGGAAGACTGGAAGAAATAGAAGAAATAGAGTGAGAGTGATAAGAGAAAGAGAAAATATATTAAACAAATGAAAAAGTAAGTTTCCATCTTGTTACAGTAAGTTCTATAAATCCAAACTTACTATAGCAGATTACAAAAAATACTTAGCTTCTCATACCCGATTGGAGCTTCTTTTTATGGGTTTGGTGGGTAAAATAGCAACTTGGGGTGTTTTACACCTCCAATGCTAGTGCTCTACCTATGATATGAACCCAAATGCCAACAAGAAAAAATGAATAGTAAAGTAAGTAACTCTATTTTGCATTACCATGAGAATAAATGGAAATAATAATCGTATTATTATATTATAAAATGTGAGTATTTTTTTAGGAAGAATAAAATGTGAGTACTTGAAATAATAATAATAATAATAATAATAATAATAATAATATTATTATTATTATTATTATTATTATTATTATAAGATAAGATAAGATGAGTAAATTGAGACTATTGATTATAATAATTTTTTATCATATAATTATAAACGAACATTTTAGAGATTTTGATCAAAATTTTATTAAAATTTATTTCATTTTCTTTTAATTTCTCTTGAAGTAAAAAAAGAGAGGTGTTACGTCTACAACATTTTCATAACAAATCATAGGTTGTTAGTTGTTATTAGTTTAAATTTGAACCTAACACTAAAATTACCTTTTTGCCCCAATAATAACAACCAATAACGTCCTGCTACTTAGAGCACTAGCATTGGTAGTGCTAAAACTAAAAAGCTATAAAACTATTTTTAGCACCACTAAATGCAAAAATAAGGCTCCATTGGTGGAGCTATAGCCAAAATTTTTGGCTACTTTGCTACAGTGCACATCTATCTTTGGCTGTGCACTGTAGCTCAAAGGTTAAAAAAAAAAAAAAAAAAAATTATTTGCACGTTCACACTACTTTGATTATTTTAATGATTTCTTCTTCTTTTTTCCTTATTTTATTTTCGTACTTTTCTTTCATTTCATCCCAGCTGTCTCTCTTCTTACATTTTCTTCTCCATCTTCCCTTTGAGTTTCTCTCTTCCTCCATCACCGATCTGCACAAGCCAACCACCACAAACCCAACTCACCTACCTAGCTCCAACCTAGCCCTTCCGCCAACATAGTTCGCCGATCTCCCTAGTCCATTCCGCCGACCCAGCTCTCTCTTTAGTTCCTCACTCTCGCCAACCCAAGCCGTGGGTTTTGCCGTGTTCAATGTGGGTTTTGAGTTTAATGGTTTATGGGTTTAATGGTGGTGGATTTTGGCCGTGGTTGTGGATTTTGGTTAGTTTTGTGGTAGATTGTGGGTTAATGGTGGTGTGGTTGGATTTTATCTGGGTTTCGAGGTAGCTGGGTTGCTAGATTTCGCCGCCATGCCTCCCTTCTTTGGGTGGATCATGGTCGTGGTTTAATGGGTTTTGTTTTTTATTTTGTTTCTGATGGGTGGATCGTGGTCGTGGTCTAGGTTGCTCGATTTTTTTCTTGTTAATGGGTTTTGTAGTGGATCGTGGTTGGGTTCGTGGTGGTCAATCGGTGGTGGATGGTAGCTGAGTTTGTGATGGTGAATCATGGATGGTGGCTGATGATGCCAGAAAAAATCACCAGTGAGCTACATGATACTTGTGCACTCTAATCATCACCTGCATAACAAAAAGAAGAAAACCTAGGAGAGAGCACCGGTGTGGTGCCGGCCAAATACCCTCCAAAGGTCAAGTTAGAACTTCTTTCAACTCTAGAGTGCTAGAGAGGGGTTTTATTATGCGTACCTTGATTTGTGGGGGTATTGGGGTTTTTATAGTAGTAGAGGGTTGACCTCTTTTCCTTGGAGTAGAAGTCTTTTGCTTATAGGAGTCTTCATGAGCGTAGATTGCGGAATCCTTTCCTTGTAGGAGACTAACACCCAGCGTGGGATACAAGTCATTTCCTTACATATTTATGCGTGGTGGTCAAGCCAAACTTTAATAAAGTCATCACCTTTATGACCGTTGGTCTACCTTATTCCCTTCAGCTATATCGTCGTCAACTTATTAATGGCGTCAGCTTTAAGGTCTTCAGCCATCCCCATTACTTATTCCGTCAGCTTGAATTGTAGGTTTTATTACACGAGCAAAGTTGACGGGTTGAATCTTTTATGCTATAATTTTACTTATCAGTTGCCCCCTACTCCATATCTCCGTCAGTTCAAACTGACGGGTTATGGAGTTATATTTGTTGCAAACTTTCACTTTGGTTAGGAGAGAGAAAACAATTCAAAGCTGTTTCCTCGAGCAGCCATTATTAAATACTCGAACACGTGGCGCACTCTGGTTGACTCTGCTTCTGGACGAGGGCATCCCTTCGTCTTCCGTGCCTTTCCCCTTTATATAATCCACTTCTCCTCCTCATTTTTACTATTTCATCTTTACTGATTCTTGGAGAGAAGATCCGTCGCCTTTCTTTCGTCAATCCTCCTACGTCGTCACCTGCTTTTCTGCTGTCGCTTTTTGACCGTCACTCGTTTTGAGAAACTTGTAAATTCTCTTTCTTTTTTCTTTTTTAATTGATTTCTCTAAAGTGAGGCCGTCATCTTAGGTACTTAGAATAAATTTGTCACTTGTAGGTAGTCAGATGTCAAGTGACGCGTCGAGTGGTCAGTCGTCGATCCATGATGGAGTGGGCTACGATGAGGTATTTGGTTCATGGTCTGAGTCCAAGAGCTTTTCCTGCTCGTCAGAGAGGGAGATATCAGCCCAAACTCTTGACGAGGGAATAGGGAGTCATGGAGATGAAGGTCAGGAGAAGATAGTAGGTGATGAGGGCGAAGTTGAGGGGGATGAAGAAAGGGATAGTGACGGAGATGAGGGTGACGAAGAATCTTGTGAGGGAACTTCAGGAAGTCCTAGAGAGAGTCGCCCCTTCATCCTTCCCGAGGATTGGGCCGTCAATAAATTTTTACCAATAATGAGCGATAAGGTTTTCAAAGAGTTACGCGTCTGTTTCCAAATCTCAGATCATATTCCTATTCGTCTGCCCAGAGAAAATGAAAAGTGCTATACGGGGAGAACCGCAGACGTGGGCATGTATGATACCATGTTTGCTGCGGGGCTAAGGTTACCCCTAACGGCCTTACACTGTCAGCTTGTTGACTTCCTTGGGTTGTCCATTAGGCAGATCACTCCCAATTCGTGGAGAATCTTTATAAGTGCCAAGGTTTTATGGGGTCGTCTGAGTGGAAGACACCGTCAGCTTTCTCTGGATGAATTCTTTTATTATTATAGACCCTAGCACCTGTCTTCTTCTAAAGGGATGTACCATTTCGCCGTCAGGGAGAGAGATTTGAGATTAGTGTCTGAGATGCCAGACTCAAATAGAAATTGGAAGGGTAGGTACTTTTTTGTTAAAGGGACGGACTGGGTGTGCCGTCAGGAAGAATGGGAGACCATACCCTGTGGTTATTTTGATAACACTTGGGCATATGTTAGGGATTTAGGTTTTAGCCGTCAGCTTTTACCCCCGTCAGTTTTTATTTGTATTTGCTTACCTATATTTTGAAGTATTTTAACGTTGTTTGTTTGTTTCTTTTTCAGCCAACACTCGTCCTCTTATAACCGAAGAGCAAAGGGATTTCATCCGTCGAGTTCTAGAGATTCCTTTGGAAGAGCGATCGTGTCGAGATTTGATTACCCTTGACACTCTTCACGCTTACTGCAGGGGGCCTAAGCCAACGCCTGAAGCTCTTAAGTTAAAAGAATTTTCTCATTGTCGTGAGTAGCTTGTTCATATGGTTCTGTCACTTTAACTTTTGCCGTCAGTTTTTCTTATATGTATCAGGTATCTTCGCAGAAATGGAGTCAGCCAAGCAACGAATCAGGGCTGCTGCTACTCGCTAAAAAGAGGAGCAAAGGGCAAAGGGGGAGTTGGCATCTTCGTCAACTCCCAAGACCGTCACCAAAGGTGCGTCAAAGAGGAAAATCGACAAGAAGGATAGCCGTCTGCTTAAAAAGGTGATCGTCACTCCTGGGAATGAGCCCCCAGAGAAGTCAACCCCCGCATCAAGCCATGGGGCAGGAAAGGGAGTAATGACTTCTTTTGGTCCTGTCCTGGAGGGACCCCGCTTGACGCATAAGGATTATGCTGTCGAAGAGATAGAGACGCTTATAAAACCGACGGACATAGATCATTGTGCTTTGTTAGGGACGGAAGAGCTGGGGGCGTCAGCTTTGTTCGACCTAACACGGGTAAGCCGTATTCCCTAATTATTTTTTCCTTGTCTTTTTCTTATTTATTGACTGACGGCCGTCTTCTTTTTTAGGCCTTGGTTCACGTAAAAGCTTTTCAGTACCGTTGTGTGGCCAAAGAGGGTGTCGCCATTCGTGTCAGCAAACATAATGCTCATATGCTGAACCAGCAGGCACAATACAAAGAGGTTGTCCGTCTCTTGAATGTTAAGCTAAATGAGACAAAGCAAAAGCTGGAGGAGGCGAATCGTCAGAAGGAGAAGTTAGAACAAGAACTGACGACCCTTCATGAGCAGGTGGAGACGGCTGGGGCTGACGCAGTCCAAAAATTCAAGGCGTTAGATTCCTTCATTGATTCCTGTGGTGTATACTACGGCACTGGATTTGATGACTGCCTTAAGCAAGTGGCATCAACCTTTCCTGAGCTGGATTTATCTGGGATCACCTTGGATGATGCCCCGCCAATGACGCCTACCAATGACACCGTCATTGTTGAAGGTGACGGGTTCGAGGATGCACCTCCACATGATGGCGATGGGGTCGTTCTGGCCCAACCTGCAGTGAATCCTCTAGTTACTACTTCCAATCCTTCTATGGAGGTCCTTAACGTAGAGGACCTTCCAGTACAAAAAAGTAAAAGGACTTCGAGCGACGCCCCTTCTGCCCAGCCATAGTTGTATTTTTTGTAACTATTGTATTCTGTTTTGTTTGCAAACAATGTTTTTAGGTGCACCCTTGGTTTTTGGGGTTTCTTTTTGTAATTAATTTACTTTTGCTTCTGACACTTAATACCCGTTGCTTTTGAATATGTATGTATGATTATTTGCTTGTGTGCTTCTTTTTCTTGCTTTGTAGATTCTAAAGCTATTTCCCAGTCGTCGGTTGGGCTCGTCAGCCTAGTTATAGGGATTTAAAGGTACTAACTCACGATTACGTACCCAGCTGTTTTAATGATGCCGTCAGCTTACTAAAACCGTTGGCTTTATCTTTTAATGTTGAGTATCCTTATGGAGCCGTTTAGCTTAATGAAGTCGTCAGTTTGACAGCTTTACGAGTAGATGGTCATTTTGGTGAGCCTGTCGCTTTTAATGACTTCGTCTGTTTTATTAAGTGTGGAATTTGTCTACTTTATAGACCAATAGACTTGTCTTTTTCTTAGACTTTTAATTTGTTGTTCTTGGGAGTTTTAGTGATATCCTGGGACAGGGTCGCCCACCTTATGGACTTACCAGGTTTTGATAATTTATTACTTTTTGAGATGAGGTCACTCAGGTGGGACCGTCAACTTTATAGCTCTGTCCAGTTTATGGACTTGACTAATTTGCCAATTGTCAATTTCACTGCTTCGTCCACCTTGTGGACCTGATCAGTTCGTTGGTCTTTTATTAGACCGTCAGTTTTATGGCTTCGTCCATTTTGTGGACTTGGTCAACTTATCAGTCTTTTATTAGACCGTCAGCTTTATGGCCTTATCTATTTGGACTTGGCCTAACACGTCGATTTTTTATTAGACCGTCAGCTACATAGCTTTGTCCATCTTGAGGACTTAGAATCGCTTAGCATTTTTATGAATTTCAAGGCTGTCCACTTTTCTTGTGGATTTAAGGTCGTCCACTCTTTTGATTTTGTAAGTAGAAATTTTAGTAGTTCTGAATAAACTCCTCTCATTGCCATGCATTTATATAAAAAGTAGTTCCAAAAAGAAAATCTGCCCTTTGGGCTTATTGTAGCAAAAACCAAAGTAAAAAACTTGCCCTTTGGGCTTGTTGTAGCAAAAACTAAAGCGAGTAATAAATTTGAGGAGTATAACTAAACTTGTAACTAAAAAAAGGGGGGCGTTGTCTTCCGTGTTGTTATCTTCACTAGTAGTACCTCCGTAGGTGCTTGGAGTTCCAAGGGTGTGGCAGCTTCCGTCCACCTAACGTTTCTAGGTGGTAAGTGCCCTTCCTATGCCATGTCGTGATTCGATAAGGTCCTTCCCAATTTGGGCCGAGTTTCCCTTGTGTTGGGTCTCTTGCAGCGCCCATGACTTTTCTTAGGATGAGATCTTCAACTTTGAAGTCTCTGTGTCTGACCCGGGAATTGTAGTGTTTAGTCATGTGGTCCTGGTACCGTGTGAGCCTTTACTCTGCCGCTGCCCTGACTTCGTCCACTAAATCGAGCTGTAGGCGTAAGGCCTCATCGTTCTTGCTCTCGTCATGATTATGAACCCTATAGCTTGTGAGTCCGACCTCGGTTGGGATGACTGCTTCACTTCCGTATGTCAGTCGGAATGGTGTTTCTCCAATTGGTGTCCTTGCCGTTGTCCTATAGGCCCAAAGTATGCTTGGCAACTCTTCTGCCTATATACTCTTTGCCCCCTTAAGCCAAGTCTTAATAATCTTCAGCAAGGATCGGTTCGTGACTTTGACTTGTCTGTTAGCCTGAGGGTGGGCGGGGGAGGAGTAGTGGTTTTTTATCCCTAGTTGTGGGCAAAAGTCCAGGAAAGAGTCGTTGTCAAATTCCTTCCCGTTGTCTGAGACTAGGACTTTAGGTATGCCAAACCTGTATATGATGCATCTCTAAACAAAACTCCGTACGTTCTTTTTCGTAATGGTGGCCAGAGCTTCAGCTTCCACCCATTTTGTAAAGTAGTCGATGCCTACCACCAGGAACTTCAGTTGTCGTACAGCCATAGGGAATGGTTCCATGATGTCTAGTCTCCATTGAGCAAACGGCCATGGGGCCGTCATTGGGGTTAATTCTTTGGTTGGCTGTCTAATGATATTGCTAAACCTCTGGCACTTGTCGCAGGTCTTGACATAAGCCTCGGCATCCTTCTGCATGGTGGGCCAAAAGTACCCTACTCGTACCAGCTTATGTACTAATGATCTTGACCTTGAATGATTTCCGCAGATTCCCTCGTGTACCTCTTTTATGACGTAGTTTGCTTCTTCAAGACCTAAACATCTTAGGTATGGGCTAGAGAAACCTCTCTTGTACAGAATGTCTCTTATTAAGATGAATCTTGTTGCTTGGACCTTCAGCTTTCTCGCAGCCTCCTTTTCGTCTGGTAACACTCTGTTTTTCAAGTAAGAAACTAACGGCGTGGTCTAATTGCTTTCGGATCCAAGCTTCTGTATATCGACAGAATTGATAAGTGGAGAGATTTGAACGAAGGAGAGTACAGTGTTAAGGGTGGCCATATGTTCAGCTGACGCGGCCTTGGCTAGGTGGTCTGCTTGCTCATTTTCCCTCCTGGGGATCTCTATAATTTTGGCATTCAGCTCGTCTATCCTCCTCCTTGCTTTGTCCATGTACTTCTTCATTTGTTCGCTTCTACACTCGTAATCCCCATTTATCTGGTTAGCCATGATTTGAGAGTCACAGTAAATGATCACTTTTTCGGCTCCTGCAGCTCTTACGAGGTCAAGCCCTGCTACTAGAGCTTCGTACTCTGCCTCGTTGTTGGTGATAGGGAATTCAAGGCGGACCATACATTCGACCGTGTCTCCTTCGGGTGACTGTAGTACAACGTAGGCTCCCCTAGCCTGCCTGTTGGAGGATCCGTCTACATGTATGCTTCATTGAGGAGATTCCTCTGCCCCCCTGTCCTCGCCATTTGTGAATTCAGCTATAAAATCTGCAATGATTTGTCCTTTAATGGCGGTTCGCGGGCGATACTGGATGTCAAACTCGTTCAATTCTATAGTCCATAGTGCTAATCGTCCAACGGTTTCAGGGTTGCTCATTGCCCGTCGCAAAGGCTTGTCGGTTAAGATGATCATCGTGTGGGCTTAAAAGTACGGTTTGAGTTTTCGTGCTGCCGTAACTAGCGCAAAGGCGAGCTTTTCCATGGGAGGATATCTTTCTTCGGCTCTGCGAAGCGCCCGGCTAGTGTAGTATACGGGCTTCTATACTCTTTCTTCTTCCCTAATTAAGGCGGCACTGACAGCGGCTAGGGAGACGGCAAGATAGAGAAAAAGTTTTTCGCTTGGCTGCGAGGGACTCAGCAGTGGTGGGGAAGAAAGATAAGTTTTTAACTTCTTGAATGCTTGCTGGCACTCGGCAGTCCACTCAAAAGATCTCTTGAGTGTGCGAAAGAAGGGTAAGCACTTGTTCGTTGCCCTTGATACAAATCTATTTAGCGCCGCTATCTTGCCATTAAGGCTCTGTACTTCCTTCACATTCTTTGGGGGTGCCATTTCCATTATCGCTCGGATTTTGTCCGGGTTGGCTTCGATGCCCCTTTGCGACACCATGAATCCTAGGAATTTTCCTGCCGCCACCCCGAAGGCGCACTTTTATGGATTAAGCTTCATGTTGTAGGAGCGAAGAGTGTCGAATGTTTCCTTGAGGTCTTCTAAGTGATCTTCCTCCTTTCGGCTTTTCACCAGCATATCGTCTATGTAGACTTGGACATTTCTCCCGATCTGTCGCGCGAATATCTTGTTCATTAGCCTTTGATACGTTGCTCCCGCATTTTTTAGACCAAATGGCATTACTTTGTAATAGAAGAGGCCTTGGCTGGTTACGAACGAGGTTTTTTCTTGATCGACTTCATGCATCTGGATTTGGCTGTAATTGGAGAAAGCATCCATAAAACTTAACAGCTGGTGTTGAGCTGTGGAGTCTACTAGAGTGTCGACCATCGGGAGATGATAGCTGCCTTTGGGGCGTGCTTTGTTCAGATCGGTGAAGTCCACGCACATCCTTCACTTTCCACTAGCTTTTTTGACCATGACTACGTTGGCCAGTCAGTCGGGGTGGTAAACTTCCCTAATAAAGTTCGCCTCTTGTAGCTTGCGGACTTCTTCAGCTATGGCCTGATCTCGCTTTGGGGCAAACACCTATTTGTTCTGCCAGACGGGCGGAAATGAGGGTGACACATTCAACTTATGCACCATGATTGAAGGGTCTATTCCCGGCATGTCTTCGTGACTTCAGGCAAACAAGTCCCGATTCTTTTTTAGGAAAGTTGTAAGTGCGTGTCGGATTTTGGGACTAGCAAGGGTTCCAATCTTTGTTGTCAGATCAGGCTTGGAGTCGTCAAGAGGTATTTCTTCAAGCTTCTCAACGGCTCCGTCGTACTCCGGTGTTCCTCTATGTTCATGGTCTGGAGGTGGTCATACATTTCCATCATAGCCACGTAGCACTTGCATGCGGCCACCTGATTTCTGCATAGCTCTCTTACCCTATAGTCGGTAGGGAACTTAATCATTAAATGATAAGTTGAGGTCACCGCCTTCCATGAATTGAGAGTGGGTCGCCCTAAGATGGCATTGTAGGTGGACGAACAGTCGACCACGAGGAACGTCATGTCCTTAGTGATCTGCTGAGGATAGTCGCCCATCGTTACGGATAATGTAACTGCGTCCAAGGGGAATACCCTTATTCCTCCAAAACCAATGAGCGGAGTGTTCGTCAGAATCAATCGCTCTTTACCAATTCTCATTTGCTGGAATGCTGGATAGTATAGGATATCCGCCGAGCTTCCGTTGTCGACCAACACCCGGTGCACGTTGTACTCCCCTACTCGTAAGCTGACAACAAGCGCGTCGTTGTGTGGGTGGTGGAGATGTTGCGTATCTTCCTCCGAGAACCCAATGACAGGGCCATCCCTTCAAGCTATTTTTGGGACTGATCCCGTGAGCTGAATGTTCTGGACCATTCTAAGGTATGTTTTGCGAGCTTTTTTGGACGACCCAGTGTTTGCCGATCCTCCTACGATCATCCTTATGTCACCGACGAGGGGTTTCGGACGTTCGTTGTCACGCCGGGGGGGTTGCTCTTGCAGCAGCGGATCCATTCTTCCCTTGCTTACGAACTTCTGTAACTTCCCTTGCCGAATGAGGGTCTCAATCTGCTGCTTCAGATCGTAGCAATCGGCCGTGTCATGGCCGTGGTCACGGTGGAATCGGCAATATTTATCTCTGGAACATTTGTTAGGATCTCCCTTCAGTTTTCCAGGATAGGTCAGAGCTCTTTCATCCTTTATTTGCATTAGGACTTGATCTATCGGGGCGGTTAACGGGGTGAAGCTCGTAAACCTTCCCCCTGGCAATTTTGAGCATCTCTCGTCCCTTCGGTCTACCATTCTTGACCTCTTCGACCCTTAGTCCTGTTGGACCTCTTCCTGTCATTCCCTTTTCCTTGGTTTTTCCTCCCGTGCCAATAGCGCGTCTTCAACATTCATGTACTTGGTGGCCCTGTATAGTACTTCTGACATGGTCTTTGGGTTGTTTTTGTATAGAGAAAATAAAAACTTACCCTTTCATAACCCATTAGTGAAAGCTGCTGCAAGTATCTTGTCGTTGGCTTTGTCGATCGAGAGTGCATCCTTATTAAAGCGCGTTATGTAGGATCTCAGCATCTCGTCCTCTTGTTGCCTAATACTCATTAAGCATGCTGTGGACTTTTTATACTTGTGCCCTCTGATGAAGTGTGAGGTAAACTGAGCGCTTAGCTCCTTGAAAGTGCTGATGGATTTTGGCGTCAGTCGGCTGAACCATACCCTTGCGGGGCCCTTGAGCGTTGTGGGGAAGGCTCTGCACATGATCTCGTTTGCTACCCCTTGAAGGTGCATCAGGGTCTTGAAGGTTTCTAGATGATCCAGAGGATCCTTTACTCCGTCGTAACTATCTATATGCGGCATGTGAAATTTGTGGGGTAGGGGGAAGGAGTTGACGGCCATGGTGATCGACGAGTTGGTGCGGTTAACCAAATCGTCAAGATCACTGGATACTCGCCCCTTAAGCGCGTTCATCATAACCTTCATTTGCTCCTTCATCGCCTGCATCTCAGCGACTATATGTGGCGGAGTGGCATCCGTAAGGGATGGCATGCTCAAGTTCTGCTTCTCAGGTTTGCTTGGGGCGTTGCTGCCCTCAAGTTTTTCTTGGTTTCTTCTTTCAGCGCTGTTCCCTTCTTGATCTTCTAGTTGGTTATTCAATGCTGCATTCTTTTGGCGCAGTTGTTCTTTTAGGTTGTGGTTCCGTTTGGTAAGGCGTTCTACGGCTGTGGCGAGAGTTCGAACTTGTCTCTCGAGGGCAGTCGTGGTTGGTTCCTCTCCTTGAATGTCGTTTGTGGTTGCCATTGAGCGAGTGAGTATCATGCAACTCTTTTGTCTAGAAAACTACAATACGGCTTGTGGATTGCAGCAAATTCGAGTTTCCTACAAACGACGCCAACTGATGATGCCGGAAAAAATCACCAGTGAGCTACACGATACTTGCGCACTCTAATCAGCACCTGCACAACAAAAAGGAGAAGACCTAGGAGAGAGCATCGGTATGGTGCCTGCCAAATACCTTTTGAAGGTCAAGTTAGAACTTCTTTCAACTCTAGAGTGCTAGAAAGGGGTTTTATTATGCGTACCTTGATTTGTGGGGGTATTGAGGTTTTTATAGTAGTAGAGGGTTGACCTCTTTTCCTTGGAGTAGAAGTCTTTTCCTTATAGGAGTCTTCATGAGCGTAGATTGTGGAATCCTTTCCTTGTAGGAGACTAACATTCAGCGTGGGATACAAGTCATTTCCTTATATATTCATGTGTGGTGGTCAAGCCAAGCTTTAATAAGGTCGTCACCTTTATGACCGTCGGTCTACCTTATTCCCTTCAGCTATATCGTCGTCAGCTTATTAATGGCGTCAGCTTTAAGGTCTTCAGCCATCCCCACTACTTATTCCGTTAGCTTGAGTTGTAGGTTCTATTACACGAACAAAGTTGACGGGTTGAATCTTTTATGCTATAATTTTACTTATTAGTGGCAGATTGGTGATTGATGGTTGCTAGGTTTGTGGTGATGGATTGTGACTAATGGCAAATCGATGGTGGGTTTTACCGTGGGTTGGTTGTGAGTTGGTGGTTGGGTTGGTTTGACACAGTAGTGAGTGGTGGTGCCGTGAGGGGCTGTGGGTCAAAGAGAGGGAAGAGAGGGAGAAGATAGAAAGATAGAGATGAATGGTGAGAAAAAAAATAATAAATAGGTGTTTGTGGATATATATATATATATATATATAAATATATTATTTTATTGTGTAGTTTATGTTATTTTATTTTGTTGAAAACTAAAATAAAACTACTGATGTTGAGAGTTTTGTAAAATGAGAAGGTAAAATAGATAAAATAGTTTTTGGTGGAGCCAAATAACTAAAATTATGGCTCCATCAATGTGAATGCTCTTAAAATTTGTTGGAAGATATTCTAGACAGCAATTTTTTCCCCAAAAAAAAAAAAAAAAAAAAAAAAAAAAAGCTTGTAAAAAGAAATGGAGGAAGGAATAATCTCTCCCGTCCATTATATTGTTTAAAAAAAGAAAAATGGTTTTTGAAACGTGAAAAAAAGGAATATTGTTTTCATCTCATTTAGTATTTCCGAAGTGTGTTAAGAGTTGAGAGAGAGGGGTAGCTGGCTATCGCGGTGCGCACCGAACCGGAACAATTACCGTTACAATTACAATCGAATTAGTCTGAGATGGAGGCAACACGAACACCAGCGGCAGCGGGTTCGGATCCTGTGGCGGAGGAGGAGGATGATTCTTCCTCCACAGTCCTCGACCTCACCAGCTTCCAGCTCCACGATCTCGAGTCAGTCGAGTTGCCCCTGAGTCTTACTGAGTTGGACCTCACTGCGAATCGTTTGTCGAGCTTGGACTCTCGGATTGGGACCCTCTCCAACCTCAAAAAGCTCTCTTTCCGCCAAAACCTAATCCACGATAACGCCCTCGAGCCCATCTCTCGTTGGGACGCCTTGTCAGCTCTCGAGGTTTTCTATTTTTCTATTGAGATAATTTCATTGTCTTCAACTTTGGTTGGATAATTATATGCTTTGAACTTTTACTGTTTCATTTTGTTCTTAATGCATTTGTCTGGTTTTCCTGCTGCTCTGTTTGAAAAAAGATAAACGTTAGCTGAAAGGCTTATTTTGTTAATTTGGACTCATCAAATAAATAAATAATGTCTGCTTTTCTTGGGTCTATGTTTGGATTCTCAGAAAATGTTTGAAAAGAGAAATATAAGTTGAAAGCCTTGAAGATATTAGGGTTTCTCAACTTGTGAGAAAATTGAAAGGGGTACGTGTGTGTGTGTGTGTGTGTGCGTGTTGGTTTTCCTGGGAGTTTGGGCTGTGTTTGGATGCTCAGAAAATGTTTGAAAGAAAAATAAGCCGAAAGCTTTGATGCTTGGATATTTCTGAATTTGGACATCAGAAAAGGGGGTATGTTTGTGGTTTCTCCTCCATCTTAATTTGAAAGACTCTCTCAGCCGAGGTGATTCATTTTTGTACCAGGCTAGTGGAAATGATGATTCTTCTGCATCCATTATTTTAGTACTCTACTGTGTAACTAGTTGCTTGAATGACACCAAAGCTGTTATTTTGCAGGAACTGGTGCTTAGGGATAATAAGCTGATGAAAATTCCTGATGTCAGTATATTTAAGAAGCTTCTGGTTTTCGATGTTTCTTTCAATGAAATCACTTCCTTACATGGGCTGTGCAAGGTCTCCAACACACTCAAGGAACTCTATGTATCCAAAAATCAAGTTAGCAAAATAGAGGAGATTGACCACTTCTATGATCTGCTCATTCTTGAACTTGGCTGCAACAGATTACGGGTTAGTTCTCTTTCATTCTTAAAGAGTCTTTTTGATGCTAAACTAATAAGGCTTTATTGTATACATAATTGGTGGATGCAATCCTTTGTATGATTTTTTAATTGTGCACCATTTGCTGAAAGGGTGAGGTATTGACCAGGATGGAACAACAATTTGTTGTATGGGTCTGTCTTTATTGGAGTATAGGCTCAATCCTTAATTAATGTTTTGCTACTTCAGGTAATGGAGAACTTTCAGAACTTAACAAATTTACAGGAGTTATGGCTGGGACGAAATCGCATCAAAGTAGTAAACCTATGTGGTTTAAAATGCATCAAGAAGATTAGCTTGCAAAGCAATCGTTTAACTTCTACGAGAGGATTTGAGGTATGCCATCCAGCAATTGTGAGACAGTATTTCTTTTTTCTTTTGACTCTCAAGGCATTATATTACATAAAAGATTGCACTGAACATGTTGTTTCATTGATTGTTTCTATAAGGACTGTGTTGCCCTTGAAGAACTATACTTGAGCCATAATGGTATTGCTAAGATGGAAGGCCTATCATCTTTAGTCAACCTCCGGGTTTTGGATGTATCATCAAATAAGATAACACAAGTGAATGACATTCAAAACCTGACACAGTATGTATAATATTTCCTTATCCTACGCTGTGGGTGGTATTCTCTTGTCTTCCATTGGTGATTTTACCACCTGAATGAATATCTGTTTACAGGTTAGAAGATCTATGGCTTAATGACAATCAAATAGAATCATTTGAAGACCTTGCTGAGGCTGTTGCTGGTTCAAAAGAGAAGCTCACCACTATCTACTTGGAGAACAATCCATGTGTATGTACATTCACATCTTGGAGAACTTAAATTTTTAAACTTCACTATTGCATTTGCCAGTATGCTTGGCCGTCTTTTTTGACTGTTCATGTATGTTGATTCTCATGTTTCCTTCCCTCTGGTTCTGCTTCCTGTTCTAGCTGTTCATTTGTAAATCAGAAATCACCCTTATCCTAAATGTTTTTACCTTTGAGCTCTTGTTGGGGGCATAAATTGTATCACTTGTAGGCCATTGCAACTTGATCCATGATCTCTTAGCTGTCCTCTTGTCCTAGAATGGCTTTAAATCAACACACTCCCAATTGGTGTACTAGTTTTTTTTTTACTTTGTATGCCTTCTTACCCCTTTTTCTATAAACTTCATGTTTCATGATTTCTCCTTGCTAAAACAGTGAGATGAAGCAACCTTCTTTGATGCCATCCTTTACTTAGAAACTTGTTATAGTTTCCTTTTTTTGAATGCCATCATATGCCTCATGCTTGAAATTCATTTATCTAATAGATATCCTTAAGTTTCCTGAGAGGAGTCAGTGAAAACAGAGGAAGTTACAAATCAGTTTCTTCACTAGTGTTAATGTTAACATTATAGATGGTAAATGGGCATTTAGAAAGTCTCATGTGCACCTATTTGGGGTATCATAGATTAGCTGATGATTATGTATCTCCAAAAGATAGTAGTGCTTATGTTATGGGTCTTATTATATCAGAATGTTTGAGAGTTACCTTCTTTCTCTTCTTGCTTCTATTGGGATTTCATTCAGGAGGTTACATCAATGACAAGTCCTATTTGTTATCATTAGGCAAGTTTTCAACATAATTCTGAATGATACATTCACTTTTTGTTGACAAATGTATTTACTGTCCTTGCCAACCATTCCTCCCCAAGGGAGAACTAACTTCTCAATAAAAATCATGTTTGAACTTTTTATAGAATTCCCGTAAGAAATGCAAATGTTAGTAAGTTACACACTCACCTGATGGGTAATTAACTTTTGACCTCATTTTCCACTTACAGGGGAAGGAATTGCCACTTGAGCTAGAGCTCATTGACCTTTGCCAAAGTTTATATTAATGGGGAAGAATATAACTACAAAAATCAAATTAGTTACCTCTCATCTGCAATCATAGGCACTAATTTAAATATAGTACCATACAAGCATGCACATAAGGTTATCATATTTTCTCTTGTTTATTTCTGATTAACTGAGTCTGTAACGATCCTCATTTAAAGATTGAAAAAACAGCTTCTTTTATTATACTGTAGAGCATACTTTTGATTCTGCTTTTTTGCCTTTTATATGTGATTGATGGGGGGAGTACTTCTCTCTGTATGGTTATGATAATTAAGTTATATTGTCCTTTCAACTTCATCAAATGTATTTCTTTCAGATTCTATATCTGATCCTGCTTCTTTATTGCAGGGCAAGACTCAAAACTATTCTGCCACACTCAGAGGAATCTTCCCAAACATCCAACAAATTGATTCTGATGTATTTGCTTAAAAGTTTTTTGTGGCTATAACTTTTCTCAGGACCTTTGTAGTTGAAAGCTCAAGCCAAAAGTAATAATCCTACATTAGTTTGTTCTTCTGCATGCTTTTTCCAGGGTTTTAATGGAATGTTGCTGCCTTCAGCTAATAGGCTGAGTGTTCACCAATCAGGCTTGCAGGCAAAATGTGGTTTCAGAGGTTACTTAAAGGGAGTAGTGGGTTTGATAGGAACACCCTTGATACAGGGAATTGTATACTGATCAAGCATGGGATATTCTAGACTCATATGCTTGCTCATTGGTTATGAGGCATTTAAGATGCTTTTAACTAATGTTTCTTGAGACCACCTTCTTCCTCATTTCCTACTGGTCAACTTTTGAGTTTAAAGTAAATTTGTTTCTTTGTTATGGTTGTTTTTAGCAACTTTTGTTAGTTATTCTGTTAGGGACGAGGATGTATGATGAAATGCTCTGACCGCATAAAGATGTAATTAGTATTAGAAAGTTCATTTGGAGGATCTATAAAGATTTATTTAACATCGGTTCCAGAATGATCAAGTAAAATGGCATTTCTTTTTTATACTGTTGGCTTGAGAGTTATTGCATGATTTGAAAAGCTTAAGTAAACTCAATCTTTGGAATGAGCAGATTGAATTTTTTGTCATATCATTCATTATTAATAGTTTAAATAGATATTAAAATTGTGATAATTACAGTTTGTTTAAATATTGATAATTTGGTAAAAATAAATTCGCTTATTTCAAAATAGATTGACAGGATTAGAAATTTTTACCGGGGGGGATATGCTTGGTTATTCATAACTGAGGCCTATCTTCAAAAATTGATCAGACCTAATTAAGATTCAACCCTTTTTACCCACATTACCTGGGGACAGGTTGACAATATCATCGGTGTATGTGTGTATTTGAACTCTGGATGTCATGGATGCACCACACCAGGTGTCAACTAGTTGAAAACTACAAGGCTCTTCTTAGCATTATATTAAAAATTAATGTTAATATGACGACTAATGATGTATTAGTTGATAAAAGTGCGTAGTTCTCACTAATTATGCTAAGATCAACAAGAATCTGTCTCTCAGCTCATTTGAGCTAGTATTTTCTTCTTAAAATAAAGTTGTTTGCGGAAAAATATTAATGAGAATAATGCTATTATTAAGACGACTGTCCTCTATATACAACTAAATTTCAGTCACATGACGTTGACATGAGTGTCCCATTTCCATTTGCCTGCACGCTAGAGGCACATGACTGTCCAACAAGGCACTTCCGACTGCTCCTATTCCTATTTATTGAAAAACGGGTTTGTGGCATGTTCCTCGTCCTCCAAGCAAAGCAAACATTTGGGAAGTTAGTTGAACCCATATTTATTTTTTTCCCATGAAACCTCAGGTCTCTAGAGCAAATATGCTTTTTTTTTTTTTTTTTTTAGTATCGCCACTGATGAGATCATGAGACAGCCTCACACACATATGAAGTGATAGTTATCAAAGAAAAATATGAAGTAGCCACCACCAAGGTATAATAGGCAACTCATCTTTGTCTTTAACGATTGATTGCTGACTCGGTAGTGTATTCCCCATTTAGAGCAAGAACGAATTTCTTCCAACCAAGCAGTGGCAACAATATTATTTAAACAATCATTGGCAGAACTACTTACCGGATGACACCTCCAATGGCATCTCATTCAAGCTCTTGCAAAAAACATAACTTTTATTGTAAAAGTAACAGTTACAGATGAACCCCTCAAGTGTATTATTATTGTCCACAGTTTCAGTCTTAATTTTTGCTTCGACATCAGAGAACACCCAACCCAATCGTTTATTGGAGATTAAGCATATTGTCTGGCAACAGTAACACTGCAAATTTCAAATTTAGTATCGTCACAAAGATTTAATACTGATAAAAAAAATTAACTGCTACATTCAAATAACAATTAATAAATCAATGCTAGAAGAGACTTTTTTTTTTACATGCTGAATAAATATCATTTGTGAAATACCCCTAACATTGCCAATAGTGGCCCTACAGCTTGAAGAATAAATTGCAAATTCAAGCCTGCAAGTAAGTAAACCCTAAACACAGATTATTAATAATAAACTCATCTTGGAGAAATGAATTCTCAAGATTCTAGGTGGTAAAATCCATGCAAAGGTGGGTAAAAAAAAGACTTTCCCTTCACGGAGATGGATCAGTATCTCAGAAGGAAAAATCTGCACTAAATGCTTGCTTGGGATACATGACAGAGAGTCTCTTTCTGACAAGCATATTACTTTTCTGCCTGTATTTTCACCCCTACAACAGACAGTGTAACCAAGTACCATACATTGACTAAATGTAAATAACCTCAGTCAATATTATCAAGGCCAAAATAGACAAAAGTTCTACCACTTTGATTAGGACAAAGCTACCATGAAAATGTGGTAAAAACTAAAAACGAACAACGACCCTGGGTTCTCACTTTTAGTCCTATGGAGTCATAAGTCATAACATGTCAATTTTTTTAGTTTGGCCACTTCATCTTAAGGGACTAAGAGCAATCACTTGGAATTTCAGGGACTAAAATCGATCCATGTGCCAAACTTTAGAGACCCAGCAATATATTTAAGCCGTTATTAATATTTTTATGTAATTTGGAAGTTTTAGGATTTAGAGTTTTATTTACTTGATTTTAGGTGTGTTTAAGGCTGAACAAGCAGTAACTTTCAATTAGGAAAACGAATAAACAACCTAAAATTCATGAGACAGAGAGAGAATGAGGAAGAGAATCCGTATACTTGTATTGGGAACGACCAAAGTAAAACTTTTTTGCCTTCTCCTGAACGGTTTTCTTTTCTTTTAGTACCAATTTTAGGAGCACAAAACAGAGTATAACGATCAAATATTTTCTAATAGAACAAATTAAATAAAGTTGACCATGCTCAAAACATAATTAAACAACAAATAAATTTAAACCCAATATTGAAACACATAAAATTAAAAAAAAAAAAAAACTTTTATTGATGAAAATTTTGATTGCCATGAACAAAAAACGAGTATTAGAAAAGTGGGGACACAAATAACAAAACCTTTGAATTAAAATACTAACATTAAAATGAAAGGAGTGGGACAGAAAATCAAATAAGAACTAAGAATGCAAACCTCATACGAGTGTGCGATGTGTTATGTCCATTTGGGTTAGTTGTTTTAAAAAGTGCATTTTTTTTTAAATAGTGATTTTAAAATGTGCGTTTTGAATGCTCTGTTTGTTTTGATAGAAAATATTTTTCCATTTTCAAGTGTTTGTTTGTGGGTAAAATATAGTCAAACATGTAAAATATTTTCTATTGACCATAAAATCATTTATAAAAAGTTGTAAAATATTTTGCTTTTAAAAATTTGGTGAAACATTTTCCAAAAACACACAGTGACTTCCCCTTACCTATTTGGTCGCTAGTTCACCGATCCAATGATTGGAGACATCGCTCCAGCAACAAGTGACAGAGGCTTGGTGTTCGGTGACTCTGCTTTGGCGACTGGTGCCAACGGTCTGGTGGCTAGAGACACCTCACCAATGGTTCAATGGCTAGATTCAATGCGCACCGGCGATCGATGATGGCAGTTAGGTGGCCAAAGACGTCGCACTGCAACCAGTGCTAGAGGTCTAGTAACAAAAGATGCTGTTTTTGTCAATTGGTGTTGGTGGTTTGGTCACCGAAAATACCTCTCCAATGGTAATCATTGGTAGTCTGGTCGCAAGAGCCACCGCTTTGACTGCTGGTTCTAGTGATCCAATTACCGAACCTCCGACACTAGTGACTTCGATGTTGAGCCATCGGCTTTGGTGGTTTGCTTGAGAATTTTTATTTGTCCTATCAAACACCTAAAAATATTTTATTGAAAATGTTTTATGTGTAAAATATTTTACTTCAAAACAAATTGAGTGACATGATTTTTAAAAATGCTTTTTTTACTTGTCATACGAAACAAATGAAAATATTTTATTAAAAATGTTTTATATGTAAAAAAACATTTTACGTTTGAAAATATTTTACTTTAAAACAAACGGAGAGACACAATTTTTAAAATCACATATAAGCGCTGGCCAAAAATGTCAATTTTTTTTTTTTTTTTAAATCACAGTTAAGCATTTGGATAAAATGGGTCTAAATTATTATTTCAAGTGCAAATTACCAAAAAGGACTAACTATAATGTTAAGGTTATCTTGTCATTTTTTAATGCAATCAATATTAAAAATTGCATTAATAATAGGACAAAGTTTGGCAACAAACTTGATTGTAGACTAAGGTTACATCTCCATTCAATATTTTTTTTATTGAATGTGAATTTTGACAAATCTACCATTGTATTATATTTTCTTCTTATACCTTCATGCAAAATTTTAAAAAGATAAAAAATCAATAGCTATGTCATCAATCAAATTTTCAAATTTCAAATTTTTGTAGTTTAAAATTATACATAAAAAAATAAGTTTATCCATCGAATAGTAAATAATATTTGATTAACATGAAATTTGATACTTATTTCAAGAATATAAAGAACATGCATTTCAATTATTAGATTTTCAAAATATGTAGCCATGTTACTTTTTTTAGTGAAAGTTGTAGCCTAAAGTTACAACTAAGTTTGTAGCCAAACTTTTTCCTTAATAATATACATTATAACCATAAATTGTAGTTAATATCGAAATCCAGTAATCCTATCCAATATTGTGTAATAAACTTATAGTCTATGATGCACGGATAGAGTACTGGTACGGGGATACAACATTTTTAAAAAAACCTACGATACAATATGTCAAGGATACAAAAAAAAAAAATATATATATATATATATTAATTAATTAATTAATATTTATTTTTAGGTATATTCAAATATTTTTGTACATAATTATGTTTATTTTAAATTTTAAAATTAAGTAACAATAACAATTTAATGCTTGAAAACATATCTAAAATTAATTTAAAGGCATACCAAACAACAAACAATTACAATGAGTCAATGATATTATAAAATGTTGGCTCAAATACAAACCAAGACAAACAATATATAATAACATAACTAAGAGCATTTGCAGCAGTGGTGGTATAAAGCAATAATGTTATATTTTAACTCCACTTTCATTAAAATGATGCTCCAACAGTGGAGCTAAAGCAAAAAAATATAGATGATTCGCTACAGTGCACATCTAAAGATAGATGTGCACTGTAGCTTGGAGCTAAAAATAAAAAATGATTTTTTATTCAACTGATCCACTCGTTCCTATTTTTTTTTCATTTATCAAACCCGGTCTCTCTCGTTCATCTCTCATTCCTCTCAAGCTCCACCCTCTCAAAGTCGCCGCCGCCATCGTCAAGCTCACTCCGGTACAGTACAACTTGCTGCTTTAGCCCCAGCCCAGCGCCGACTGAAGCCCCAGCCCTAGCCCAGCGCCGATCGTAGCCCAGCCCAGCGCCAACCGAAGCCCCAGCCCCAGCCCAGCATCGACTGTAGCCCAGCCCAGCGCCGTTTGTAGCCCAGCCCAGCGCTGACAGTAGCCCAACCCAGCACCGACCACTCTTTGCGTTCTCCACCTCAAAGGCCGAACCTCCGAGCTCCACTCTCTCTCTGTTATCTCATGCCCAGCGCCGATGTGGGTTTGTGTTTGTGTTTTCTGATCTGTTGTGGGTAGTGGACTTGTGCTCGTGGTGGGTTTTTTTTTTTTTTTTTTTTTTTTTTTTTTTTTTTTTTTTTCCTTCTGCTGTGGACTGGTGGTGGTGGTGGTGGTGGTGTTGGTTGTGGCTGTGGCTGTGGCTGATGGTAGAAGTGGTTGTGGTTGGTGCTGTGATGGTTTTTTTAAGTAGTGAAATATATTATTTTATTGTAGTTGTTATAATATTTTATTGTGATATTTATATTATTTAATTGTGTTGAAAGTTAAAATAGATTCACTGCTGTAGTATGTGTGTAGATAAAATAGATAAAGTAATTTTTATTGGTGCTAAATAGCTAAAATTATAGATGTGCTGCTATGAATGCTCTAAGGCCTGAGGGTAGTACGGCTAAAAAAGCTAAAAGCCCAAGCCACTGAACAAGTGAGCAGCGAAACCAAAAGACACCAAAGGCGAGGTGAGGCGAGGCGAGGCGGGGGAAAGAGACTGAGAGTTTGAGAAACTTACCGGCAAGAAGGGGGTGGAGGAGCTCCGGCGTTGATGATCGACAAAGGCGAGAGAGAAAGTGTGGCGATCTGGCTGGGAGAATGAGTGGCAATCGAGTATCGACAAAGGGCCAAAGGCAGAGGCAATAGCTCAGAGCAAAGAATGAGAGTGAGAGAGTAGAGACTGATCGTGTGAAAGAAAATTAGGGCTTTTAAACCAACTAGGTCGATCGACGGTAGGAACTTTGCCAGGTGTGAAATTCTTCTCTCTCTCTTTTTTTTTTTCCTTCTCTTGTGTCCGATCTCGGACATATCCCGCGTGTATCGAGCCATATCAGAATTAATAATAATAAAAAAAGCTTCTTTTTTTTGCTTGATACTCTTCGGGTACGGCTGTACCAATATTCGTATCGAGTACGTATTAGATACTGATACAATGGCAAAATTGTCATATCAATGCATCAGAGCTTATAGTGCTATTACAAAAACATAAGGGCAACTTTTAGGTGCTAATAATGGTTCAATATTGGGGTATTCTCCACTCGAATTTTCTAAGGTGTTTGGGAGGAAATACAAATTAGTTTGTCACAGGAAACTAAACAGAGCAGCTCACAGAAACCTTAATACAGGGCAGCTCACTAGAAACATAAACCAAGCATCAGACTAAGCCAACAAGTCTACTATTATACAGGTTAAAAAAAAAAGGGCAAAATTTAAGTCGATTATTTGTGGATTGAAATATGATACTTTATCCACCACTTAAGGTTAGTTCAGTTATGGCCTGTTTGGAAGTTTATAGAAGGAGGAGAGTAGAGGGGAATGATTCTCCTCCACCTTGTTTGGATGTTTTTAAAATTAGTAAGGAGGAAGGGAGTAATTAGCCCTTCTCTTGTTTGGATGTTTTAAAAATTAGGATGGAGAGGAGAGGAAATGATTGAAATAGACAAATTTACCTCTATTTGAAAATGGACTTGCAACATTGGTCTATGATTAATTTGTTAGATTAAATAATTATGACTATAGCATGCAATATTTTTTTTAATAATTTTTTTTCTAATGTAAATTAAATAATCAACATTGGTCTATGATTAAATATTTTTTTTTACTTTTTTATTATACTAAAAAAAACCATCCTTAATTGATAATAATTAAAATAAGAAAAAAATATTTGGTTTGTTTGTTTATTGAAAAAATCAATAAAATATTAAATTTTGAGTGTTTCTTTCATTTATTATTATTTTTTAATATTTTTTTTATTTTGCTTAGTACGTGAATTTAATTTTTTGAGGATTCTGAGAAGAATCGAGACCCAAAAAAACAAAAAAGTTAGGGAGAGTGACTTCATGAATTAACTCAAAAAATAAAATCCTACTATTTAATTTAAATTCAAGTGTTTACCCACTTACTATTCAAAAAAGAAAGCAACTCAAAATTCTCAAGAATATCCCTGCTAAATACTGAGCAATAGCACACAAATTTCAATCAAAACAAATGACATTTGATACAAATTAGTGAATTGCCAAAATAAACATAGAATCATGTAGATGCATGACTATCAAAAAAAAAAAAAAATCATTCCAAGGCAATCTACGAAGCATATTCTATCCTGAATAGTTGCCATATGACTTAAGAGTACACAAATTAAATAAAATTCAAGCACTAACCCAAGTTTAATTAGGATCTCTCATTTCAAAAAAAAAATTAGGATCTCAAAAGATACCAAGTAAATTAAACATTGATAGTCGCTTTTACAGGTACAAAATTCATGATTCATGCTACTCAATGCTAATAATTTAGAAGTAAAGCTTACAATTTCTCAAATGCAACATATAATAGAATAGCTAAAAGTACACGTGGTTTCATATTTCCAAAAGTAGCTGCAGCAAGCAGCAAAGTTTCAAACCTCCTCATATATAGTGTCCTGATGATTTAGCTGGCCGAAGTGCTGCAGGTGTTGTTATCATCTTTGCAATCGTTAGTGAGATCATTGAAAGTTTCAATATGTTTTTTACCTCTCAGGAACACTTCTGTATCAACTGATATCCTTATGAAACCATCAAATTCAACCGGATTACCATTGTTAAGCTTTGTCATCTCTGAGTTCCACTCGCTATTCTCATCCCAAAGATCCTTGTACTCGTCAAGAAAATAAGTAGAATACTTGTCCTTCTAAGGGTCAAAGAACAATGTATCAGGTTCATTTGTTGCGATATAAGGGCTTCTCCCATCTTCAATCTTGTCCCTCAAGGTTGAGATAAGCGTATCAGGTGAACTATCTGTAGCAAGATTAGGCCAGAGCCCCCTGTTTCTTGCCTTCTCTCCTCTCTCTATGTGAATTGCGTCATAATCCCAATTCAACCTTGATGCAATTGCTGATACTATGTCCATCAGCCGTCTTGATTTCCATATCAAATGCCATGGTCTTTGAACAATAGACTCGGTCTCTCCTTCACAGATCCTATACTAGTAATTCCCAAATTTGCAATACACGTCTCCTTTTATTCTCTTGTCTATCCATCTAATAAAATTATCCCATGACAGCAAAGCTATTACAATCCATGATATGCATAAATACACTAAGCTATTACAATTCAGTGTGTTTTGTGTAATCTATTATATAAGAATATAAAACTAAGAAAGTATTTGGCTTGCTAGTGAAATGCCACTTCATTGTTATAGTAATGACTAAAACTAAAATCAAATCAAAGAAACAACTTCATAGCCAGCATCAACAACTTTACAAGACAAATAAAAGTATCACCATAATATAACTTAATGAACATCATTGCTGCAGTAGAAACTGCGAGGACTAGTCAACTAAAGATTTGGGTAGTTGTCTGCAACATAATATAACTTGACAAACAGGGTTTTAAGGTAAAGAAGAAAATTTCATTAAAGAAAACGGTAAAGCAGAAAATGGTCACATTAAAAAAAGGAAAGAGAAAAGGTATGTTTTAATATTAAAATTAAATCAGATAGAAAAGGATGCAATGACAGCTAAAATTGAAATGTGGAGACAATGGACACATGAATATAAAGAGTAGGTACAAGTACAAAGTAAGATGAGATCAGGAGAGAGGGCTACTTCTGTAGTAAATACCCCGGAACAAAACAAAACATATGAAGGGATGGTTTTGGTTTTGGTTTGTTCTGCTCGTCGAAGATACTAAAATATTTAATTAGTAGACTATCTTGGAAAGACTCTCTCACGTAAAGTAAAAGAGAATGACATAATTCAAAAACAGTAGGAATGATATTAGTGTGTGTGCTAACATAGTCTTAACAAAACTATTTCCCTAATATGTTAGCATCTACCAGTAAAACAAATTGGAGAAACATGACTAAATTTTGATTTGAAAATTACTCCTATTAGAACAACACCATATACTAATAGATGAACACCAAATAATCAAAATGTGTATATGCACCAAAACAGTACCAGTATCCAAACAAGAACTCTCACAAACAGAAACAGTAGTTGCAAAACAGTAGTACCGATATATAAAAAATTAAAAAAAAAAAAAAAAAAAAGCAAAGAGAGAGACAACTACACAGTGAGATGCTGCACAAACTCATGTGAGTTTGATCATACACAATCAAACAAGCAATTTATCAAACACATTGTGAGCAACTCTTTGAAACTTTAAAAGTCTAGTAAAAAAAAATCCAAATCAGAAACCCATTCAAAAAAAAAAAAAAAAAAACAAGAAATTACCCAATAAAAATAAACAAGAAACACAGATCCATATATAGCTATAATACACAAATTTATGCAAGTTCACAATCTAGACTCACTCAAGCACTTTATCAAACACCTTATGAGCAATACTTTGAAATTTTAAATTTAAGTAAAAAAGGCAATCAGATCCGAAACCCACCCACAAATAACATGTTATTACCCTATAATATCACAATTAATAAGAAATTACCCAATAAAATCACAATTTTAAGAACATAGTTATTTGATCCAACTCAAAAGAAACCCATGAAACAGAAATTAAAACAGAGTTTACCTTTGTGAGATAATGCTAGGCGTGAGAGAGAAGAGTGAAAGACAGTCCAAAAGTGAAGAAGTTTTGAGAGAGAGAGAGAGCCAGCGTGAGCTGGGAGAGCTGAGAGAGCTTGAGAGAAATGTGTGGGTTAGGGTTAAAGAGCTGAGAGAACTTGAGGGTTACAGAGCTGAGAGAAAATTGTTACCGATTTATTTTTTTCGTTAGAAAACATTGTAGTTTTGTTAACGTAACAAGGGTAAGGGTAAATTAGGTAATTTACTTGGTCAATAATTTATGTAATCTACTCTCCCTCCAAATCTCTCCAATTTGGGAGAATTAAAAATAAGGGGTTGGAGGTAGTTGAAACCCCTCCAAACCCTTCCAAACCCCTCCCCCTCCCTCTACTCTACTTTCCCTCATTTTTTTTAACTTCCAAACAGGCCATTAGAGTTTTGTAACTCACTTCTATTAAAAATATGGCTAAAAATGCAATTTTCACCTAAAGTTAGTTAAGTTAGAATTTTGTAACTCACTTCTGTTAAAAATATGGCTAAATATGTAATTTTGCTCTACTTTTATGTTTTTCTCCTCTAAAAACACAAAAACATAAAAAGACAAGATCAAATAAGTTCAAAAAGAATCCAACGGAACACACTTGCATCATTATGAGATTCCAAACCACAGATAAACAATTTAAATTTTAATCAAACTTCAGGTGAGTAAAGTATCAAATTTCAAATTACATGTAGGCAACTTAAATTTCGGTCAAACCTTGGCAAATTGTAATTTACCAAAAAAAAAAAAAAAAATGTCTACTACTATACTAGACAACCAAGAAACTAAAATAGAGCAGTTCATAGAAACCTTGATACAGATCTTCACACTACCAACTAATGAAAAAACGGAAAATAAAGTTTTTTTTTTTTTTTTGAGAAAGAAACTGATGGATTTTATTAATAAAATTCAACTACAACCAATTGTAAAATCGAACCAATATGAGATGGGACATTTTCCATCCATACATGAAAATCTGGTATACATAATGCATTTTTAGCCAGATTATGAGCAACTCCATTGTCGTTTCTCTTAATGTAAGAATACAACAATCCTTCTCTATGAACATGTGAAAACCTAATACAATGAAATAAACTTGCAAAACATTTAACATCAAGACTAAGTAAACCAAAGGATTTCAAAGACTGCGAATCTGCATTCAAAGCGTTCATTGCAATCTCTGAAACTCCCTCTGGGGTGACATCTTCCAAACTCAAATTAGCATCAAATTGTAAAGCCTTCGATATAGCCAAAGTTTCAAGCTCTATGACGGTTAGGGGGAGAGGGATGATTCTGACCATATGTGCCAAGCCTTTTCCTTGGCATTCTTAGATGATCACTCTAATCCCTGCCCTATCTTCTTCTTGAAACATTGTATCGATATAATTTATATTTGAACCCTCCACAATTACGTCATTAGTTGATCTCCAAAACAACACTAATCCACCTCCCATATCTAAAACAACATCCACAAAATTTTGTTCCCAAAAAATCGCATTATCAGAGTTCACCTTCAAGATCGGCCATGAAGGTGGTTTCCAAATGGCACGGTGTGGAGGCTGGTCGGACTGATCTGGCTCATTACCCTTCATTGTTGTTGTTGTGCTTTTTTCCTTGTTTGGAACATTGACCATATTAATCGACCCAAACTCATGAGTCATCACTAATCCACCTGGCAAATCCCAAATATGCTCCTCTGACTTATTACCAATCAATTCCTTGCTGCTGTCCATAATGGAATTCCCTGAAACACGCTGCTGCTGTAACGTAATTGATATGCCATTATCAACATCAGAGATTTTCTCCATATTATTTGCTGCCCCATTTATTTCGGGAGCCGTTTCCACAAGTTTAACTGTTGCCCCATCATGATTCAAATTTGTCATTAATGCCTCCCCAATCTCTTCCATTTCCATATTTGAATTTTCCTCCCTTTGCGCCGCCGTATCACTGTTGTCCGACACCACTAGTTTACCGTGACCCCCCTTCTCGGGCCTTCTGTCATTCTCCAACCCCAATTTATCATAAAAACCAGGGACAAAGATCACCTTCGCAGCAATCATAAACTCATTTTTCCGCTGAACCTTTGGAAGTACATACCCTTTCTCTTCCTTATTGGATAAAGATAATTTTCCCCAATCTCTGGATGAATCATCCATGCTGTAGCAGATGAGAAGAAACTCCCTCCCACGCTATTCTGTTTCCCATACCCCAAAAAAATAACCCACAAGCTCTACAAGCACCCTTGGCACAAGAGAGGACCCACGAAGAAAAAAAAACCCACAAGCTCTAGAGGTAAACTTGCTACCTTTAGAGAACAAAAATCTCCTTCAGAAAGAAGAGACTAAAACTTCTAATGCCTAAGAGAAGAGAGAAAACTCTCCTTCAGACAGAGAGACTAACAGAATCTTAATTGAAAGCCCCAATCGAAAATAAAGTTGGGCAACCATATTCATGCCATGTCACATTAAATGGTAAGCTAGCAACCATAATATAGCTAAATACAATCACAAATATGAATTTTACAGTCACAAAGATGTACCACAAATGCAGTCTTTTCAGTCTAATAAAATGTAGAATCCATAAAACCAATATTTTACACACTTCAGTCCCCACCAACAAATCAATTCAAAAAACCAAACCTTTTCCTCAATCAGATATTACGATAGATACCCATCGCAGAATATCTCAAAAGCAAACCCAACACTAAATTAAATTTGCAAATAAGATTAAAAATATAAAATTGAAACGAGTAGAGAATTAGGAAAGACAAACGGTAGAAATAACTAATAAGTCAAAAACTAAGCACATAAGCTTATAAAATAGAGAAAAAGATCCCACTTTCCCTTAATCCCAACAAATAAAATTCGAAACGGAAGATACCCTTACACATTGCCAAGAACTAAAAACCAAGTGATAAAAAAAAAAAAAAAAAAAAAAGAACTAAAAACCAAACCTAAATATCTAATCGAAGCAAAGCTGAAATGAGGTTGAGAGAGAGAGAGAGAGAGAGAGAGAGAGAGAGAGAGAGGATACAGAGAAGAAGTTTCATTTGAAATAAATCGTTAAACAAACCCATCATGCAAAAGACCAAATTTCAGGGATGAATAGCTGAGATTTTGAGAGGCAAACACAGCAACGAACGATGAGGAATCAAAAAAAGAAAAAAAGAAAAAAAAAGCATTTTCTGGAGCTGGGAGGTCGGTTAAAGCTTTGTTTGGCTCCGCTTTCTTTCTTTTTTCTGTATAAAATAGAGCAGGAATCATTACACAGAAGATTTGGACTCCCTGCTGGTGATGCTAGAATAGATATAGTGATGGAAAGAAGCCGTCGGTCCATTGCTATCAATGATTTGGTGCTCTCTCTAAGTTTTATTTTACTTTTACAAAACCTTAAAAACAAAATCAAACCCCACAAACAAAATCCACACATGCAAATCTTAGAGCAAAACCCAACTCAGATTGGATATGCACAAAATAAAATAAAATAAAATAAAATAAATGGTACCTTAGGATAATGCATATTGGGAAAAATAAAAATAAACCTAAGAGGTCGGTGGCGAAGTTTTCGGTGGAGCGACTCAGAAAGGAGGATGAATGAAGTCTGTGGCAGCTTTTGTCATCATCTCCAGCGGTTTTGAGCCACGTCTCTGGCAGCTGGGGCTGTGTCGTTTGTTTTGGGTGGTTCTTCAGGAGGAGGAGGATACAAGCCCGTTTGGTAATATTTTGGAAATATGTGTGGATGAAAAAGTGTGTGAAAATACATATAATGTTATTTAAAAACTGAAAACATGTAAGGAAGATGTCTTGGGTGAGTTGGGACTTGGGAGTCACTATGTGTTCCAAAAAGTAAGGGGGGAATGGGTTTTAAAATGCTTAAGGAATTTAATTTTGCTTTACTAGCTAAACAAGGTTAAAAGCGTCATACGGAAACTAATTTCCTTGCATATAAGAGCACTTACAGCAGTGGTGCTAAATAGCTATATTGCTATTTTTTAGCACCACTGATCACAAAAGAAGAGTACAATAGTGAAGCTATAAGCAAAATTTTTTTCTTCTTAGCTATAGTGCACATCTATTGATGTGCACTATTCATGAGAGCTAAAAAAAATATTATTTTATTTGGCCGGTGATTAAAATAAGAAAAATTCCTCTCTCTCTCAGTCACTCTCGCCTCTTTCTTTCTTAGTCACTCTTGCCTCTCTCTTTTTTCTCAGTCACTCTCTCTCTCTCAATCACTCTGTGCTCTCCGACCCACGCCTCAACAAGCCTTAATGTCATCGGCCTAAGTCGACCCAAGCCCCAAGCCGCCAATCCACGAATCCGACCCACGCCTCTACCCACTTCTCTTCCGCCGATCAGACCTACGTCGACATTGTCCTCCCCAAGTCGCAAGCCACCACTACCGCCCATCTCTCTATTCTCTTTGCTGTGATTGAGTTTTTTTTTTTTTTTTTTTAATGTTTTTTTTTTAATGTATTTTCATATGGGTTTGGTGGTTGTGGTGATGGTGGTTGGTTTTTGGCTATAGTAGTGGTGGTGGATGATTTTGACAGTGGGTTTGTGGATTTTGGTTGTCGTGGTGGTGGATGATTTTGACTTTGGCAGTGGGTTTTGTGGATTTTGGCTATGAGTTTTGTGGTTTATGGTTGTGGTAGTGGCAGTGGGTTGTGGTTGTGGTTGTGGTTGTCATGGCTGGTGGTTTGTGATGAATGGTGGTGATGGGGTTGTGATTGTGGTTGTGGTTTTGTTTTGTTTTTTTTTTTTTCTATGTTGTGTTGTGGTTGCCAAAGTAGAGTGGTGGTTGTGGCCAGTGGTGGTGGTTGTGGCTGTGGCTGATGGTAGAGGTGGTTGTGGTTGGTGCTGTGGATGTTTTTTTGGATAGTGGGATATATTATTTTATTATAGAGGATATATTATTTTGTTGTGATGATTATATTATTTTATTGTGTTGAAAGTTAAAATAGATCCACTGCTACAGTATGTGTATAGGTAAAATAGATAAAGTAATTTTTTATGGAGCTAAAAAGTTAAATTTTTAGCTCCATTGCTATGGATGCTCTAAAGTCCTTAAAGCTAAATATTTTCTTGACTATGAGTTTGTGGCAACAACTATTGGGAAGTGTCCATCTTATTTGTGGCAAAGTATAACGGCTGCACAAAATATTGTTAGGAGTGGAGTAAGATGGCAGGTTGGCAATGGGCAGAAGATTAGGATTTGGTCTGATAAATGGTTGCCAATTCCATCTACCTTTAAAGTAATATCACCACCAAGAGTGCTGGGCAGTCAAGCATTGGTCTCTGATATAATAAACAGTGATACTGCGGAGTGGAAATATGAATTGATGCATTAGATTTTTGTACTACATGAGGCTGACATCATTTTGGGTTTGCCACTTAGCTCAACTCTACCTGCAGAGTCCTTGATATGGAGTATAACCTCAAATGGGAAATTCTCAATGAGGAGTGCCTACAAAGTTGCAATGGAGACTAGAGTACAACTTGATTCTGGTTCCTGTTCAAACAATAGTGATATGAAGACACTTTGGAAGGTGCTGTGGGGTTTGAAAATTCCAAATAAGGTTAAACACTTGGGTGGAGAGCATGTAAAAACATTCTACCAACATTGTCTAACGTTAAGAAGAGAGGAATTGTTAAGAATGATTTATGTGAAGATTGTGAAATGGGTTGTGAATCCTCAGGTCATGTGTTTTGGAGCTGCTTATATGCTTCGAGTACCTGGGCTCTTACTTTTATTTTTTGCAGGCAACAACATCCATTTTTTAATGATTTGATGGAGTTGTTTTGGTTCCTGGTGCATGTTCAGAAAAGTGGTGAGGATGTACTCTCATTAGCTGTGACCATTGCTTGGGCTTTGTGGACTAGGCGAAATGAGATAAGAAATGGAAAGCAGTTTATGATAGGATTTGAATTAGTCAAGTGGTGTGGAAAATATATTGAGTCATTCAAGGCAGCAAATTCTTCAAGTTCGCCAAGTTCTGGCGATTCATCAAATGCAGTATCAAATTCTGCAAAAGTAGTTTTTGCAAATGCAATTTCTGCAAATGTAGTTTCTGCAAATGAAGTTTCTACATGCGTAGTTTCTGCAAATGAAGTTTTTGTATATGCAGTTTCTAGCGATTCATCAAATGCAGTATCAAATTCTGCAAATGCAGTTTCTGCAAATGAAGTTTCTGCATATGCAATTTCTATAAATGCAGTTTCTACAAATGCAACAACTTCTGTATATGTTGCAACATCTTCAATTTCTGGAAGTTTTGCATTAGGCTTGGCAAAACAATGCAGACAGGTTTGGTCACCTTTTGATGCTTCTATTTTTAAAGTAAATGTTGATGGGGCTGTATTTGCGGAACAACGAAAGTCTGGGGTAGGAATGGTAATACGTAATTGTGAAGGTTTGTTCATGGGAGCTTTGTCAATGAAGCTAAATTAGCATCTGGGATCCTTGGAAGCCAAAGCAAAAGCTTATGAATTGGGTATTATGTTTGCTAAAGATATGGGATTTCATGAGATTGTTCTTGAGGGGGATTTTGATATGGTTTCAAATGCTATTGCTGGCATTTCTCCTCCTCCATCTTCGATTGCATCAGTTGTGTATGGAATTAGTTCTTTGTTAAGTGCTTTTCGTAGATTTTCTATTTCACATGTTGGTAGGAAAGGTAATCGGGTAGCTCACTTGTTAGCAAAACATGCTCAGGGTGTTGAGCAATATGTTACTTAGATTGAGGAGAGCCCTTGTTTCTTAGAACATGCTCTCTCAACTGATGTACTTGTTTCTAGTTTATGTTAATGGAATTTCAATTTTCTATCCAAAAAAAAAAAAAACACATGTACCAAACTGGTCCACAATTTTGGAATCTAAATTGTTAAATTATTGAAGGCAAGTTGTGTGTGCTCAGATTTATTCTTTAGTTTGCAATAAGATGATGTGGCATAATGAAATTGCACCTCGAAATTACACTCTTTTTCATTTACTGCTTCTGTACTTTTTTTTAGCCCATATTTTATTTTAAAGACATGTTTGATAGACTGTAAATGTAATTACATAGGGATAAAAATAGGTATTACAAAGAATACAAGATATTGTAATATAATCTATATATCTATATATTATTATCTATATATCTATATAAAACCGAAACCTTTGCTGGCTCCACAATTTTCCACGTCACCTTTTTTTTTTTTTTTTTAATAATTCTTTTTGATGTTTTATTATATAAGAATTTATCCATTTAACTCACCCATTAGTATACAATAACACAATTCCCCCATCAACTTTCATGTCACCCTTTTTTTTTTTCCTTAATGTTTTTTTTTTTGGATAGGCTTAACGTTTTATTATTATTATTATTATTATTATTATTATTATTATTATTATTATTATTATTATCAATTTAGAACCCTAAGTGTACAACTCCCTTTTCAGCCTTCACGTCTAAACCCCACAACCTCTCTGTTTTCTAATATACGCTGGCACGCCAAAACTCAGATCCTCCCGCTGCCGCTGCCACCACCGCCATGGATCACCGCCACTACATCGATTTCTCTTTGCCTCTCCATCGTTGCACAATTCAGCCCATCATGTTTTATTTTGAGGTAATTAAAACATGTTTTTTACTCTCCTTAATTTCTATACATTGCTCTCTCTCTATCCGCTTCAATTGTTCATGGAATTTTGTTAGTTTGTGGTTGTGGGTTGCTCTGGATTTAAGTTTTTTTTTTGTTTTTGTTTTCATGGAATTTTGTTGGTTTGTGGTTGTGGGTTGCTCTGGATTTAAGTTTTTTTTTTTTTTTTTTTTTTTTTTTTTTCTTTGCAGATTTCCTCGTTTTCTTCTTCTTCCTTTGTTGTCAAATCTATGGCAAAGAAGAATCACGAAATTTTTGTAATTAGATTTTCTTTTTCCCTTTTTTTTGTATGCAATTTTTATTGGATTTTTGGTTTCTTGGGATTCTTCTATTTGGTTTTAATTTTGGGTTTGTTTTAGTTGATATATAGTGTTTTTCTCATCTTCATTTTACATTGGTTTGGATTTTCTTTTTCCCTTTTTTTGGTTATGCAATTTTTATTGGATTTTTGTTTCGTGTGATTCTTCTATTTGATTTCAATTTTGGGTTTGTTTTGGTTTGATATATAGTGTTACTGTCATCTTCATTTACATTGGTTTTCCCTTTTTATAAATTATTGTAATCTCTGGGTCTTATTATATGATAGCCTATGGAATGTTATGTTGGGGCTGCCACTATTTTGGATTCCGTGGGAATTTTTTTTGAAGGCTGGGGTTGGTTAGTATAGTTGTTTGAGATTGCTAAACATGTGTTTGATAGAATGCTCAGGTGTTTGTTCTCAGATTCATTTGTAATATGCCTTTTGTTATCTGTTTAAAAGAATTCAGTTACAAGAATTTACAGAAGGCTATGGTTTGATATATAGTGTTATTGTCGTCTTCATTCACATTGGTTTTCCCATTTTATAAATTATTTTAATCTCTAGGTTGTCTTATATGATAGCCTACAGAATGTTATGCTGGGGCTGCCATTATTTTGGATTCTGTGGGAATTTTTTTTGAAAGTCGGGGTTGGTTAGTATAGTTGTTTGAGAGTTATATAACTCATTTATATATGATTATGCAAGATGGTCATGGTATTAGATATTATAAATTTGAGGCAGCGATTCAGAGAGAGGGTTGAGAGAGACTTAACAAATAGCAAGTTTTAACGAATACCTCTATCATTATGCAAAATCAAAAGGCATATTACAGATTTTTAATCTTTTGACTTCATAACTGAACTTGCCTGTTTATGTGGTATCAAAAATACATAGGTACCTACAAAAACCTCATTTTATGTTTTCAATTTTCAGGCACAAAGGAGTTTGCACAGGCCTTGAGAGAAAAAACAGCCCTTGGTTATATTGATGCTGGTGTTGCTACAACATGGTACTCTCTTTTCTTTTTAAAATTCTCTCTTTTCATTGAGTGTTGTTTTTCTTACACGTACACAAGCCGTTTGATAAAATTTGTAAGTGATTTTTTGTTATTGTTCTAGAAGTCATAATACATGGAGAGTGGTAAGGAGGAAGATAAGTAGGGAATGTGATGCTGTGTTGTTGATTAATCAGGGTAGATGTATTTGTTGGCCTTATTTTCTCAATGTCACTTTTTGTGTGATGTAAAAACATGACTATCATTTTTTTTTATGCTTTTTCAATTGAACCAGAATGGATTTTTTTTCTCTAACTTAAATGAATGACTTGCTTTTATGTATTGCACCCATTCTTTGAACTTGCTTTCAAGTTTCATATGATTATATTCTTTAAGAAAACATGTACATGCACGAAATTAAAAGGTAGACTAACTATTTGTATTAAAAATTTGTTTTTTTTTTTATTCCTCTTGGAATATACTTTTAAATCCTTTATGAGATTTTGTGTTACCAAGATTTGCTATAGCTCAATTTGTTGTATAGTTTATAGTGGTGGAACTACTAAGTGTGTATTTTGGTTTCTACAATGAAAATGGTTGGTTTGAGATCTCTAAATGTGACAAGAATTATCTGCAAAGTTGTGAAGTTTTGCTTAATGGTGGGGAGCAGAATTTTGTGTTGGGCAGGAAACATAGGCAACCACAAAATTTCAGAGGGTGGTTAGAGATAATCACTCGGAATGGAAGTGGTGGCTGGATGGTATGGATGATATAATATATTAAGTAAATGTTTTGAGTTGTTGTGAGAGTGAATATTATTTTTTTTCACTTTAACATTAGAGAAATCGTTGCATCAATAATAAAATTTATATATTATTTTTATTAATACATTTCATTCTATTTTTCTCCTCAAAATTTTGATAGAAATGGTAGTAGCTTCAAAGCATACACATGTAATTTATTCATATTATTTTTTTCCTATAAAGTTTTACTCTCTCATCTTCACCATTATCTACTCATCAATATATTTTAGCGTACCAATTACTTGCACTGGTACCAATTAATGAATTTCCAATAGGTTTAATTCTTTTTCTTGGTGATAGGTTTCAAATTTGCTACATAGAACGTTTGGTCTTTGTTTTCCTTTTTGTTCTTGAAAAGATAAAAAGATATAATAATTTCATTGTTAGATGATAGTTGGAAATATTTACAAATTTTCAATTAGTCCAGAAATTTGATTTTCTAGGTTCTAGGGATGAAGGAGATCAAGATTTCAAAGGCCAATTTGATGTAAGCCGTGGCTTTTGTGATGGGTGGAATTCAGGAAGCCTGCAATGATATTTAAATCTTTCAATGGTATCATATACATAATACCAAGTTTTGTATTTTTATATTCCCAGTATTTGATATGTTGTTTTAACCAATCTAGTTGATTGTGTTAGTTGCGGTGGAGGTTGTCTATTATGGTCAAATCGAAACCAAAGGCATGTAGATGAAACTCTAAAGTTAGTAGTGGATTTGGTGCAAACAACCTGTACACTTTCTGTGGAATATATGGAAACTTAGAGAAATAATCAGTCTAGATAGCCTATTGAAGGGTGTACATGGCTTCTATGGATTTGGAGCTTCAAGTAGTAAAGATAGAGTGTGAATTTAAAAGTCCAGTAAACGAAGTAAAGTCAACTGGACCTACCAATTTGAGCATTGGCCACATCCTTAATGATGTTAGACTACTTGGTAGTTGGTTCTTCTATTAGGAATATATTTTTCTTGTGGCTTTTCTTGAACAAACAGACCAACAGAGAAGATAGCATTTGAAGCAAAGAATTGGCTGGGTTTGCTAGACAATGATGTATTGGATGGAGGAGCGTCCCCCATGTATTACGACTCTACTAAACAGTAATGAACCTACTCAATGAAAAAAAAAAAAAAAAAAAAAACCCAAATGTATTTGTAGCATTTTTCCGTGGAATTGCTTGCTTCCTTTCGGCATTTTTACTGTAGTGTTACTCCAAAAAATTTTAAATTAGATTTGTTTTTCTATTAAAAGTTGTGCTATTACCCCAATCCATTAAAAATCACTACTCATGTTTTAGTTTTAAAGTTGTAATATCTATCGGACAATGTAGTATTTTGTGTTTAAATGCATTAATATTGTTCTTTTTTTAAAACAAAAAAAAAATTGTCATATTTGAATGATATATTGAATAATCGCTAACTATATATAGTATATTATTAATGTCATCTCTTATTTATAAGGATTTCATTTAATTATATAAGTTATTCCAACTAAAAGAAAATGAAATGAAAATTTGAAATAATATTTTAAACTACCATAAATAAATATTCGATATAAACTAAAATTAATAAAATTTTCTTTTTAAAATCTTATTTTCAATTGTTTTCCCATGCATTGCACGGGTTAGCGACTAGTATATATAAAACCGAAGTCTCTGAAACTCCCATAATTTTCCACATCAACACAATATTAAAATAATAATAATAAAACTTTTCTAAAACCCCCAATGCTCTGCCTTCTCTTTCACGATGCTCTACCCTTTCTTTCACCAAAACTCTTTCACGATACTTTGCCTTTTCTTTCACCAAAATGCATGCCTTGCCTTCCTTTACCAACTCCTCCTCGATCAGGCCCACGACAAACCAAGACACCATACCCATAGATTCCTCAATCAAAACCCACCATACTTACCATACCCACAAACCAGCAGATATCTTCTTCCTTTAAATAGAGACAGAAAAAGGGAGATTGAGAGAGAATCATCCGACTGTCAGACAATCATCCACATTGGAAGCCAGTGGCTCACCAACATCAGGCCTCTTAAACCGCTACCGGTAATATATATATTCTAAATCTGGTACTCTTTTTTTCTCCCAAAATACCCGATGCCCTCCACTCTCTTTTCAAATTCTTTCATGCAACCATCTTCTTCCCTGAAAATCAAAACTCTCTCCTTCCCCAAAATCAAAACCCCAAAACTCATATGCCGCCGATGTCGTCAAGGAAGCTATCAGCAATCCAAAAACTCTAAAGCAGCCTTTGAAGCAGGTTTTGGAATTTTCTTGAGATTTTTTTTTTTTTTTAATTTATTTAACCGTTCATGGTTGGTAGTGTTGGAAAATTGGAATTATTAGGATAAGAGGAAATGAGGATGGTATAACCCCAAAAATCAAAATTTCTTTTTGTGGGTATTGTTACATATTGCTATATGACTGAAATATTTGTCTTTTTGTGGGAATTTTTTTTTTCTTTTGAAGGTTGGGGTTGGTTACTATAGCTGTTTAAGATTCCTAATAGGTGTTTGATAGAATGCTTACAAGATATATTAGTAAATAGACAGTTTAATTATCTATATCGATTAATTATCCTACTTATTTCTCAAATTTTGAATGGTGGTTGTGCTTTTAATTGTGGCAATTTAAATACCAGTTGTTGCTTTATTTGACAAAATGATAAAAAGAGTCTCTATAATAGTGCCTATGAGGTGTTTGATGCTAGGTCTCAGTGGGATTCTGCATATGGGGAGCAATGATAAATTTGACAGAATTACAGCAATTTTGACTTTTATTTTGCTTGACATCTGAACTTCAAAAACTAACAGGCTCGACATAGGAGAAGGAAATAGGTCAATCATGAGAGATGTTCTAGATCGAAGCTTCAACTGCAATGCATCAGATATCTTGGTCTGGTGAGTCTCATGTCCTTGCTTTATGCTCCCTAGCTAGGAAGTAGAGTTTGTATTTTGATAAAAAGCAATCATGCATCATGGAACAAACACCATACTTAATTTGAAGTTTAATCATCATGCATTGCAGGTAGAAAGGAAGGCTTATGAAGTTGTGGTTCAAGATGGGAAACTTATCTTCAACCATAGTGGTGAATTCCTTCACACAGCAGGAGGACCTAAAAATGCGAAGTGGATCTTTGTCCTTAGTCAAAACTCTTCTTTTTGTTGAAGGGGTTCTTAAGAGTAGAAGTTTTTAAATCAATGATTCTATCAAAAGTTCATTCTCTTGGGTAAGTATCTTTGTCTAAGCCTTTTTAAAGTGGTAGTATATTGTTCTATCCCCATAGACATCCATGACTTAGATTTGCTACCAGAAGAAGAAAAAAGCTTTAAGTGGATATTGTTTGGGTTGGTTGGAAAATTCTGATTATAAATAAAATTTACTAGAAATATGTTATTATGCTATAAGTTGAAGCGTGTGAATTTATTAATATAATCGTTTCTATGGAATATTGTGATTAAAATGACTGATATTTTGTAATTGATAATTCTCAAAGTTAAGTTGGTTTATATATTCTTTATAGGTCTTTATTGATTTCTTTAAGTTATAATTTTATTTATATAGAACTGTTAGCATTTAGATGTATTTATGTGTTGTTATCTTTAGAATAAATAGATTATGGCTTTTGGAATTTACTTTTTTACTTGAGTAGCTTATAAATCTTGGGGTTTTGAAGCTTATTCTATTATAGTTTGCCACAAATCCATATGATATGACCTATTATCTATGACTTTAAAAGAAAAGGTTTGTGAAAAGGCTTTTCTTGGCCCTGTTTGATGCTTTGTCAATGGGTATCATGACAACAATCTAAAATCTAATTGGCATGTACAAGTTAGAAAATTAATAAAAATAAACCCAGCAGCACAATCACATTTTTTTTTATTGATTCATTTATATTATTTTGTGCAATTTTTGCAGCAGATTTTCCTTTTAGCTATGTACTAATTATAACAAGTAGACATGTTATCTAAGAATAAAAAATCTATCTCTAATTTAAACTCACAAAGACAGACTTCTCAATTTGTGGTAGAGTTGGCTTCTTGATATGTACAATTAATAGACAGTTGATCATGAATTTATAGATATAGTGAGTGCTTTATCGAATTGATGGTTCTTTTTAGGTGTGTGTTTCCAACTTCTTTCAATTTCTTTTTGGTTTTTTTTTCCTCCAATTTTACAGTATCTTCTAATATACTTTGCAAAAATTCTAGAATGGTAATGCACATTTAGCTAGAAAAGAAAAAAGAAAAAGAAAAGTTGTGCACATCACTTTTAAGGATTTTGCAATCACACGTTGCTGACTTGATTACTCATATGCAAATTAAACTTGAAATGTCATATTTACATGTTTGCACGTACCAAATTAAAAATGTCATATTAAGTTTCCACATACTAACTTGATTACTCATATTTATATTAAATTATTTATCAGATGAATGAATACTCATGCATATTGGTAGTATCTGAGAAGAGTACTAAAGATTCATAATCATATCACTTAACTTTTTAATATTGTTATTGTTGATGTGATGCTACTTTAAAGTAGTGAGAATGGGAATTTGAATTGTGCATGATGATTTATAGAACAGATGGGGTTTGACGGAAGGTTGAATAATCAAAACACTTTGAAATGCATATCATTTATGCCAATGGTGTGAAACTACTCCAAAAACATTTTCATGCTTGATAGCTTAGTGATTGACTTTGTGTGGATAGTAGAAAAGATTCACGTCTAAGATAGATGTGAAAGCACTTTTTTAACTCTTTGCTTTCTCTTTGCCCATTAAATAATAAGTTTAGGGATATATTTTTTTTTAAAAAATATTAAATTCCTATTTTGCAGATTTTAATATTGAAGTTAGATAAAAGAGCTGCACTTATCAAGTTAAAAAAGGACTATGTTTTTACATTCCATGTTAAGTGTGTACTCAATGCTTGATATATTCTTTTTCTTTTTTGACATGGCAATGCTTTAGATGATGATTTTCAAACCACATGCTCATATCTTTTGATTTCATGATGGAAATGATGGACTATATGTAATTTAAAGTCTTTGGTGTTATCTTTAATGTGAGTTACTAAATTCAATTGTGGATTAGTGAAACTAAGTAATATGATTCTTATTATGTTAAGTGGACATTTTCATGTGGTGGTCTTTGTTATTGTCAAGGAAGTTAATAAGTTATTTTCTTTTTCAAGGCATATAAGCTGCACTTTTGGGAGATCTAGGGTACCATGGAAAAGAAAGAACACTGCCAGGGGCCTGAAAACAAATTTATGTTGCTCTTTGGGACCATGATTTAACTTTGCCTTGAGGTTAAAAATGAGATTATGTCATACAAAGATACAATTGTATACAGTAATGAAGATTTCCAACCATGAGAAGTGGAAGCATATAAGCATAAACAAATTATTTTTGTATTTATTTGTATGTAAGTTTTTGATGTTATATTATTGCGATTTTAATGTGGAAATTGTTACTATAAACCTTGATTTATTTGTTCAAATATACAAATTTTATTTATTAGTGCTTAATAAAGAAAAAAAACATTAATATATTAAAATAAATTTCTTAAACTTTCTCATGCATAGCACGGGTTAGCGACTAGTATTTATTATTACTATTCATTTGTTTGGTGACAACAAAATAATAGAACTCTCCCATAAAAAAAAAAAAAAAACAAAACAAAAAACAAAATAATAGAACTCTAAAGACAATAGAATGAAAGAATTTTAAATCAAACTTAAAAATATATTTTAGGAAATATTTTACTTATATAATTATATTTCCTAAAAAATAATATATATATATATATATATATATTTAATTTGAAAGAGAGATTAACTTTTTTTAATGATTTTTTATTTTCATAAGTATTATGTGCATATGGAAAGTTTGCTTATTTGGAAATATATTAATTTTAGAAATGAATACACCTACTAAGGAATAACTATTACAACCCTTTTAGAGATGAATAGTTATTTCTTTATTCCTTACTTTAAAGAATGACTATTCATAAAAGAATAACTATTTCCTGTAATAAAAACATAACCAAATTACTGAATAGCTAAACTATAGTAATAACTATTACATTACAGTGCCTATTACAGTTTACCAAACGTACCCTAAATAATTTAACAAAAATACTATAGTACACTACAGTGGTCCTTTCTAAATAGACACTGCAAACTGTCGGGTCAGGTCATTTGAGTTGCAGGCCAACAACGAGCCATTTAAAACATGTTGAAAACGGATCGGGTTGCGTGTTGGATTAGGTTGACCTATATGTTTTTACAAAAATAAATAAATAAATAAATAAATACCAACTTTTTAAAGTGAATGAATCAAATCAAATAGTTAGACTATTTGTTACTAATTTACTATTATACATGTGAAGGGGAAAAACAAACAAATAAAAAAATATAAAGATTTCCATATTCTTGCAATTCAGACAGTTTTGACTTTTGAGCATAACTAAAACTCTTTACATACTCCAAATTCAAAGTTCACTAAAGATATCATTCCTAGAAAAGAACCAAAAAAAAAAAAACTAAATGCCATGGATCATGTCAAGTTAATAACCTTTTTAAGTGCACAAATTCATGTTGCCTTTAAAATGATAATAAAGTTAGATTATATAGAAAGATAAACTAAATTATTAAAAAAACCCCTTAAAAAAACCTTAACAATTTAAGTAAAGAAAAACAAGTAAATATTTTATAAGAATTATAACTCAATTTACTCAACATTGGTAGTAGATTTAGAATTACAAATATTCATATTTGCAAATTGTAACTCAAGTTGGCCAATTTTATCTGTATCTTCATTTACAATATATACAATATTTTAATATAACTTAAGTGTACCATGGAAGCAAATCAAAGCTTACAAATAAAGAGTTAAAAATGTATAATTTTTAAGACTCTATTAATAAATTAAAATACCTTTAAATCTATATAACCAACTTTTAGTGCACAACATAGCTTACACGTTCTCTGGCAAAATATGTGATCAATACGAAGTAAGAATTTTTTTTTACTGTGCTAAAACTTGATTCAGATACAACAGTAGTTATAGGAATGCTAATGAGATCCCATGCCAGAAGGGAGGCGGAGAAGAGAAAGGCAGAAGTTACTGAGAGTCTAAGAGTGAGAGACAATAGAGTTAAGTTTTTTTTTTTTTTTTTTTTTTTTTTTTTTTTTTTTTTTTTTTTTGCCTTTTGAGTCACTATTGAATTCTTTTAATTTTGTTTTGTTTACTGTTTTGTCACTTTGTGGCCGGGTTTGTGCTAGTAAGATAGATATTACTATATTAGTTAGACTGACTTGGACGTGTTGTTAGTAATAGTTAGTAGTCTTTGAAGTAGAACTTAGTTACTTAGTAGTTAGCAATCTTAGTTAATACATGTTACAACTAGAAGTAGAGCTTAGTAGTTAGTACTTCGTAGTTAGTGCTGCTTAGTAGTGTAGTCTGCTTAGACACTAGACAGTAGATGCTTTAGGCTTTAGCTTTCATTTTGTATTTTTTTCCCCTTTCATTTAGCTCTTTATTTTTTTTAATAAATAGGGGGCACAACACACAAGTTCATTGCGCCTTTTGTGATAATGTTATGCACCTAGGAGTAGTCTAGCACACCTAGCCATGTAGTTTTTAAATTGTTTTAGGAGGGAAAAAAAAGAGGTTAAAAAAAGGGTGGGCCGTGGGTCAAGTCGGATTGGCTTGCAAAAAAATGGGCAGACAATGAGTTGGCCCATATTTAATTCGAGCCAAAAAAATTATATTCGGGCCAAGCCAAAAATAGGTGGGTTTGGGTCGGGTCAGCGAATTTTGGCCCATATTACCATGTCTACTTTTAAAGTGAAAATTGAAGTTTTTAAAAAATATATAAGATTAAAAAGAAAAATACCCCCAATACAAATTTAGGATATATTTTCTCTCTCAAAAAATGTTTTCGTATTCAGGTTATTTTTAGTAAATTAAATTTTTGTTCATATAATTATTTGAAATTATAGTATATTCATGCAAACAAAATTTGAAAAAATTTTTTTACTCATTTTTATGGTTGCAACTAAACACAAGAAAATGTGTGTGTGCTCATTTTCCCCCCAGAAATTGATTTTTATTATTATTATTATTATTATTATTATTATTATTATATACCATAAAATTCAAAATAATATTGAAACATCCTACCTACTATTCCATGTTAATAAGGTGAAAATATTATGGGATAAAGTAGGTTTCAAGTGAGGAATGGGGATATGATTCGTTTTGATAAAATACTTTGTGTTTGGATTAATTTTACTTTTTTATTTTTTTATTTTAAAAAAAATATGAATAGATAGTAGGTAAGGGAGAAATGAAGTATGAACTATACATGAATTAGCACAAAAGATACTATTACTAGTGGACTATCACTTGAACCTCTTATTTTATGAAATTTGATTTTAGGGTTTAATTTGTCATCTTTTAAAAGTTCATGGTTTAATTTAGTACTTTTGAAACTATGAGATTTAATGTGGATTACCCCTAAATTATAAGATTTAAAATGAAGTTTTTCCTCCCATTTTTTTTATACTGAAGATGCTAAAAGTATAACAAGTTTTATTTACAAAATTACATGATAATGAATGTGATTGATGTTTTAACTACCTCCTAAATAAATATTTGAATTAATTACCTCAAAAAAAGATATTTGAAATGCGTTTTTTATGATCAGTGATACATTAATTTGTAAACTCAATATAGTAAAACCATCTTATAAATAAATACTTGAATTAATTACCTCATAAAAAGATATTTAAAATGCCTCTTTTATCATTAGTGATACATTCATTTGTAAGCTCAATATAGTAAAACTTGTAGCTAGGGATGGCAATGGGGCGGGGTGGGGCTGAAGACGGACCCTACCCCAGGATGTAGTCTTCAGCCTCGCCCCGCATGATTTTATCTTGCCCCATCCCTGCCTCGCCTTACATGATGGGAAAAATTTTCTTGTATCATCTCCGCTCCTTGGGGCCTCATGAAGCCTCATCCCACCTCATAAAACTCTACTTCTTATTAAATTTTCTCCCAACTACTACAAATTTTTTTAATAAAACCTATGTAATTAGTATAAATATACTTGAATTTATAAATAAATTTATCCCATAAAATCAAACAAATTTTTAGCAAAAACTGAATAATAAGTGTTTAACAAGACAATATCAAAAAAAGAAAAATGAAAAAAAAAAAAAGAATATGGTTAAAATTATGGAATAGCGAATGACCTATATAAGCAACAAATGTTTGCTTGTGTCAAGGTATGAAAAAGAAAAACCGAAAAACAGTATACAACATTGTAGGGACTGGGTTTCAGCACTTTTCCTTTTCGTGAGGTGGACTCAAGCCCAGTTAGCCCGATACAATGAATTTGTAGAGAGCGGGTTAAAGGGCCAGGTTTTAACGAATGGACAATGGTTAGTATGGCGTTCATGGCAACCAAACTAAGGTGGACCGAGTTTAATGAGGAAGGTTTATTCTTGGCTCAATTTGGTGAGCTGCCTTCCAGTGAGGACTAGTTAGCTTTCTTTTTCCCCCCCCTCCGGAAAGATCCCTTTACAGAAGAGTTTCTTGCATTATATATCTCTTTTCAATTGATCCTTGCCCTGCATTTGTCGACCAGACAGATCACTACTCGAGTGCTTGTCCCATCAGCCATTTTTCCATCCTCCTGTGAGTTGCAGCTACCAAGGCTGCAGTGTTCAGGGGTCATTTCCTCATTAATGCGGCAAGAACCCCAGCGGTGGGCATTTAATGTGGAGGTGATAGTTTGTCTTGGATTTGCTCCTCCACCATCCTCCCATGATCAGCACATTATACTTGTTCTTTCTCTTGGGGTGCTCTGGGAGGTTGCCTTTGATGGGGTGTTGACATTCCCTCCACTGGTCAGGGTTGGCCGACGACATAGTTGTATGTGGTCCTCCTGGGTGATCCGGACTTTTTCACGTTGTCCTCGGAAGTTTTTTCCTCCTCAGCATGGGCCTTGGGTTTGGTATGAAGTGGGCCAGGGTTGCCTAATTCCTTGGCCCCACAATAGCTCCTCAAAATCCTGCTGTCAGGCTCCTCAGGCGGAAAGGAGGATTTTGATGTCCTCGGGCCTTTACCATGGCTTATCAATTCTTGTCCTCCATTAGTGCCAGAGTCTTTTCAGCTGTCCAAGGCACATTCCTGATGTTTCAGTGTACGAGGCGCGCCCTTATTAATGTCCTCGTGAAGTGGCGCAGATCCAACGGTTGGGAATTTCTTAAGAAATTGGGCGGGATTTGCTTCGCCGTATCTCTCTCCTTGAATTTCGTGCGAATTAATTTTTACTAGATTTCGCCTTCTATATAAGGCCCTCTGGGGGAATTGTTCTTTCTCATTTACAAATCCCCACGTTTAGCAGAAACTTCAAGCTCTTCAACACCTTACTCATTTCCAAGGACTTTGCCAAGGTCGTGATGAAGGCTTAGGGAATGAGATGGCCCTGGATAATGATGGAAATAAAGATGAACACAGCAAAAAAATAAGTTTAAAATGGATCTACTTCATTTGATATTGATAACATGCACTAAGTAAATTTCAGAATTTGAGAACAAGAGATTGTACCTTGAAGCGGTGAATTTCAAAACAAAGATCGAAGTACTTGGGAATACTTTTAATCTTCACTCCAATTCCACTAACGCCCAAGATGTGTGGTCTCTCAATTAGTAACAAAAGGATGATTTTTAGAGTGACAACCACTCACATACACACCATTTCACAATGATGTTTCTTACATACCATATTTTGAACGTTTTTCCCTTTGTATCTAACCAATTATCTAATTGGGTTGGCCTTTTGGACCTTTCCAATTGAGCTTAAGTGTGTGGCTTGGAGTGGGACCAAAAGGGACCAATAAGACACTAGCTCTAATGGGCATTGGGCTTTTCTGTCAACTCTTGACAAGTCCGAAGTTACCATTAACTATATTTAATACCATTATATAAATATAATTGCACTCTAGGTCTTATCTATAAATTATATTTCAAGACTTTATTATATACGCAACCCCTTCATAAAATATTCGTAGTAATACAAAGTCATTAATTTAGACTGTCACTTTGTAAATTACTATATCTTGATCCTTGAGTACTTAGTTTAATTCTTTAAGTTATTCATCATATATTTATGAAATCTAATTTCATAAATATATACTTTAGTAACTACTTACTAAAGTGGTTAGGCCTAACTCTCTGAATAACAAACCCATTAAATTTATCTCAAGGGAATATTTTATATCTCCGTTAAGAGACTATGAAATCCATCTTGAGAATATATGTTCCATCAACACTAAATGTGGCTGTCTAACATACTGAGATTTTGACCGTTACTTTAGATCTCACTCTTGATATATTTATTGAAACCTACATCTTATGATCAGGTCCATTATTCTCTCAGGATTAAGAGTTCATGCAAATGAAAGTCGTGAGATTTATTATTCATTTGACAGTTTTTAGGAGAATAATAAATCTTACAACGGTCCAGTTCAATATGTCTTAACTCTTAAAACATATTAACATATCAACTAGAAGTCTCCACTTCCATGATCAAGACAAATCATCGTAGTTGATATGTTATAGTCTTCGCATATGAAATGCCCAATTTCATCACCGACTAAGAATTATAATTATGAGTTTACAAAGAACTTGTGATTTATATCTTGTGACTTTTCACATAAATCACATACTATGCATCTCATGGATTATATGATAATGTCCGAATATTCATGTTATCATTATTTCAGATAATAATAAAACAAATTTATTAAACATAATATCAAGGCATACATAATGTAATACACAATGTCACACTTAATATCATACATAGCATCATACAATAGGATTTAAGGGCACTAATCCTAACAGATAAGGGCGAGGCAGTTGAGGCAAAGGAAATGAAGGACAAAGATGTTCCTTCCCTTCAACCGAGCAAGAAAGAAGGCCTTCCTCCTTTAGCCAAGAATCGAAGTGAGCGCGGGTCGCATCAAACTTTCGGCGTGACAAAGTTTGGGTATCGCGTTGATGGTGGGACCTCGATGGAGGTTTGTGAGATTGTTGAACAGTTGACGCCCGAGTGTTGCCCTTCCTAATGCCTAATTATTATGAAACTAGGAGAGAATCAAGGGAACATCCTAGGATGGGGTCATCAGGCACTTCCGCCTCTTCTTCTTTCTCATCGTTGGTGCCATCCCTACGGGCTCGATTGCTACTGGGACGAGACTGTGAATCTACCATTCCCATGGGCTTTCTCTTTTTAGAGTTAGCCTTAAAACAAACTTGCCTCAGCCTCTCCTATTGTAGTTAGCTTTGAAACAAGCCTGCCATAGCCTCTCCTATTGTGGTTAGCTTTAAAACAAGCCTGCTATAACCATTTGATGTATGATGTATCTTTCTTTTATTTAATAAAAAAGTGTTGTTCTTCTTACTTTACGAATCTTTTATTTTCTTTGCAATAATTATTTAATGTGTGTGTTATTTTTTGCCTCCAATGGGACTTAGAATTGATGCCGTTAGTAGTAACGAAGAATTGTTAACCTAATTTCGACAAAGCCAACGATAGCCCTTTGTCGCTATCTTTAACTAAGTTAACAATATAGGAATAACCAAGAAGATAATCGGGTGCTCTGCCCCTTGGGTTATGCGACTAGCCGAGCACATTGGATTTAAACAAGCGATCCAAGGGGGAACCATCGTGTACCAAGGCTCCGTTCGGCGTTCATAGTGACGCAGCGGCGTCGTTTTTCCTCAAGTGTCTGATCTGAGGATCGTTTTCCCATAGGCTTGAGTCCGAGGACTATGCAATACCTTGGTTTCTGTCTAGGACTTAGTTTTTTTTTTTTTTTTTTTTTTTTTTTTTTTTTTTTTTTTTTTTTCTGAAATACCTAGTTTCCTTACAGGTTTGAGTTCGAGGACCATATATTACCTTGGTTCTGTCTAAGACTTAATTTTTTTTGAAGTACCTAGTTTCCCCACAAGTTTGAGTCCGAGGACCATGCAATACCTTGGTTCTGTCTAGGACTTAGTTTTCTTCTGAAGTACCTAGTTTCTCCACAGATTTGAGTCTGGGGACCATGCAATACCTTGGTTCTGTCTAGGACTTAGTTTTCTTTTCTGAAGTACCTAGTTTTCCCATAGGTTTGAGTCTGAGGACCATGCAATAACTTGGTTCTGTCTAGGACTAAGTTTTCTTTTCTTGCAAGGACCATCCCTTTAACGGAGGTATGGAGCATATGGTTGATGCTTAGAGCCCCTGGAGTTGTGTTCCACATGTGTAATCCACCCCACATGATCAGTGCTTCAACGTGTTGACTTGAGCGAGCACTGAGTTATGACAAAAATTGTGCATGTTCTCAGAAACAACGGTGGCGCCTTCGTGCAGCATGCACTATCGTCAAAGTGGCCCTCTCCAGGGACCTTTGTCGATGGGAGTTTGGGCCCACCTTAACTAACTGCTGTACTTGCTATCAAACAGGCCCTTTCCCACAGACGACGCCAATTGTAGGGACTAGATTTGAGCACTTTTCCTTTTCGTGAGGTGGACTCAAGCCCAGCTAGCCTGATACAATGAATTTGTAAAGAGCGGGTTAAAGGGCCAGATTTTAGTGAATGGACAACAGTTAGTATGGCGTTCATGGCAACCAAACTGAGGTGGATCGAGTTTAATGAAGAAGGTTTATTCTTGGCTCAATTTGGTGAGCTCCCTTCCAGTGATGACCAATTAGCCTTCTTTTTTCCCCTTCTCCGTAAAGATCCCTTTTCAGAAGAGTTTCTTGCATTATATATCTCTTTTCAGCTTATCCTTACCCTACATTTGTCGACCAGGCAGGTCACTACTCAAGTGCTTGTCCCATCAGCCGTTTTTCCATCCTCTTGTGAGTTGCAGCTACCAAGGCTGCAGTGTTCAGGAATCATTTCCTCATTAATGCGGCCAAAACGCCAGCGGTGGGCATTTAATGTGGAGGTGACAGTTTGTCTTGGATTTGCTCCTCCACCGTCCTCCCATGATCGACACATTATACTTGTTCTTTCTCTTGGGTGCTTTGGGAGGCTGCCTTTGATGGGGTGTTGACTCTCTTTCCTCTAGTTAGGGTTGGTCGAGGACATAGTTGTCCTCGACGATCCTCCTGGGTGATCTGGACTTTTTCACGTTGTCTTTGGAAGTTTCTTCCTCCTCGGCATGGGCATTGGGCTTGGTATGAAGTGGGCCGGGGTTGCCTAATTCCTTGGCCCCACAAACATATATAAGTGTAATCTTTTACAATTGCAAGTTTTTCAAAACTCATTTAGACATGTGTATCAAATAAGAAACATTTTGGAAAGAATCACAATTTCTATTTCAAAAGACAATAATTGGTTGCACAACTTCACAACCACAAATAACTACAAATAGAAAACATACTATTATGTTAATGATAAAATCTATGCTGAGAAGGACGTTGAATGGAATCAATGATTCAATAATATATAAATTTTTTTTCTAATAAAGACAAAAAAAAATAAAAAGGTTAAAATTGGTACTTTATTTCCAACCTTGTTGGAGAGAAAAAAGTGGCTGGAGGCTACGTTGGTTAGAATAAAATAAGCTGATGATACATTTATTTAAATAGTATGGTTTTAGATATGAAAAATTTACAATTTAACCTTTATCAATACGGCGCGAGGCGGGCAAAATTGTCATCCCTACTTGTAACAACCAATACTTTTTTTTTTATTTTTTTTATTTTTTATTTTATACTCACGACTTTTTAGTTGATGTGAAACTAAATTTTCATGAATTTAAGCAAATAACCCATTGTTTGATTGGTAACTTTGCTCATGATTTAATATTTTGCCCATGAAACATAGTACTGCATGTTGTTACCTAGCCTATCCACGGGTTGAGTTGGTTCATGTTGGACTTAACCTGAACTTGACCCACTCATATTATGTGGCAAGTGGAGAGACCCGCAATTGAACACTGACATGAACAAGTCGAGTCGGTTTCAAGCTTTGATAAACGTTGGTCAATTTGGTCGGTGGTGGAGGTCGCCGGATTCCAGCATATCATTGGTTGGTTTTTGGAGAAGAAAACCCGCTACTTGACCTGCTGGAGTTGGCACTTGGAGGCAAAGACTGGCGGCAAACTGACTGGAGTTTCAAATCGAGTGGGCTACGAGTCGGCATTGAGTAGTTCCGTCAGTGATTGGTTTGGACACTCCTGGTAGAATGGTACCATTGCTGTAGGTCATAAAATGTGTAAAATTTGTCAAATCACAACCGAATGATGTAATTACTAATTAGGATATTATCTTTATATCATCCCCGTGGAGTTTGGACCCAAAAATAGGAACAAAACAACAACAAACTCATAATTGTCCATTTAAAGGAAAACTCATATTTATCCAAACAGAGAGCAATTGGAAATATCCACCACATTACACAGATTCCACACATTTGTAAAGACTTGAGCAGTCCAGAGTCCAGAGTATCAAGAAGATTACAAAAGTCCTTCCAATGAGATCACACCACAATGGCAAGCCACGGTGTTCATCACCAATGGCGAGCCCTGTCCAAGGAAAACCAATAAAAATCCGCCACGTCAAAGCAGAAAATAACAGATTTGTCATTTCACCGAGACCCATCATTGTAATTTGGAACGCAGGGGCAATTTCGTAATACTCTCAAAATTAAAACCTCCACACCTACAAAGTCTTCCACTTCTCTCTTCGTCTACGGTCTAGACCCACACGACCTGCAAAACCAACCTCACTCTCTCTCTCTCTCTCGCACTTAACTCAGAGCTCGATTTGGCCGTCAATGGCGGCCTCGGAGACCTCAAACGGAACCGCCTTAAGATACGCTTTCGGAAATGTTCTCTCCTTCTTCATCCTCCTCCTGATCGGCGTTCTCGCATTCTCGATCCGACTTTTCTCCGTAAGCTCTTCTTAACCTCATAGATCCGATCTTTTCGTACTTTTCAATTCTACAATTTTCTCCGTTTGGTTGCTTCGAAAATGAGGGAAAAATACTCACTTTACATCATATTTTTTCCGTCTGACACTAATTCATGAGTAATTTCCTATTTCTTTTAGTATTTAGGAAATGCTCTATGCGGCTTAGGGATTGATTGTATGTGTAATTTAGCAAAATTAAAATAGATGCAGTTGCAGTATGATTCTCAGGCCTGACTAACGGAAATTTAGGTCGAATTATTCATTTCCTTTGTGTTCTTACATTTTCTCACCGGCCAAACGAAAAGTTACAGTGTGTCTGTGTCTTTTTAGAATTTTTTGCTTTTTATGTGTATGGGTAGTGCTTGCTGTAACATTGTTCTGTGGAATAATCTGCAGGTTATAAAGTACGAGAGTGTTATTCACGAGTTTGATCCTTATTTCAATTATAGAGTCACTCAGGTTTGTTTTCCGTTGATTTGATTTGGCTTTGCTTTTTGATTACTCGAAAACTTTTCACTATTATGTTGAACTTTATTATGTAAGTTTGGTATTGTATTAATAAATTGCATTATGTTCTCATAATGCGTAAAGCAAAGTTGAAGATGATGTCCTCGTATTATTTTTTATTTATTTTTTATTACAGTACCTGACAAAGAATGGAATATATGACTTTTGGAACTGGTTTGACGATCGGACTTGGTAATTATTTTCTGCTTTATAGTGGAGATCGATTCTTATTCATTAAGAAAAAAAAAAAAACTCTCATTGCAAAGTTCTTGTGTTCTCTTTTACCCATTTAGTGAGGTACTTATTTTAACGGTTCTGATGCGACCTTGTTTGTTTCACTTTTCTCAAGGTATCCTCTTGGTCGTGTTATTGGCGGAACTGTTTACCCTGGATTGACATTGACCGCAGGCACCTTATATTGGTGGGTATTCAAGAGTTTTTAGTAAGAAGTTATTGTAGTTAATTTTGTTGTTCTATTTTGCTACTGGATTTGGTTTACCATCTGTTGATGGTTTTCCCATGTTAACAATGCTTGAAGTAGTAGCTATGTTTGAGTCATATGCTGTTACTAAGTTTGAGAAATTACTTTATAATGGCAGGATTTTGAATTCGTTGAACATTCCTCTGTCTGTGGAGACCGTGTGTGTATTTACTGCACCTATATTTTCTGCTTTTGCATCATGGGCTACTTATCTTCTGACTAAGGTATTTATTTTGACCTGAACCTTTGTTCTCAGAATTTGTGTTTATCCTAAGCTTAGATGATGATTGTAAATTACCCTTCTTTATAGGAAGTTAAGGGTGCTGGTGCTGGACTGACAGCAGCGGTTCTTTTGGCCATGGTAAATTATACAGCGGGTATTTGTAACTCTGCAAGTTGTTCTTGTAGTTGATTTTTTTAAGACTTAGAACTGCAGCACAAGAAAGTCATTTCTTCTGACTTATCCTACATAATTTTGATCTATGATTGTTTTATCCTGATTCTTTTGCTATGTATATGTCTTTCAATTGAGATATCTTAACATCTCTTACACTTTTCTCTTAGAAATTCTGATCTTAGTCTGAAAGGTGAAAACCCCAAAACAAAAGTCACTAAATAAAAAAACATAGCAACATATGTACATGTTTGTGTTCCCCTGGGCCTGGGATGAAGTAGTAAGGAGGTGGGTGGGTTGTGGTTATTTGCTGGTTTTTTTTTTTTTTGATAAGTAGTTGTGGTTTTTTGCTTAAAAGCATATCATCAAAAAGGGAAAAAAAAAGCACTGTATCAATGTTATTATGAAGGCTGATTTATGATTTATGTGTAAGGCCATGTGATTGAAAGTTTCTTGGGAATTTAAACTAATTTTTTTTTTTTGAAGGGGTTGGGGGGGGGGGGGGGGGTTGTGATTGTTCTTGAAATATGTTCTTGTTCCCTGTCTTTATATTACTTGTGAATTATTTTTTAATATGGCTTTAGTGTAAATGCAAATTCCTCTTGATTGTGCAGAACCATTGCGTATTATGACTGATAATTATTTGCAACACAAATATGACAAGCACATAATTTCTGTTGTTTCTCTTTTGTATTTTCATTTTCAGGTTCCATCATATATATCCCGATCGGTTGCTGGCAGCTATGACAATGAAGCCGTAGCTATATTTGCCTTAATCTTCACCTTTTTCCTTTATATAAAGGTTAGGCTTTGTTAATATCACACTACATTTTTGTGGTATTGTATTTGCGTCTAAAGAAGATCTTTGTTTAGGAAATAATTAGTTGTAGTTTCCGGCTAATAGTTTTACCATTCTTATTTTTAATAAAATAATATTTGTTTTAGGAATAAAATGATTTTGTTCATTGGTTATTGTTTTCCGATTGATGTACTACTGCAGTTTCTACGTGATGATTATTTTCTGACTACAGATATTTATTTGCAGACATTGAATACAGGATCCCTCTTCTATGCCACTTTAAATGCCATAGCATACTTTTACATGGTAAGCGTGCATTTGGTATGGCCTATTTTCATTGTCCTATTTTGCTTAAAAGATAAGCTGGGTAAAAGTACAGTTGTACTTGGAAAAAGTGGGGCTTTGAAAAGTCGACCAATAAGCTATAACAAATGTAGTCAAAGGTTTGTGTGCTATTCTTGTTCAGCTCCTTATCCATGTTCCCCCATATTTATGTTTGGAAAAATATTATTTCTTTCAGGTTTGCTCTTGGGGAGGATACACCTTTATTATTAACCTTATACCAATGCATGTTCTTCTGTGCATTGTAACTGGTCGCTATTCTTCTCGACTGTACATTGCATATGCTCCCCTTGTAAGTATCTATAGCATTCATGAAAGTTTCTTATTTACAAATGATTAAAGAATGTGTGCCATTATTGATCATGGAATAACGTCTGATTCATATCTGTGTCGGAACTACTAACATCACTGATACAGGTCACAAATTGTCCTATCGATTTCCTTGACTAGAACCCTAGGTTATATAGCTGGGATTATTCTTTTTTTTTTTTTTTTTTTTTTGATTCATAAAAAATTCACTTGGTTCTTGTCAGAATTTTAACTTTTCCAATGCAGGTTGTCTTGGGAACGTTGTTAGCTTCGTTGGTGCCTGTTGTTGGATTCAATGCAGTCTTGACATCAGAACATTTTGGATCATTTTTGGTGAGTGTTTTTCTCCACTGATAATCAGCTATGATATTAGCCTTTTTATTTTTATAAATATTATAGTGTTAATTTGTTTACATCATGATTTTCCATGTCTGACTGCTTTTGCTTGGCCTATTTATTGGTTCTTGTTAGAAATCTATAGCCGTTTCTTCAGATTTGTGGCTGGGACCAGTGAGTCTACATATCTGGTTATGCCACTCATAGGAGTTATATTTTATGACTAATTGATTTTAGGGGAGCACTATTTCAGCTCATAATTTGTTTCTTCAACACCACCCCTCACTAGGTTTGGTCCTACCCATGAGAGGGGGTGGAGGTGAAGAAACAAATTCTGGAGTTGAAACAACATTTTACTTACTATTTATAACAATGCTTTGAAGGCCAACAGCATTTCCAAATTCAGATGTGTTGCAAACATGGAAAGTTTCATAAGGACTAAGGGACATGAAGTAGTAATTGTTTGAAAGATGTTGCTAAGACGGTTAATATAAAATGCTGGATGGCATTTAGTTGATGTTGTCCACTAAGTGTCCATTTGGAATCCCGTTTTGAGACCACACTTTTTCAAAGTACAGCTTTCTTGAACTTCCTCTCCCCCACCCCCCACCGCTTTGTACAACTCTTTCAAACAGCCCATTTTTGGAAAGTTGAAAAAATATAGAGTACCAAATGCGCTTTTTTTTTTTTTTTTTTTTTTTTTTTTTTTTTTTTTTTTCGGGTTTTCCACAAGATTTGTTCTCTCCTACATTTTGCACCATGTTGCTTTTTATTTCTTTCACATCACGATCATGATTTCTTGCTGCTAATTTTCACCTGCAGGTTTTCATTATTATCCATGTGGTGGCTCTTGTGTATTATATCAAAGGGATTCTCTCTCCAAAAATGTTCAAAGTTGCTGTTACCCTTGTTGTATCTATTGGCCTGTAAGCTTCTGTTATTCAGTTTCTTTAATATATTCATGGTTGACAGAGCACTCATTTGATCTCCATTTCTTTTGCATTATTTTTTCCTCAGGGTAGTGTGTTGTGCTGTGATAGCAGTACTTGTAGCACTGGTAGCTTCAAGTCCGACAAAGGGATGGAGTGGACGAAGTTTGAGTCTGCTTGATCCGTAAGTACCTAGTTCACATTTCACATCTTCTTTGTATAGTTAACCCAAGTCCTCTGTGATGATATAAGTATGATAGCAACCGAATTTTGTAATTAAGGTTGAACTTGGTTGGTGCAACCTGACTCCATAATGGCTCATTCTTTTGCTCTGAGTTGCAAAAGAACTGTTTGACATGCTTATCATTCTATTGTTTTTCCCAAATTATTTGGAATATTGTTTATCATGGCTTTAATATTCATAGGTATAAATTGGCGTGCACCATTCTTTATTTTCTATTTTGCTTGTGTTTTTACAGAACATATGCAAGCAAGTACATTCCAATTATTGCTAGTGTTAGTGAGCATCAACCTCCTACTTGGCCTTCTTATTTTATGGACATTAATGTCTTGGCATTCTTGGTTCCTGCTGGCATTATTGTAAGTAATAAATTTGTAAGGCAAGTTTGCTTTATGTTATATGTACTTATAACATCTTTAACATGGTGTGTATCCATTGGTAGGCATGCTTCTCGCCCCTGTCTGATGCAAGCTCCTTTGTGGTCCTTTATATTGTGACATCAGTTTATTTTTCTGGAGTCATGGTGAGATAATGTTGGGAGCTGATGTCTTTTTGTCTTTGTTCTTTCATTTTTATTTTTCTATGTCCATCATTATTGTTTTGGTTAATATTACAGGTGCGGCTTATGCTTGTACTTGCTCCAGCGGCATGCATCATGTCTGGGATTGCTCTCTCAGCATCTTTTGATGTTTTTACACGATCAATCAAATTTCAGTTACCTGGAGTAAAAGGAAATTCCCAAGTTGATGTAAGCTTGTTTCTTTATGCTATACTGCCCGTTTACATTCATCTGTCCTCAATAAATTTAATCAGGACTAAAATCCATTTCTGTTTTTGGCCATTAAGGCAGGGGATGCTAGTTCTGAAGGTGTTGTAGTGCAAAATGAGGTTGCAAAGACTGACAAAAATGAAGAGGCATTGAAGGAACGACCCTCAAAAAAGAATAGGAAGAAGGAAAAGGAGCATGTGGAAAAGCCTTCTGTTAAGGCCCAAATTAAGAAGAGGCTACTGGTTTTACCTTTTGAGGCATCTATCATTGCCATTCTCTTGCTAATTTTGCTGGGTGCCTTCTATGTGGTAATGGAACTGTCTTCTTTCTCCATCTATAAGAAATTTTCTGTAAAGAATTTATATTATTTTTTCCCCTACTTTTAATTCAATTAATATATACTTAATAGAAAACTGTTTGATTGCTGTCAATTTAACTTTTAACGTGTCAACCCATTTTCATATAATAATTCTGAAGTCTTCATCTTGCCAGCCTTTTATCAAATAAATGACAACAACAACCAAGCCTTGGTCCCAAAATTTTGGGTTGGCTAAGGAGCCTCAATAGATTAGTCAGGATGTTATTTACATAAATAAATGTCAAATTAATCATAGGTTTACAAACATCCATCTGCAAGCTTTCTGTTAGACATTAAATATTACTGTAGTGAAATTTTAGACTGAATTGTTATCTATATATTTTACTTAAAAAAAACCTAATTTTCTTATATTCTATTTTATGTAATTTAATATAATTGTTTTAGAGGAGAGTTGCTTCTTACATTTCTGTACTCAACTCTCTTTTTTTATAAAAGCTTTTTCTTGATAACGAGTATCTTTCTTTTTTTAGGTTCACTCTGTCTGGGCGGCTGCTGAAGCTTATTCTGCTCCTTCTATTGTTCTAACATCTTATTCGCATGATGGTCTTCATGTTTTTGATGATTTTCGAGAGGCTTATTCATGGTTGAGCCATAACACTGAGGTGGATGACAAAGTGAGTTTCACATCTGTCTTTTCCTTTCTTTTACTGCGCTTCTTCTCTTCCATTTAACATTTGTATTACTGACCAAATATAAGATGTTTGGTGACACTAATTCTTGCTGGAAACTTCTTTCAGGTTGCATCTTGGTGGGACTATGGGTACCAAACTACTGCTATGGCTAATCGAACTGTCATTGTTGACAATAATACCTGGAATAACACACATATTGCAACTGTTGGTACTGCCATGTCTTCTCCTGAGAAGGCAGCTTGGGAAATTTTTGACTCCTTAGATGTGAAATATGTTCTTGTTGTCTTTGGAGGTAAATTTCTGACATGTATACTGAGATTATCCTACTTAAAAGATAAATAAAGAAACTTTATTCCTATGTCTTACTGTAATTCTAGGTCTTGTTGGCTACCCGAGTGATGATATCAATAAGTTCCTGTGGATGGTTCGAATAGGAGGTGGTGTATTTCCTCATATCAAGGAACCTGATTACCTTGTAAGTTATCATCACTAACAAACAAGTCTTAAACCTCCATTTTGTGTGTGGCTGTGGCTGTGGTTTTTGTTATATTTTGGGGGTGGGGGGAGGGGAATGAACAATGATATTGTTAGCTTACAAGTAATTTATTTGATTTATCAATGTCTTTAACTGTTTTCCTTCTGTTTATAGAGAGATGGTCAGTATCGGATTGATTCTCAGGCCACACCAACCATGCTTAATTGCCTCATGTATAAACTCTCATATTACAGGTGTGGTTTTGCTGTGAACTTTTTTGTTGTTTGTATGTGGAGATGAAATTTGTTTGACTGCTTGATCTTTTAATTATTTTTCCTGTTTACTACAGATTTGTGGAGACAGATGGTAAAGCCTTTGATAGGGTCAGGCGAACAGAAATTGGAAAGAAACATTTCAAACTCACCCATTTTGAAGAGGTCAGTTGATCTTTAACATCTGGTTTCTAAAATAAGTATTTTCTCCAAGATCATTAGTATTGTACATCACCTATCAAAAAATTCCTTAGTATTGTACGTCTCAATATGATTTAGATGTCTAATTTTGCTAGGGCATGTTTTTAGTAGTTATATCCAGAAGTCCTGCATGTAGTGGACGCTGAAATGAAGCATTTTGATCCACAAACATTAAACAGTTTGAACATCTGTTTTTCTTTAACTTCTGTGCTTCCATACTCAAAACTGTGGCCGTAAGGGGGTATAGAACATTGGCAATAAGTTGGTGTCATTGTTTGTCACAGAATAAATTATGGCCCCTATTCTATTTTTATTCGCCACTTCTTCATGGTTTGATATTATTAATTTTTGTGATACTTGCGTGGTATTACTTTTGAAAATGTTATTGTATTAAGCAGTTTATCCATAAAAGAATAGGTACTGTAAGCAGGTGCTTATTCTCATTTTTCCAGGCCAATAATTTATGAGCATTAGTGATCTTGGTTAAACCAGGAAATTTTTTCAAGTGGTGTTTTCTCATGTGAAGTGCCAGTAGTTTTTCTAATTTGACATTGGTGACCTTTCAAAACAATTTAGGTATTCACAACTCATCATTGGATGGTTCGCATATACAAACTGAAACCTCAGAAGAACAGGATACGGGGAAAGGCCAAGAAATCAAGATCGGTATGTATCATTCCTCCTCACAATGTTGTTGTATGCCTTTGAGATACTTGCCCTATCTTATCAACATTACTGATTTTAATTATTTTGGTCTCGACAGAAAGCAAGCTCAACAACTAGCACGAAACGAAGCGAAACACAAAGGAAGAATCCTTGGCACTGAAGATCTCATTTATCTTATCTGATAGGCATTTTCTAAATTCAGTTACTGTAGTTGATACATATAAATGTACGTCGGAGCAGATGGAGGAGGATTGAGCTGTCATGGTTAGTACCATTACAGAAATGCAAATGACCGGTTAAGGATTTTGCAGCCTCATATATCCTGTAATTTCTCATCTTTAACATTCGGGTGGAGCAGATGGAAGAGAACAATTTTGCATTAGTTGTTTGAGCGTGGCGCTTAGTGATACATTTTTATTTTTCCCTCTTTTTGAGAATGCTTGGTGATATATTTGAGCTTGTGGCTTTTGTGGCCCATTAAAGGACGGTTTCTTTTTAGACACGTGTTTACTCCTTTCCTAACTAACTGAATAGATTCTTTACACGCGTGTACTAATACCATATAAGAATAAGAATTGAAACCAATATCCAAGTCTAACCAAAACCAAATCACACTGATTTAAGATTTGTTTGCCCTCCTTGGTAGGTATGGGAAATTTATTGGCTTAAGTACCATCCTAGATCTGGATTAATTTTAATTAATCTGACAATCACCGTCTGCTTTACTGATCAATGGCATTTCCAAGTCCTGGTATAGGTGAATCACGATTTGCAAGATTTTCAATTTTAGTTCTTTCCTATCCAATCCCAATTCTTATTACCCAAGTGCTGTTGGTTAATAATGTCAATTTTAGTTCTTTACTATCCAATCCCAATACTTATTACCCAAGTGCTGTTGGTTAATAATGTCATTATGTTCTATCCATATCAAGCCACGAAGCCAGAAAATGTTAACTGGTTAGATCCAGTTAAGTGTTGGTTATGAGTTGCTCTAATGGCTAGCAGCTTCTTCATATCAGTATCAACCTAGACCTAGGAGTTGATTAACACGGACACACAATCAAGTGACTGGACCAAACCCTGAGAGAGTAACAACACAGTACAAGAACAGCTGTTACATAGGGCAAATTTCTGTTAATGGTTTTCCAAAAAATTACTACCGAAGGCAATTCACATTATTGGTCTAAATTCTGAACACTTAAATAATAAATTTATACAAAATATATTGCTTCAATCATCTGATAAGACTACCTGTTACTTATGCCCAAACAAAGTAAAAACAATACCATCCTATTATCAAACCTTTCTCTTTCTACTATTTTGCAATTTGCCAATTTAGGCAGTGTGAAACATAAGAAATATAACCAAAGGGAGATGAAGAACCTCACCATGTGAAACAAATGCTTATGTGGTAGTTTGGACACAAGGATTGTCTTCATGGGATCTTATGGGAAAGTATAAAACTTCAATCTGCACCCTTCCTCTTGCATGATACATTCCCAAACTTATTAATCATAAACCTAGGAGCAAGTCCATTGCTCCCACGAGGTTACCATAACTGACTAGTAAGGCCCTAAATAAATGGAATGCAGCCAATAGATTACTACACAGGAGCCATAATTTTCCTCCAACAATATAAGTACCCCATAGGAGATGTTGGAGTTCTTAGCATCTAGTTGGTGTAATATGTACTGGAAAAGGCAGACATGACCTAGCAGCATTTCTTGCCCATAAATGCATTTCTCTTCACAACCCAAAGTTGTTATAATTTCTTGGGCAGATTGTAAGTCTTCTTAAGAAACTTTGCTGCCATCTCATCATTCCGATAACACAAAACTCGTAAAATTGTGTTTGGTTCAGTTGGATCCCACTGAGCAGAAGTTGGAGGCAGTGGAAGCTTTGATTTAGCAGAGGAGCTATAAATCTCAAGAATCATACGTCTGAATTGCTCAATTAGGCTCTCAGTATCAGTATGAAGTAAAGCGAGGATACTTTTAACAGTAGTTGAAAACTTATTTATTAAATCAGCTGGCAATCCATCCCCATTGGACCAAAATAATTCTGTGAGAAACTTAAAATCCTCCTCTATTATTTCAGAATCATGTTGAGTGAAAGCACGAGAAGGGCCTCCAGCAAGCAAAATCAACAGGAACCCATCAAAAGAAGCTTTCATTATGTCAGTAATAACACGCGTTCTGACTCTGTCATGCACTGTTGATGAAACAATCTCCAAATATTGCTCAAGCTCCTGAAGGAAGGGATCAATCCTAGAAGAAGAAACTTCCCCAACATACAAGCCATCCCAAAGAATATGACTTAGGTCATGGAAGATTATCTTATATGCCATTGCCTCACACAGTTGTTGGATCCCTTCCCCACATGCAGCTTTTGAAAGTTCAAACTTTTTCCCTGTCCCATTTGCAATACTCTCAGTGAGAGTACATTCAGTGTTTTCAAGATGAGCAATCATCCTCTTCTCTAAAACTCCCAATTCTGTTCGAATTTGCTGCAAAGTATTTACGCGAACACACAGTTGGGGTATCCCAAAGGAGTTATCCCCATTAGGTGTTTCAACTTGGGATTTCCTCTTCTGTGTTATTTGTGATTTTTCCTTCTTTTTGAATACACCATGGAACTTCAATCCTGTTGAGCATCTGGTCAGAGCAGGCATACTGGGGATGTAAGTACTTCGGCCTCCTGCAGATCACAGAAGAAAAACCGGTAATCATTAAAGAGATTAATAACTTAAACATAAATGCATCAGTCTCTCACAGGCCATAGAATAATACCACAGCCAGACTTAGTCTTCAATATGTAATGCTGAAGACATCTGTCAAAACCAGTCATCAATTCTGGAAGCAAGACTGGATGCATAGGAATTGGCAACAGAAAGAATGCTTCTAAAGTTTCATCTATGATTTGTAGAACTTCAACAGCAGAAGGAGCAAATCGCTCCTTGTTGGCTTGTGGATTCCATACCTACAAAAAAGACGACATCAAGGTTTAGTCATGGACAGGACAACTAGTAAAAAGATAATAATCACATTATTCTTCCTAACAAATGATTGGTGAAGTGTGTGCACAGGCAAGCACATATATGCATGCATAGAGAATGTTCACATCCTCCTGAATTTCAGATGATATTGATCTATATCACATAAAAATGAGAAAAAAAATCACATCCAATTTACATAATATTAAAGGCATATCAAAGTTGCATCCTAATCAGCAGGTGCTGGCTGAAATTCAGATGTGAATAGACTCGGATTATTTAGAGAAACAAGAACCTTCCATCACATACCTCTTGTTGCAGATTCCTGTCAGTCCATTCCTTCAGTCTGTCAACTCTTGTCTTTATCCATGACTTTACCAGATTAGCCATAACTGCTTCAGCCTCATAAGGAGGCATCTCCTGTATGATAGACTTCCCACCATCGTCACTGTCCACTGCATCTTCAACTGCAATCTGCACAAGATCTTTCTCCAATTTGTCAGCAGCTCTCAGCACTTGTACAGCATCAGGAGTTAACTCACTAATACCCGCAATATATTGCTTCAGCTCATTCCCGTAGCAAGAATGAAGGGTAGCTACAGCAACACCTGCTGCAAGAGGGTGCCAACTCTTCAGTATTGGACTAAATATCTCTTTCTCGTTAAGAGCCAATTCACTAACATCTTGTGCAAGGATGGAAAGGGCAGGAAGAGAACTGTTCTGGTTCTTGGATATACGCTTGCCTGAGTTCATCTTCTCCATTTTCTGCCTTAAGATAGACAAATCAGATCCTTGAGTCATATTTTTCAAGGCAAAATTGGGAAGCATCCTTGTTAAAATATATATAAATGTATCCAAACATAATCTGGGGGGAAAAAAGGAAAGTCACTGTGAAAAAGTTTATAGCTCAAAGTGCATTGTCTAAACTTACAATATATGCACCCAGATATAGGAAAATATATTCACAAAAGTCGCTCAAATAGTTTGTAGCCCCATGGACTAAGGGCAACCAAACATACAATTTTTACCATATAAGTGAGCTTATCACCAAGATCATCAATTTCAGCCAACAGAGATATTTAAGAGTCAGATCAATTCAGGAAATAACAGAACTATATTAAAAATGTCAATTTACAAATGGGACTGACAAGTAAAAGGAATTCAACCAATAATAGGTTCAACTGTGGAGGCAGGGGGGAAGTACAGATTCAAGAAAATGAGAGATTGCTACCATAGGAGTACAGAAGAATGGAGCAATTCATAGAATGCTTATTATCTATGAAGAATATGGTTAGGTAGCATGTAACAGAAATGTTAGAAATAGTCAAAAGCTTCTCTGCAAGATTACAAAAATTGTAACAAAGATCATTTTCTGGAGTCAAATGTGTACAGAGGGTTCACCAACTGAAAATTTTAATTGATTGGTCAAAAAGCCTACCGTATACATCTCAGGATCAAAGGGTTGTTGGATATCAGTTTCATATTCATACTTAGGGATATTATGCTGAATGAATGAAACTTGCCTGTGCAAAAGCAGTGCTTAGCGATGATCTTATATAAGTTTCAACCCTTTCACGGGTCACATTAATTTCTTTCCTCTTCTTGCGATACTCATGAGAGATATCTTCTACCAATATCTTTGCTGATAATACCCCTAGGGAGACAACACTTTGCATTGATTCAATATTACCACTGTGGAAAGTATCACGGTAAGCAAGAAGCCTTTTTTCTGCCCACCTCAATATCAAACTCATCGTAGAGCTCAAAACCTCAGAGTGGACTGGATTGGTTATTGCCTTGGCATCCTTTTCAATTTCTATCAAGAGATTATTGGATGCAAATAACAGGTCAATTTCCACTTGACCAGTTACAACATAATGGTGGAATAAAACCCATGAGAAACAAAGATCATGCAGCATCTGGTTCAATCCTAGGATTGCCCAGGTCTTCTTTATGAGTTCTAAAACCTCATCAACCTCTTCGATTATAGTTGTTTCTTCATTAATATCAAAACATGCTTCTAAGAGCACTTGGTAGAGCCGGAGGTTCAATGGAAATCCGTCTGCCCAGTGACATGTCTCGGAAGTAGAACCATCAAATGATCTGCAAGCAAGAGACATTACAACACCCCGCAAGACTTGTATTGACTCACTGTGTTTTCCAGTTTCTATGGGCTTCTCTAAGGCCCCACGAATTATCTGGCGAAGCTGCTGTGCAGTGGTGTTTGTCTTCTCTAGCGGCAGGTGAGGATGCACAAGGAGTCCTGCTTCCAGAACCTTCAAATTCCTCCTTTGCCAAGCCTCATATTCTAGCTGATTAGGAAAATCTGGAGATCGAAACTGTTGGAGTAGCTCAAGTGGCAAAACCATCGACTCCGTTCGTCTCCCAAGCTGATTCATGAAATAGAATCTCAATAAATTACTGTACTGGACTAAAAGGACATAAGTAACAGACAACCATGGTTTAAGTTAATTATTTCTTATTAGTTTATGATTGAGAAATAAATTATATTCTCTACCCCTTTGGACATGGTCATGGTACCAAAATTATACATTAGAATCATATAATTCTTTGCTTTCACCTTAAAGAAACTAGGCTGACGCCGAGCAATTAACTAAAATAGAACTCCAAATTAGTGTTCTCAAGCAAGTTCAATAGTACTATTTTTAAGTAAAAAAAGAGAGAAAGTTCAAAACTTTTTTTTTTTAATTTTAAACGTCCTTTCATTTCTATCAATTCAATACTTTCCTTTATTTCCCTAAATTACAAAATGAACACAAAAAGAAAAAAAAAAAGAAAAAAAAGAAAAAAACTAAAATAGAAAGAAATTCAAATTTGTGCTCCCTAAACATGGTCCTCGCTTGAGTTTGCTCAATATAAAGAAAGAAGTTTCTTTTCCTCGCTTTCATTTTCCTCAATTATCTAAACTTCCACAGAGAATCCAAATGACAAAACCACTAAGAAGAAGCAGGCAATTACCCAAAAAATGTAAAATTAAGAAACAAAGAGAGTGAAAGAAAAAGGTTTTGGAGGTGACCTGACCAGCAGCGACCCTTAATAAGGCTCTCCTAATTCTGGAATCAGTTTGCTCCGAAACCCTCATTTGGACCCTCATCAGCTCCCCAGTAGTCACCGCCTTCTTCACTGCGGCAACCCTCCTCTTCGATGAAAAAGACGATGTCGTTTTGAGCCCAAGCGCCTTCTTTACTCGGCTTGCCGCCGATGAAGTCAGCGACCTCTGCAACGAAGCCGACGGTGTACCTGTAGGAGCCCTTTCGGGCTTCTCTGACTGAGGGATGTAAGTCAACGGTCTCGTACCGGAGCTCCGGCAAGCGCCGACGAGGATCTCGTAAGCGGTTTCTCTGAGCTCCGAGTCGGACAGATTGGGAGCCCCGAATGGAGAGGGTAGGTGCTCCACCGGTTGCATGGGCATGGGAACTTGGAAGTCGAAGTCGATGTTGTGTCTTTTGGAAGATCCTCCTAAGGTTTTGTCTCTGAAAATCTTGGACATTGTTGCTGTTGCTGTTGCTGTTGTGTCAGTGTGGCCTGGTGTGGGCTCACTTTGCGTGTGTGTTTGTGTGAGTGAGTGATGTTTTGTTTTGTTTTGTTTTGGGATTTGAGAAAAGAAAAAGGTCAAAGGGAATGAATGAATGAATGAATGGAGTTGGGTTATAATAATTATAATAACTGATTATAGAATAGTGATGGTGTTGTTGGGTTTATGCTTGCTTGACTTTTAGAATAGGAAATGATAAATAGATAATATTATGGTTTGAGAATTGAGACAAAGGAAGAGTGCGAGTGCGAGTGAAGAATTTCTTCTTTTTTAGATAAAAAGAAGGAATTGTGAGAGTTTTGTTTGTTGTGTTTTTGCTCTCGTGTCATTAGAAAGATCTGAGCTCATGGAATGGAATGGAATCTCAAGTCTCAAATCTCAAATCTGTGAGAGAAAAAAAAAAAAAACAGAAGAAGAGAGATTTGAGAATTGGGATTTGAGCTTTGAGAAGCAGGAAAAGTGTTATTAGTTTGCGTGGTGGAGTGGAGTCGAGTCTGGTGTGGTCAGTGCTGCTGAGAGTTGAGAGTGAGAGAAGCGGTGGGAGCTTTGGTCTGGAAGAAAAAGTACTTCCAAATGCAAAGAGTTGTTATATAAATCAATTTTGTTTTTGGGATAAGGATAAAAAAACAATGGAGTTTTTCTTTGGGATTAATAAGATCCGGTGAAACAAAGACCCTCTGTTGAGTTGAGTGTAATTCTAATGGCCCAAATAATTAACATCTTTTTACTTTTTATATCAGCCACTTGATTAAATTAAAAGGTAAGTTAACCTTTTTTTTTTAACAACTTCTTAACTATTGAATCCAGTAGTTATTACTTAATACAAATGCTTTATATGACCATTGGATTCAATTGGACCCAATTCCATACCCTACGTATAACGTATTGCACCAAATTTCAAAAGATGAGTACAGATTTATTAGTACAATTTATTTTAGTTTTTACCCTTTTTTGTAAACAATTTCACAAAATGTGGAATAATGAAAAAGTTTGTTAGCAAGTCGCAATGATTCTTTTTTTCTTTTAAAATTATTTTTTTAAGTGGCAATGTGATTGCCCATTCCTTCGAATTTTATTTAATTATATATTTTTTTAATAAAAAAATGGAAATGCTTTTACCCATCTCTTAAAAAAGCTTTAAAAAGAAAAAAGAAAAGGAAAAGTAATTGCCCATTTCTTTAAAAAAAAAGTTGGCACTTTTTAATTAAATCTTGAAATCTTGAAATTCGTAATGACAAAATGTTGCGACTAAATACTTGTAAATTTTATACTAACATAGACATTAGGAAAACTTATATTAATTAAAAAGTTCCATTTGACAAATATTTGTACGTATAATTTCTGTATACAACTACAAAGGTTATGTCATTTTGTAGATGTACTATAGTTATATAATATATTATAAACTGATTTAAAATACTAATATTACTATTTTTGTGTGTGTTTTAATAAGTATTATTATTTACTCAAAAAAAAAAGTAAGTATGATTTAACTAGATAACTAGACAGGCCTATTAAAATTGGTCTAAGGAAGAAAATTAGTTTTAGGGAAAAAAACATTTTCTCCATCTATGTTTTGTAAATGAGCAAATATCTCAATTCCATTTCTTCCTCAAATCTAATAAAATCTTTTAATTCCTGAAATATTTCATTATAAAAAGTCTAAAATACCCTCAACTAAAAAATAAAATACCGAAATGATTTTAATTTTGATTGGTTAATAATTAAAATTAATTAAATGATTTTTTGTGATTGGTGGAATATTAAAGTGTGATTTGTTGCATAGGAATAAAAGTAATAAGCTGATAATATTAAGTTTGGGCTGATAATTGGGTTTTTAGGGTAATTATCTTTAAAATAATTATTTTAAAGGCTTAATTATCAATTTAGGATGAGTTTTATTAGGAATATAATTCTAAAATACGTCCAAGTGCATTTTCTAATTCAGAAAAACATTGAAAATAGTCCAAAATTTGTAAAAAAACGAGTTTTGGACGAATATGCTAAAAGTGCCAATTGGCACTTCAACAGTGTCGATCGGCACAAATTCCAGAATATGCTTATTTTTTTATTTCTTTTTTTAGTTTAAAACTCATCAGATCCAATTTTTTTGGTATCAACCTCACCCAATTCATGTTTACTAATTTTCAAGATAGTTTAGCTTATTTTTCAAGCAATTACCACCTCCATAAATGGAGAAGATCATTCAAGATTCAGCACCCCTCTTCCCTTAATGTAAAAGAACCTCTTGAAGTTTTTCTTCAAGATTTTCTTCTTTGTTAGTGACAGTTCTTTAGACCTTAGAGAGATCTATTCTCTCTAATTTCTAAAGGAAATCCCCTTTGTTTCAATTAATCATGCAATTAAGTAGTTTGTAATTTCTTTCTATACTTTGATTGTTTATTTGTTTGCTTTGCATGATTGTTTAAATATGTTCACATCATTCCTTTACATGTTCTTCATTAATTTGTTCATATGATAATCACATGATGTAGCATTGTTCATGCATTAATATGGGACTCATTATAGATCTAAGATGGGTTTTTGAAGTTTTTTATAAATCCATTGTTTCTTTTTCATAAAAAACAGAGCTGAAGTTTTATTTATTTATAAATCTATTGTTTCCCGCTCATAAAAACAGACCTAGAATACTTTTTTACCAACTTAATGTTCTCTGTTTATAAAAAATAGATTTGAAAATTTTCTCTTAAATATATTGTTTTCTTTTTATAAAAACAGATTTGGAATATTTTTCACCAACTTATTGTGTTTGACAAAGTTTAGTTATAAAATTGGTTGTAACTTAAAGTTACAACCTTATTTAAGATATTTTTACTGGAGGTGAATTTTGATAAATCCACAATTGGATTACATCTTCTTCTTATATCCTCCATGCTTGCAAAATTTCTAGAAATTTAAATATCAATAGCTATGTCATCAATAAATTATTTAAATTGCAAGTTTTTGTAATTTAAAATTATACATAACATATAAACTTATAGATCATATAATAAATAATATATGATTGATACAAAATTTAATATGTGTGTTAAAAGCATAAAGTACATGCAATTAAACGGTTATATTTTCAAAATATGTAGTAATGTTTATTTTATTGAATAAGGTTATAACCTAAGGTTACATCCAATTTTGTATCTAAATTTTGTCCTATTGTTTTCTTCTCACAAAAAACAAATCTAGAAATTTTCTTTTAAATCCATTGTTTTTTTTGCTTATAAAAACAGGTCTAGAACATTTCTTTTAAATCTATTGTTTTCTTCTTATAAAAACAAATTTGGAACTTTTCTTTTAGATTTATTGTTTTCTTCTTACAAAAAAAAAAAAAAAAAATCTAAAATTTTTGTCATAAATTTATTGTTTTCTTCTTATAAGAATCAAATTTGAAATATTTTCTCAAATCTACTGTTTTCTTCTAATTAAAAATAGATTTGAAATATTTTCCCAAAACCTTTTGTTTTTAAAAAGAATGGATTTATAAAATCTAATCCTAGACTTAGTCTTAGATCTATCATTGGCTCAAACACATGTTGCATTTAAGATCATCGCATTGTATGTTTAATGGGTACATAACTTGTCATTCATAAGTCTAGAATATCGAACTCCGTTCGGGCAGAATGGGTGCCTAACACCTTCCCATTCTATAACTTAGCTCCCAAATCTAGATCTTAAGTTCGTAGATAGTGTTTTGTCTTTTTATTATTGATAGATTGTAACTAGGACAAAAAAGCTTTATAATTCTTTACTTCGATTGTAATTAGGACCAAAGCCATGTATATTTTCTTTCTATCAATTGTAAATGTTCATATTAATGAGAACTCGATGTTTTTCAGTCATACACTTTTGTATCTTTTATAGTTTTTCTTATTTTTTCCTTGTAATATAAAAATAAGTGGTGATTCCACAAAACCTCCAAAAGAGGTACCTAGTACACTCTTTTTAAGAGCTGGTCGCTCACAGCCCTAGTACCTAAATTGGCTCTCTCTCTCTCTCTCTCTCTCTCTCTCTCTCTCTCTCTTACATTGGAATCTAGGAGAATATTGAAGGTCTAAATAATCTAATCATCTTTCTCTTCTGATTCGGATCCTTTTCTTTGTTATTCTACACTCGCTTCTCTTTTCATAAAACAATTTTTTTTTCTTTCTTTCTTAACCCAAAAATATAAAATTAAATCCTCTAAATTCATAAAGAAAATTAAAATTTTAAATAACCATGAGAATGCCCTGAAATCCGGGAAGATCCAAAACCTACCTAAAGCTAACCTGAACTTACCACAAAATTAGCACCCCCATTATTTTTTTTATTTTTTATTTCCCCTCTCATCACTAATTTCTCTCCCAAATCTTGGAGATTCCTTTCCCAATTTTTGCACCTAAAAAAGGGACACATTAATTCTCCACGTGCATTATTCTTCAGAAGCTTCCATCTTCCTTGATTTCAAATTCAAACCAAGCAATAGAAAAGGAAACACAGATAAGATCTTCGTTTCTATAATCTGAAATATTCAGATCGAAGTGGCCATGAGAGAATAGTTGTTAGGGTCATATTTTATTGTAATTGACTAATCCTTTAACAAAATGCACTTTACTTGTAATTAAGTAGATCTAAGATGAGTTTAGCATGTTGTTCAAGTTAAGAATTAAAGACATGAAGATTGGTCTAAGAAACAAGTGAAGAAAAGATGTTCACTTAGTCTCGATAGATAGCTCGACAGAAGCCTGCTATCGAGACTTAATGTGAAGCTTGATAGATAGCTTGATCTATCGAGAACTACGATTTCAGAATTTTCAGATATGAAATTTGGCCTAGTTTTGTGAAATTGTTTAGGGTTTCTTTTCTCACAACTCTAGACACATAAAATGCTTATTTTAAGAGCAGTCATATATGGATACAGAGACAGAGAGACTTATTTTCTCTGTGTGAAGCTACTGCGTTTGTATACCATAGAGTTTTATAATCAAGTGTTTCCTGATCTTCATTGTTGATGAAGTAAAGAACTTTGCAACCAACAATATCTGTTCAAGTTGTTGTAGTTAGTCATGTACTGAGATTCGTGCTAATAGGCCAAAAATGTATTGACCCTTTGTGATGAATTAATTGATTAATTAGCCAAATTTATTAATTAATCAAATTTGTTATGCAATTGTACGTGGCAGCACAAACAAATCACCAATTAACTAAAGTATGCAGTGGAAAATAAATTGACACGGTAATTTGTTTACGAATGGGAAGAACTTATACGGCAAAAATCCCATCGGGTGATTTTAAGGACACCACTCCCAAGAATCCACTATTTTCAAAACAAGTGGTTACAAGTAAAAGAATCACAGTACCTTATACCAACCTACAGTTGAACCCTTACCCTAATACCTAATTGGACTTGTTCTGTAGTGACAATCTCTTCTTTTCAATGCACGACTCCTAATACATGACTAACCAATTGCACAGATCCCAGTACGCGACTTGATCACCAACTTGAGAAGGATGTTGGCTGCAAAATTCTTTAGTTCATCCAGATGATGAAGATCATGAAGTTGCTTGGTCACAAAACCCTACGGTGTACAAACACAGCATCTTCTTGAAGAACTAGGGCAAACTAGGTTTTCGGTCACACTTTCTTCACACTTGTGGAATTGTGCTCTTATACAACTTGTCGTCACCTTTTTCAGCTCTAAAATAATCCTTATATATGTTTAGGGTTTTGAGAAAAGAAAGCCCAAACGTATATTCATGGATTCAATGAAAAATAGTCCTGAAAAACTGAGTTTCATAAACCTCGACAGATACCCTATCTATTGAGCTAGCTGTCGAGCCATAGGTTTTAGTAGCTTTTAAACCTCGATAGATGCTAGTTGTTGAGTTTTAAAATCCTGCACTTCATTCCTTGATTCTTGGATAGACTTGCATGGCTTTAACACTTGAACTTGAAATAATGTTTCTTGAAGCATTAAACACATCCTAGATCTACCCAATTACAAGTAAAGTGCGTTTTATCAAAAGATTAGACAATTACATAAAATAGTGACTTATGTTCCTAACAATGTATCACATATGTCCTAACACGTGCAAAGGGTTAGTCACAAATTGGAGGTCTGTGCATCAAAGGGAAAGAAGGCTATTATAAGATAAAATCTAATTAGGTATTGGAGCGAAAGTTCAATTGTAAGTTGGTATTTCGGGATAGACCAGGGTAGTTGGTAAGATTTCTTATACTTGTAACTTCTTGATTGTTAATTAGTGGATTCTTGTAAGTGGTGACCTTAAAATCACCTGGTGGAGTTTTTGTGTTACGATATTTTCCCTATTTGTCAACAAATCATCGTGTCTAATTTATTTTCCACCGCACTTAGTATTTTTGGTAATTTGTTGGTGCTTTTATGATTTGCATGCAATTGAACCTACTTAATCAACTTAGGTAATTGAATTAATTAATCGGGGTCAAGCTATCTTAACCCAACAAGTGGTATCAGAGCAGACAAATTCCGATTAGGTTTTAATCTTTGCTGTGTGATCTATTGACCCCTGTTGTTATGGATCGTGGGCAATCCTTGATTATTCCTCATTTATTTGATGGTACTAATTATGTATACTAGAAAGTATGCATGAGAGTTTTTTTGTAGTCTATAGATAAGAAAGTATGGCTTGTAGTTGAATTAGGTTAGATGAAGCTTGAAGAGCCACCAACCACATGGGATGATGCAAAGATTAAAGCTACAAATTTTAACTGTTTAGTACTATGACCAATGAAGAATTCAAGAAGATCTCTTCCACTGACAATGCGAAGGAAGCATGGGCTATTCTTCAGAATACCTACAAGGGCACAAAAGCTGTTAAAAACTCCAAGCTTTAAAGGCTCACTACCAGTTTTGAGGAAATAAGGATGGATGAGGATGAGTCATTCGATGAATTCTATGCAAAACTCAAGGACATAGTGAATTCAACCTTCAATCTTGGACAACAAATTCCGGAGCCTAAGATTGTCAGGAAGATCCTCAGATCTCTTCCAGAGAGATTTTATGCCAAGATCACTGCCATTGAAGAATCAAAGGATCTTGACTCTATTCCTTTGATAGAAGTGATTGGGAACTTGCAAACATATGAACTAGGGTTAGAAAGGGTTGGCAAAGGCGACAAAGGCAAGAATATGGCCTTGAAGACTAAGAATGATGATAATGATGAGTCGTCTGATGATGAGGATACTAAGTTGAAATCATATATCACTAGAAAATTCAAGAAGTTCATAAAAAATGCAAATGTCAAAACAGGCGATAAGGATCGCAAATAGTCTGCATTCTCTCAATTCAAGTCCCAAGACAAATGTAAGAGAGAATTCAAGGATGTTGGTCAAGGAAACAATGTTCCAATTGGACCAAAGTGCTATGGGTGTCAAGGATTTGGACACATGAAGCAAGAGTGTCTCACATATCTTAAATACATTCGCAAAAGCAAAGCCCTAGCTGCCACCTTGAGTGATACGGAACCATAAGCAGATTCTGATGAAAGTGACCAAGATAGAATAGTGAGTGCTTTCACAGCTACTATTGAGTCTACTGAGGAAGTAGTAGACGTAATTGATGAGGAAGAAAGCTGATGGAATCAAAGTTTGAGAAGATGGATGATCAAGATGACATCCACACTTCCTACACAAAGCTATACAAGGCCTCTAAGAAGCATGAAAAGCTCTACAGGTTGGCCACAAGAAAGCTCAGTGAAGTGGAGTTAGAATGTGAGGAACTCTCCACCAAGGTTGATGAAGCTAATCAGATCATTGGAGCACTGAGATTTGAGAATAACCTTCTTGTTGAAAAGACCAAGAAATTGGATGCTGAACTATTTCAGGTTAGAGTACAACTGGAAAGGACTTCAAGTGCCAAGCTGGATGAAATGCTAAACGTTTAGAAGTCTGCATCTAACAAAACAGGTTGGGGATAAGAGTGATAAGGGAAAATTCATTCTAGGAGTACCACCTAAGGTTGTAAGAAAGATACTAAGCAGAATAATCATTGCTCTACTAACAAGAAGTCTCAACCAAAGAAGCCTCACTTTTGTCACTACTGTGGAGCATTTAGGCACACTCGTCCTAATTGCTATAAGTGGTTAGCCACTTAACAAAGCAATAGTGTGTCATCTTTGAGGAACCAAAATCAACTCCAACTATCTTTAGCCCTTCTTGGAGAACATCTTAAGGCGGTCATGCTTTTTTCGAACTTCAATGGTTTCAACTTTCCTCCTTATCCATCTGAACAAAGGTTCATGCAAAGGAAAGGATCTCCATCCAGATCTCCCATCTAGAAGGGGAGATTTGGAAGGAAAAAGATTCTAAGTGATTTTTTCTCTCTTTTGATCTCTTGCATGGTTTGTGTTAAGGTTTGAGTTAGTCTAGTTTGATGCTTTGTTTGTTTGTTTTTGCTTTGTTTTAAGTTTTTGTTTAATAAAAAAAAAGGAAAAATCATTAAAATACAAAAACAATGTGTGTTTGTGTATATTGGTACTTGTGTCCTTGGATGACTTTTGAAACAAAGTTTCCCAACTTTGTATCTCTTGTAGCTTAGATGAGTATCTTCATGCACAACTAAGCAATGTGAACTTTGTGGCTCTTTTATGTGATTTGTATGATTTGGTTGATATCTTATCTTTCATATCATAAATCATTCTTTTTGACGGGAAGGACTAGAAAATCCTAAGAGAAAGATATAAATAACCATCGCACGACTAAAACTATTTAATCATAAGATATCTGTGTGCAATTCATAAAAGTCGTGCTCGGTAAGGTGTAGCACTTGTACAACAAAATAAGGATGTTCAAGCTTACATAATATGGTAATTTCTTTTCTCTTTTATATGCCCATGCTTGATATGCTTAAAAGAAAAAAAAAATGTAAAGAACATGAAAAGAAAAAGAATCAAAATACTTTTAATTTGGTTGCAAACGTGTTTCTAGGAGATGTAGGAGTTATTTGATGTATCTCGAAGGTGATACTCCCTATCAAACAATTATGATTGTGTGTGAATATATTTGATCCTCCTATAGCATTACTTTTCATATAATGATGTACTTATACTCTCTTGCAAAAGTTTCACACACAACACACATACTCTTTACTACTTTTGATACTATTGTATAAGTACAATATGATTTGGCTATCATAAGGAATACATGTAGTAGTATATGCTCTTTAAACTGTCTAAACTTGTTTTAAAATAAAATTTGGTTAAACATGCTTAGAGTGTTTTGATCTACAAATGCTTTGCATCTAGAGTTAAGGTTGTGTTTTTGTGCTTAACATGCTCTTTGAGTGCTTGCTTTGATGGTTATCTTGGTTGCATTCATCTTGTGTTCTTTCTTCTTTTTGAAAAATCTTCTTCAGTCTCCTCTACAGATAGCTCGATACCTTTTCAACACCTCCTCAATATAAGCCTCCTCTATCGAGATGTCTGGGATTTTTCTTGATACCTCTTAATAGATAGCTTGATCCATCGAGCCAAATTCTTTGGAGTCTTTGTCTGCTTGATACCTTTTCGATACCTTCCTCGATCTATCGAGAATTTTTGCCGTCGATACCTCCTCGATACCTCTTGATTTATTGAGATTTTGTTCTTGATAGCAGCTTCATACCTTTTCGATCTATCAAGCTGTGTTTTCTTTATATACTTTTGAGGTCCGGCCCGGTTTTGCATCTTTTCAAATATCTCGAACTCTGTCACTTCTCTCTCGACCCAAAAACCTTATTCTCACCAAAATCCCTCCTCCCATCAATTTTTCAGCCTAATCCTTGTCTAAATCACTTGGTAAGTGCTCTAAATCTCTTCTTTTTCCCTTTCTTCATGCATTATTGTGAACTAGATTTTAGTTTTGGGAAATTTTTTTAGGGTTTTTGTGTTTTTGTCAAATTTTTGGGTTGAGTTTTGTTAAAATGATCTCACATGCTCATGCATTACATTCTATGTTCATTATAACAATGTTTCATGCATTCTAGGACTGTGTGACTGTTTATACCTTGTGAGTGCTGTTAGGTTGGATTGGGTTTCTACCCATGATGCAATTTTCTTTAGTACGTAACATGTTCATGCATTGTATGTGTCTTTTTTTTCTTCTTTCCTGTGCCTTACCTTTGGCTGTGATTTTGTGTCTTTCTTCTTCTTCTTCTTCTTCTTCTCCTCTCTTTCTCTCTCTCTCTCTCTCTCCCTTTCATTTAGTCTCCTTGTCATGGAACCTAAGAAGTCTGTTCCGTCTAAAAACCTGATTCGTCGTGGTTCTTCTTTTTCTTCTTCTTCTTTTCCCTCTGATTCAATTTGGTTCCATTATAAGAAGGCACGAGATGACTTCTTTAAGAACTTCTCTAACTAGGCGATTAATTCGGAATGCTAGGTCATCTGTCTGACTTCCCAGACATTCCTTTACTCAGTGCGTTTAGCTCTCGGGGATAGGCTTCTCTATGTGAGAAACCCTCGAGGTGTCGCGACGTGTTCATACAGGAGTTTTACTTCAACATGCACGCCATTGATACCTCTGTACCTCGGTTTATTACATTATTCCATGGTACACATATTTTAGTCACCCTAGAGCTCATTTTCGAGGTACTATATGTCCCTAGGGTGAATCGTTCAGATTACCCTAGTCATTGTCGTCTCTCTTCCATCTCTAGAGACGAGTTGGCTTCACTCTTCTGTGAGAAGGCCGTGTTATGGGGAGGCACTATAAATTTCTCCATAACTGAGTTTACTAAGGGTTCACGGATTCTTAATATGGTGATGACCTTTGTTCTCACTCCATGGTCTCACTATAACACTATCATCGAGCCTTGTGCTCATTTCCTTCTTTCCATCATGAAGGGTTTTTTTATAGACTTTCCATCACACATGATAGAATTTATTATAGATTGCTATCAATACATTGTCACATGTGATAAGCTCATCTTTCCTTCGGCTATCACGTGATCCTCACACACTTGCATGTCACCATTCCTTCTTCTCCTTTCTTCTATGTCATGGGTGCCATTAGCAAGGAGTCTATTCAAAGGAGTGCAGCATAGCTTGCTGCAAAATGGCCTCATGTGGAGCCTTCGGATGTAACCCTTGCAGCCCCTTCCTCTCAAGCCTTTTCCTCTTCTGCCCCTTTTTCCTTATTTAGGGCAGCTGTCTCCCTTACTAACATCATGGAGCAGCTTCAGCACATGCGTGCTGATTTTGGTAGTTGTCTTGACCATCTATTTGATGAGATGTGTCAGATGAACACTAGAATTGGTCGCATCGCTCATCGCCAGTCTCGCCTTGGTGGTTTTGCACCCTCACCTTTACCTGAGCATGCTGAGGAGTCCTCTTCGTTGGATGGTGGTGATGATGATGCTTTTGGCTCTGAGTATTATGATGAGATGACGACTTCTCAGTGATACAGCCTTTGTCACTTGTGACAAAAAAGGAGAGTAGTTTTGTAGATAAGAGTAGTCTTGTTGTAGAGGAAAGCTAGCATAGGATATACTAGATAAGGGGAGAGTATTTTGAGTGTTTTGAGGGAAGTAGTGAGGTTTTGGTGTACTTTATTTTTTTTCATTACATGTACCATGGTCTTGTGACCATTTTTGTTACATACATTGTATTCTTTGATATATATATGAGATGATGTATGTTTTCTTTACCTTTTTCTCACATGTGTTGTTTCATTTCTATTTTTATACATATGTTTCTTCTTGTATACAACTTGTCTATGTTTCACACTTGATGCCTTGATGAATCTTGTTTAAGTGTTTCAGATAAGACAGGTTGCAAGTCTATTATGCCATGATCTCTCTTTTTGCAAAGTTTTCAAGAGTTTGTTGTAGGGTTAGACTTACGTACTTTTGTAAATTATGGGATAGTTGTGTTAGACTTCTCTCATAATTACTTTTTGTAGTTTTGTCAAGGATTGAAAAAAGGGAGATTGTTAGGGTAATATTTTATTGTAATTGGCTAATCATTTGAAAAAATGCACTTTACTTAAAATTGGGTAGATCTAAGATGAGTTTAGTACTTCAAGAAATATGTTGTTTAAGTCAAGTATTAAAGACATGAAGATTGGTTCAAGAAACAAGTAAAGAAAAGTTGTTCATTAAGTCTTGACAGATAGCTCGGTAGAAGCCTGCTATCGAGACTTAATGTGAAGCTCAATAAATAGCTTGACAGTAGCTCGATCTATCGAGAACTATGATTTTAGAATTTTCGGATCTGAAATTCGGCCCAGTCTTGTGAAATTGTTTAGGGTTTTTTTTCTCATAACCCTAAACATATATAAGACTTATTTTAAGAGCTGTCATATATGGATACAGAGACAAAGAGACTTATTTTCTCTGTGTGAAGTTACTGCGTTTGTACGTTGTAGGGTTTTGTAACCAAGTGCTTCCTGATCTTCATTGTTGATGAAGTGAAGAACTTTACAACTAACAATATCTGTTCAAGTTGCTGGAGTTAGTCACGTATTGGGATTTGTGCAAAAGGTTAGTCACAAATTGGAGATTTGTGCATCAAAGGGAAAGAAGGCTACTACAAGATCAGGTCCAATTGGGTATTAGAGCGAAGGTTCAACTGTAGGTTGATATTTTGGGATAGGCCAAGGTAGTTGGTAAGATTCCTTGTACTTGTAACCGCTTGATTGTTGATTAGTAGATTCTTGGGAGTAGTGACTTTAAAATCACCCAGTGAGGTTTTTGTCTTGCGAGGTTTTCCCCATTTGTCAACAAATCACTGTGTCTATTTATTTTCTGCTGCAAATCGGAAATTTGGCACAGTCTTGTGAAATTGTTTAGGGTTTCTTTTCTCATAACCCTAGATATATATAAAGCTTATTTTAAGAACCATTATAAATGGATATAGATACAAAAAAAATTATTTTCTCTGTGTGAAACTACTGTATTTGTACCCCATAGGGTTTTATAACTAAGTGCTTCCTGATTTTCATTGTTGATAAAGTGAAGAACTTTGCAACCAATAACATCTGTTCAAGTTGCTGAAGTTAGTCACGTACTGAGATCCGTGCAAAGGGTTAGTCACAAATTGGAGGTTTATGCATCAAAGGGAAAGAAGACTACTACCAGATTAAGTTTAATTGGGTATTGGAGTGAAGGTTTAGCTGTAGGTTGGTATTTTGGGATAGGCTAGGGTAGTTGGTAAGATTCCTTATACTTGTAACCACTTGATTGTTGGTTAGCAGATTCTTAGGAGTGGTGACCCTAAAATCACTAGGTGGAGTTTTTGCCTTGTGAGGTTTTCTCCATTTGTCAACAAATCACCGCGTCTAATTTATTTTCTGTTGCACTTAGTATTTTTGGTGATTTGTTGGTGTCTTCACAATTTGCATGCAATTGAATCTAATTAATTGATTTGGGTAATTGAATTACTTAACCGGGGTTAAGCTATCTTAACCAACAATAGTGATGATGTTGCTAAACTTGTCGCATGAATATTGTGAGGAATATAGGTGTTTAAAGAGTTCTAAAGAGGAAAAAAAAAGAAGTTACTAGAGGGTCATAGCACTTATAAGAAATACTCAACAATCATGACATGGCCAGTCATGCTCTCTTTTAAGGGTCGTCAATGGGCCGAGTCGGGTTGGCCTAGCCCATTTTTACTTGGCCCAAGGGCATAATGGGCTGGGCATAATGGGCTATTAACTAGTTAATGGGCCGGGTCGGGTTGGGCCGAAAGAGAAAACCCCAGCCCATGACCCTGCCCATAGGCAATGCCCATTTTGTCTTTAGTGGGCTAGGCTACTAGGTTGGGCCTAATGGGCTACCCATGAGATTGTGTTAGCATATTGTTTTATTATTTTTAGAAATAAAGAATCAATTTTTAATAAGGGAATAATCAATCTAGTTTTTTTTTAAAGGAAAGAATCAAAGAATTTAATACTTAATTACAATTTTTTTATAGTCAACTCTATTTAATTTTTTGTTTTGTTGATGTAAACTTATTTAATTTTTTTTAATGAAGGCTTCAAATAGTTTTTTATTTTTATCTTTAATAAAAAAAATCAAATGGTTAATTCAAATTTGCTAGACTACTAGAAAAATATATATTTAGTAAACTAAGTTTAGCACAATTACTTTAAGTATCTTAGTAGTTGGGAGAATTTTCTTAAGAAATTCTATTACAATATCTCAAGATCAATCATTCATACACTTCTTATATATTTTTGTTAAAAATTCTAAGTTATTGGATTGGGCAATGGGTTGGACCAACGGGTTGGGCTACTGGGCTAGCCCATCGGGTGCCCATGGGCATAAAAACTAGCCCACGGCCTAACCCACTAGACTAGTGGGCTACCCATGGGCCTCAATAACAACAAGCCGGGCCGCCCATTAGCCCGATGGGCTTTGGGTCGGGCCGTGGGCCATGGGCTATTTGGTGTCATCACTCCTTTTTCTTTTTTGAATTTGATAAATAATCTTATAATAAATGTATAGAAAAACCCTTAAATCTAGGTTTGTTTTAACTTAAAATGTCAATTTAAATTTTGATGAGGAGATTTTTAGCTAGCTTATACTACAAGGCCCATTCCTCTAAGAAGGCTAACTCGTCTCAAATAGAGAATTCAATGGAACAGGTGCAACTCTTCAAGCCTACTCTCATGACTCACCTGTCACACTCAAAGACGGACGAGTAAGGACATGAGTCCATCATCTAATGCCCATCTGTCACCTACAGAGACGGACGGGAGAAGCATTTGCAAGCTTCACATTAGCACCCGTCCGTCACCTCCAAAGACGGACGACGGAAGGTGGACGTTGGAAATATACTACCCTACTAGTTATTATCTAAGACTCTCCTACATTCTCGCTACCGTTGGCAAAGAGATAACTCCCTTCTCCTACAAATCAGCCGAGGGATAACTCCAAATCCCTATAATTCAGCTAAGGTGGTCATTTACAAACCCCTATATAAACACCAAGACACCATGGTTTCGAGGTACGTGAAAAATAAAATTCTCAAGTTCTTTCTTTTGAGTTTATTGAGATTTATGTGAGTTCCTAACTTAACTTTCGGAGGGTTTTAGGTTGGCATCACACCGACTTAACCTTTAGAGGGACTTAGACTGGCATCACACCGGTGTACTCTAAAGGTATCTTCATTCTTTAGGTTTTTGATCCTTCATCTTTTACTAACGACTGTGGGTTTGGACAATTGATTTACTGATGATTTAAGCATCATCAAATTTGATGTTATTTATGTATAATTTTTTAAAATTTATATTATTTTAAACAAATAATTAATAAACATAAGTTTATCCACACTCTCTTGGATACTTATAAGCCAATCATCAAATTATTATATCAATTTGTCATCAATAATTATGTCTTAATAAGAAGGCCATTTTCAAATTCATCAATAAAATAAAAATATTATCCAAGTAAGGTGTTCGTGATTGATCGGTCCCCTCCTTGCTCTTTATTTTTATTTTTTATTTTTTCAAGAATATAATATATGAGAGCTAATTATATTTCAAAATTTCAATATCTGTATGGAATAATATATATAAATCTCACTGATTTATATGAAATAAAATTAATAGATGTAAAAGTTGTAGTCTTCATATTTTATTTTTTGGTAAAAAAGCTACTGAGTAGGATAGAATTTGTTGAAAGAAACTAGTGCATTGTTCAGTGAAAATCTAATAGACTTTGTGCTTTACAACATTACAACATAGATAATGTTGTTTGATATGGTTTTAATGTCTCAATCGACCTAATTGTAGGTGTAACAATTACTTTTGTTAGGTATCGATTTTGTCGCTTATGAACTTAATTAAATTATTTGACTTCATTTCTAAAAGGAAAGGAATGGAGTTTGGTGATGCCTCAATTAAAAGAACTTTTTAAAGCTTAATATGATTATTGATGATATTGATAACAATAATCAGTGGAAAATAAAGGACTAAATTCTAAGTGAGATTCAAAGTTAACAAGTACCAAATAGCATGTGGATCCAAGCTATGCTAAAACATTGGGCTAATAGTGCTAATTGATGTTGAATAGGGATAGATTGATGCAACATGAAATGAGATCAATAATGAATTAATGAAGGATTATTAAAGATCTAGACTAATAACTAAGAACTTTTTTTTTTTTTTTTGAGAAAGTAATAACTAAGAACTTGAATCAAATTCAAAGGTATTGAAATATAACTAAGATTAGCACAGTAATGAACTACAAGTAAACTACTTGTATGAACTATGAACAATTTACAAAGCCCTACGAAGTAGGAACTAAAAGGAAATACAATACCAAGAATACAATTCTCTATATAAGTCGTTGGTTAATGGAAAGTTGTGTTCTTCTTGAAAATGAGTCTTCTATTTATTATTGAGACCTCCTGTGGTTTATGTTGGAAAAAAAAAGTTTGATTTAACAATGCAAACCCTAAAAGATTAGCAATGACAGAAAATTAAAGAGAGTTAGTAGGATCTCACAAAGTTATACAATTACACAATGATGTTGTCCTTAAAGATTAATTCATGCCACTTGGAATAGAATTCGGTGCGAATAAATCTCTTAGCCCAACAACCCCATAAGATTAGACTATAACACTGATCTTCGAGTTAGTGACGGTTACTCTTTCCCGATGATTCTTCTTCCTTGGGCTCTAATGCCACTTGTCACGTTTCTAAGTGTTGTTTTAGCTTTGATAACTACATTCATGCCAATGTTGTGCATGATAATTGCCACATCTGCATCGTCCACAATTTATTTTACAGATGTCACGTCCCTGTTCTGTCACTTGTCACGCTATTGGTGAGGCCGAATTTGGATTATTTTGTCCAACAAATATGCCATTGTATATTTTCCTTCTAATTGAAAATTCTCGTGGAATAGCACAGGTAACTTCCAACAAAAAGTTCCAATGTGAATTATGTGGTCCAAATAACTGTTGAGTTAATTTGCAATGCAAATCACCAAATATGTTTGACACCTTAACGTATGTGTGGAATGGAAAGAGAGTGACAAGACTATATTGTGTAATGTGTTTTAATTTCACACGGATGACAGAACATATGTACTTGTGTGTAGGATTTGGTAATGGTAATGGTAATGGACCTTCAATGTTGATGATGAAGTGTCTGTCAACTGCTAATAAATCATCAATATGTTCATCTTCCCCTTTTCCGCGGGAAAATGGATTTCTTGAGTTAGTTTAGTTCACCACCCAAATGCAGCAGCTGCCACCAAATCATTGAAACCAAGGTCTAGTTTGGCCTACTCCAATGTGAAGCACATTTAAATTCTAATCTACTTTGTTTGGGTAATATATACATACAGTTCATTTTCTTTCTTTGTTTAATAGGGCTGGTCATTGGTCATTGTCTTGTCTTATATTAATTGATGCATTTGTTTGCTCAGTCCTTACATTGCTCAGATATGAAAAGTTGCTATGAAAGTTGGAAATCAATATATCCTTCAATATAGCCTTTAATTTGGCTTAATGTTCCCATCCAAATTTCCAACCTCCCACCTACATGCAAACACTCACATAGTTACATAGTACCTAACCTTCCAACGCCTTTTTATTTCTTTTCTTCGGTATACTTTATAGTCCAATTACCACAATTCAAGCAAAAAATAAAAAAAAGGAGTCCAATTACCACAAGCAGCATTTCGAACAAAATCTCTAAATTTTTAATCAATTTTTAGTTAAAATAACAGTTTCATTTTAGCTAATCAATTTAAAAAAAAAAAAAAATCCAATAATCCAACAAACATTATTCTTTCTCTATTTTATTTAGACATTCTTTATTTATTGATGATAAATCTTAGTAATCAATGTACTTACTCGTACAAAGAGGTGACCATATCTTTTGCCTTGTGTTATAAGACTTTATGTCACAATTACATGAGGCCACAAACATTTGGAAAACGAACCACATGAGCTAGCAATTAGTCTTCTTAAATTAGCGGGCTATCCCATTGCTAACCTTCATCTGATAAGAATCATATCTCATTTCAAATTCAAACACTTGAGCCATCTTACGTGGATGCTCCATGAATTCTATTGTTGGAGAAAATGATTTGACTTTTGGGGAAACTCTAACATATGTAATATGTTACTTGTACAAATATTTTATTTTATCTTTTTTAACTTGATAAGGGTGGAAAGGACATTGACTAGATAGAACCACACCTAGAGGAGGATAAAATTAATGCTGCTCTTCTATAAATAAATGAATAATTTTAGTGACAAACAACACAATATGCCACATAGGACAATTGTAGCAAAGTTTGTAATTAAACAATGATAAAATTGTTGAAGTCCTAAAACTTTTGAGGATGGCAATTCTGCTACAAATGGCAGATGTACTTGTTAATGTGATCGTTTGGTATTGCTGTATGAAGTGGTGCTTTAATTGAAAATTTCTTGAATGTTTTGAGTGTTTGACAATTTATAGTGAATAGTGCATTAAAAATTCGAATTTATAAAACATAAACATCGAATTATAGAGCTTTTTATAAAAAGTAAAAACCCCAAATTTCAGCTTAAACCCCTCCTTAAGGTTCTTAAGTGAAATTGTCGAACATTTGACACCTTCAACTAAAAGAGTTTTAAGTTTTGATCCTCTAAAAGCTCTTTTCAATCACTCCAAAAACAAAACCAAACAGGTCATGTCATCTAAACTAAATACTTTTTTGGCAGTGCAGCAGGAAGTTTGAGTTTTAATTGTAGAACTTTTAATACTAAAGCTTTTGAAATATAGAACTTTGATTGAAATTTTTTTTTTAGTGTTTTGAATGTTTGGTTAATAGAACAATACTTTAAAGTTCTAAATTTATAAAATATGAACCGTGACTTGTAAAACTTTTTTTCTAAAAGCTCTTTAAAGTTGTTTTATTTTTAATGGACTGCCAAACACTTACTTTTTATTTATTTATTTTGCCACCAAACAAAAACATAGTTTTAAAGGTCTTGAATGTCTTTTATGCGAGATAGCCCTAGGTCCTTGTATAATTGATTAAGATTATTATTCTTTATTTTTTTATATTTTCTCCGCTCACCTTGACATAAGTACCCTCTACGGTCCTTAACCAAAAAAAAAAAAAAAAAAAGTACCCTCTACGGTCCATGTACACATGACATTTATGGATTGATCTACATTTACAATTTATTTGAATGAACTTTTAATATGTCTTAGCAGCTATATATTTTTATGTGATTTTTTAGTGATATATATATATATATATATATATTATATGAATTGCTGTATGCACCAAAGGTTGAAGTACCGAATTTATTTATAGGATTTCACCTATTTTTTGTATACATAGGTAATATTTATAGATCAAAACTATTAAAATTAATCTGTGAATAGTGGAGCTAAATGATTAATGAGTAAATGGTTGACCTCAATATATGTGTAGACAAAATTAGACTATTAGACTATCTAATTCTTTAACAAAATTTTTATAATATTCACTACTTTATGTAAAAAGTTTTGATGGTGAGTAATGAGTAAAGAAGAGCATCCATAGCAGTGAAACTAAAAATTTAGCTATTTGACACCATAAAAAGTTACTTTATTTGATTCTCAAAAAAAAAAAAAAAGTTACTTTATTTATTTTACCTACTCATTTTACAAAACATCCTGTAGCAGTGGATTTATTTTAGTTTCCAACATAATAAAATAATATAAACATTACAATAAAATAATATATCTACTACAATAAAATAATATATCCACTACAATAAACAACAATCACAACCACTGCAACCGCTACTACTGCCACTACCATCGCCACCACTGCCGTCGCCATTGACTCTTCCACTGCCACCCCCACCACTACAATGATATTTTTTTACCACTTCATTTTTTTTTGTTGAGAAAATTTACTACTTCAATTAAATATCCCTTCTTTATTATTTTTTACTCTTTCTTCCTCTCTGTCTCTTTCTCTTTCTTTGAACCAAGGTGCCAACAAAGTGATCACAACCCAAACCCCCACCACTGTTACCAAATCAAGAAAAAACCCAACAACCCAAAATTGCAAACCAATCGGCAACCCACCACCACAACTCAATCAACAAACCAACAGAGGCGTCGGCGCCGTTGCTTTCGTTTCTGACGATGGCTCGGATGGTGGCAGAGTGGTCCTTGATGAACTATGACTTCTCCGGGGCCTTCCAGAGCTTGAGGACATTGTAGCGCCTCTGGAGCTCTTACTCCAAGTACGAGTTCATCGGGCACGACATCAATACATCAACCAATCAGCAACCCACCACCATAACTTGATCAACAAACCCCCAAAGGCTCTTGCCTTCCTCGTCGGCGTTGGTTTGTAGGTTGTGCCATGGGTTTGGATTGGTGTTGCTTCGATCTTTCTCTCTACTCTATTTCTGTGGGTTAATGTTTTGTGTTTTGTGATGTGGGTTTGGTGGATCGGCTTTGCTTCGGTGGCAGTGGTCCGATCTAGTGTTTTTTTGGTGGTTGGGTGTCTGATTCGTTGGGGTTTTATATGAGCACCACTACCGGAGAGCTAGCCAGCGAAGCAGAGAGGAGACGAGGGATGCCAGAGAGAGAGAGAAAGAAAGAAAAAGAGAAAATATTATTTTAATGAGAGAAGAGAGAGATGTTTAATATATATATATATATATATATATATATTTTTTTTTTCGCTTCTTGCTGCAATGCATAGCCAAAAATAACTGTGTATTGTAGCTCTAAAGCTAAAATTTTTAACTATACCTTCACTGCTGTAGAGCCATTTTTGTATTTTGGTGAAACTATAGCTATTTAGTTTCACTGTTGTGAGGGCTGAATGTCAAAGTGCAAAAGTCCACTACTCAAGGAAAAAGAAAAACTGCTTGGAACAAATGGCTTGCATTGGCAAAGCTGGTTCGCACTTCATGGGGGCACTTTTCATTTGGCACTTGTTAAATTTTTAGACCTCAAATTAATTAGTGTTTTATTCTATGAGTTTGTTTTAATATATGTTGTTGTAAATAACCATATATGTGCCGCTATTAGAGGCTTAGGCCATTGATAACTCTTTTAATGGAATTATATATATATATATATATATATAGTAATGTTTCAACTGTGGAAAACCTGGTCATTTTAGTAAAGATTGTAAATAAAAGCTTGGTAAGTTAAAAAACAAGTTTAACATGTTGAAAATTGATGATAATGATCAAGAAGAATTATTCAGAATCCTCGAATCAAACAATTCGTCTGATTCTTTGGAAGATGATTTTTCTTCTTCAACTGATTCCTGCTATCATTCTGCTGATGATTCATCTGATTCTCCTAATATTAAAATTGGTTGTAGGGATTCCTATTGTAATGTTATTAAATCTATTAATGTTCTCACTAAAGGTGAAGAAAATGAAAGCTTGTTGGTTAAATTGATTGGTCAAATTGAAAATCCTGAATTACAAAAAGAATATTTGGATAAGTTCAAGAAAAACTTGTTGAAAGATGAAACCAGTAAAAAACTTAAATCAACAATAAGTTTTGAAGAAACTTTGGAAAGATTTAATGCAAAAAAATCCAAAGAATTAACTGTTAATGATTTGCAACACGAAATTAATATTGTTAAACAAGAAATAAGTGAATTAAAAAATGAATTTAAAAATATTAAAAATGATAACCATAATCTTAAACAAGAAATGTTAATGCTAAAAATTGATCAACATAAGTTTGATAATGAACAAGATGAGCACAAGGATGGAGATGAATCCAGTCAACAGGCTCTTCTTTCTGAAGAAGGTATTGATGATACTCAACCTAGTCTTGTTAATATTAACAATATTCTTCCCCCAAAATGGTTCACAAAAGTAAAAATTTTTGTTTCCCATGATTATCATTTCACTGTTATTGCTATGATTGATTCTGGGGCAGATAAGAATTGTATTCAGGAAGGATTAATTCCTTCAAAATATTTTGAAAAATCAACTGAGAGATTGGTTTCTGCCAATGGTTCCCAAATGAAGATTAAATATGAACTGAATAATGCTCATATTTGCCATGATAGTGTCTGTTTCAAAATTCCTTCTGTTCTTATTAAAAATATGATTGATAAAGTGATTCTTGGTTTGCCATTTATAAATGCTTTGTATTTCTTCCTTGTTGATAATGATGGAATTACTACTGATCCTTTTGGACAAAAAGTAAAATTAAATTTGTTTCTAAACTTGAAATTGATATTAATAATACTTTAGACCTGTCTTATGATTCTCCTACTACTATATTTGATCATGAATCTAGGATGAAATGCTTCATAGACAATTTTGAAGGTAATCCTAGTAGTGCCAAATTATCTACTATTACCAATGACTCAATATTTTTAATGATCCTTTGTAGGAATCGAGCACTGATGCAAGGATAAATACCACTAGTAAGTGGGATAATATTAGTATTTATACCACTAATAAGTGGATTATTATGGTTCTCTCTACTGAGAGGAAAAACAAGGGAAAAGCACCTGTACAGGACTATTCCCAAAGCAAAATGCATGAAGGCGCATCTTCTAGGGTAAAACCCAGTGGATCGACATCCCTTCAAGGGTATGTCCCGGCAACGGTGGCATATTCCTGTGGTGATATAGTAATTGCTTTACAAGAAATTTTGTCAAAAAATTTACAATTCCACAATAGAACCTATTTAGAACTTCCAGATTCTATTAAATTTATTTTTGATAATCTTCAAGCTGCTTTTATTAAAAACCACTATGATCTTTTTAAAAGCACTCTCAGAGCCCTGGAAATCCATCTTGTTAACCTTACTGCTCAGAATGAGGCTTATCTAAGCCACTATGCTAACCTTATTTCAAAAAACCCCCTTGCTTCAGAAAATGACCTTGCTTCAAACATTGTTCCAAAAAATAGGGCTTTTAGAAGCCAACTTGTTAACTATCCAAATGTTACACATAATCCCTACACTAGTCAACTCTTTGGCAAAGAGGATATCCATTCAATGGATAAGATGACTATCCATTCTCATTTGTCCTTCAAAGATCCTTATGCTCTTGCAAAATGTTGGGGAAACTATTTTAATAATCAAATTATTGAAGTTGCTCAGAACCTGTGGAAAGATTATCATTTCATAGGAAGCACTGATAGAATTTCTATTTTTGGTCCCAGGCCACATATTGATGCTATTGCTCATTTGCGTATTACAGATCATTGTAATCCGAAGAGCCTTCTCATCCCAGGAAGAAGACCAATGGGTGAGCTAATTTTATATTGTGGATTTTGCAACCAATATGCTATTTACCATGAGCATGAATGTGATTCTCCATAAGGTCCTTTTGATTCATTTGATGGATACCCATCTGATGCTCCTTCTACTGATTAATCATGTGTTACTACTGTTCTCTATTTGTCTAGCCAGCACAATGGCTAAAAGTGTTACAAAATTCAAAAATGCTACATGCGTACATGGTGATGTTCAAAGACACTATTCAACTACATGCGTGCATGGTGATGTTCAATGAAATATTCCTTTTGGATTTTTGTCAGAGATTTTCCTGATCTTATGTCCATGATATTGCCTCATATGCTGGAGATTCCATGTCACAAAGTTCCTATTCAATGGCATGCTTCTGAAGATTCTCATATTTGCCTTCTTTTAAGGACAATGATGATGTGGTCTAGACCTAAAAATGAAGGCCTAGACCTTTGAGTGGGATGCTCCTGAACACTCCATATTCCCTCCATGATTTGGAGTCAAAAAAGAAAAAGACTCACTTTTTTACTATTCATCTGTCACTATTCACCTGTCACTATTCATCAATTACTGTTCACCTGTTACTATTCATTCCGAATTTTACCTATTTAAGGGGGGTTGTCCCTTATGTTAGAGGCAGAAGTTTTTTGTTAGAATTCTTTCTAGGGAGAGTTTTTTTCCCTAGAAGCCTTCTTTGAGAGAGTTCTCTTGTATTCACTATTACCTTATTCACTATTACCTTGTTCACTACTACCTTATTCCTACAAACCTTGTAATTAGGATTAGTTCAAACTTTGTAACTGTTAACCTCTACTATCGAGATCTTGTATTCAATACTACTACTGTAAGTGTTTACCTACTTTCAATAAACAAGTATTTTCAATTTATGTTCATTATACTACTTGTTGCTACCGCCACCATGGACGGATTATCGCCATACCGGACGGTTCTAAATTGTTTTCATTAATTGCTTTTAATTACTTTGAATTATTTTGATATATACTGCTTGGCTGGTTATACCGCCTTATTATTGTTCTAACTTTGCTATTTACATTTACTTTCTCTATATTATTACTGTGCTTCCGTCTCTCCCCTTCATTTGTGGGTCCCCTTCCCCCTTTATGGTATCAGAGCCACTCTTTTCTGGCCGGTGATAGTGTGGTTGTGTTCTTTGTACCTTGTCTGTATCTGTCCAAACCTTTGGTGCTCCGTTGTTATGTCCCCTTCTTACCGTCGTTGGCGCCACCCTAGGTGTAAAGTGAATTCCCAGAACCTGACTGTAAGGCCCGTTTGAGCCAGGAGGGCATGTAGGGCATGTGTGTGGTATAGGGTTGCTTAGGGTATGTGTTACGAAATGCAACGGTTGTGAGAAAAACATGATAATTGAGTGTTAAAACTAGGATAATATGGATAAGTTGTGGAGATCCAACTCCTCTATCAGCTCCGGGACTGGTAGTCCTTCTGATATTGTGAATGAAGAAGATCACACTGTTGAAGATAATGAGATTCCTGATTTCCGAAAATGGAACATTCCCAAAGTTGATACTAAAACTATTTACAAAACTAGTTGGGCTGAAACCACTTTTCATCTTGTTTACAAAGTTCGAACTGTTGAACAAATATTTTCTATTTCAAAAATGCATGAAAAATGTTGCTTGTTTTCCAAAAGAAATATTAATGATTTCATTGCTAAAAAACTCAGTTACCTGCATATTGGTATGGTTCAAGTTGCTGTTAAACCACTCACCCAAAAGGGTATTAATGCTTCTATTCTCATGTGTTTACGAGATGCTAGATTTAAGGTCTTTAAAGATAGCATTCTTGTTATGATCACTGCTTCTTTGTATGATGGTCCTGTTTACTTTAACTGTTATCCTGATATTACTCTTGCCTTGGATGATCCTAATATTGTTAAAGCTTTGACTTTGAATATTGCTTCTTCTGGTTATCACATGGATAAAGGTAGTAAACCTTTTGCTTTGATTTATCGTATTTATTATAGACTTTTGGGTACTCAGTAAAATCTTGATTGTTTGAATCATAGAGAACCCTCTGGTAAAACAATGTTAATCACATGTTCAACTCCGGATGCTAAGGTTCAAGTTCCAAAAATGATTTAATGGCAAGATATTAATCTTCCCACTGAATGGTTGTTGAACCAAGAATCCCCTATTCCTAAACCTGTTTTTGATGAGCTAGATCTCACAAATATTCAACAATATCTTGATGGTACTGTTAAAATATGTTTTCAAAACAATCAACCCTTGAGGATTAACGAAGGAAGACATTCCTTTGCTGGATTTGAAAGTATTTCAAAAAGAGATCAAGATCTCAATGAGTTCTTACAAAAGAATTTTGAAAAACCCACTGATTTAAAGTTAAAAGGTGTTTCTAGTGACAAATCTCAAGTCAGCTCTGTTTTCTACTCTATTAAAGTTGAATCTTCCTCTCCGTATGGCAAACCTGCTAACGAAGAAGAAGATGATGCTAATTTTATTTGTCCATCTGATTCTGATTTCCCTCCTATTGAAAATCCTGTTAACCACTTAAGAATGTTGACTGTTTTGAATGAAAATTTTGAAGTTGATATGGTTCCATTGTTTGATGAATTTATGCTTTCTAAAAATAGAACAAAAAGAAAATATTACCAAAATAATTTTGCTCAGTCTGAGAAAAATCGTGTTAAAAGAAAATGGTTGGAAAAAATGCATCAGTTGAAAAGACATATTTTATTCTTTGATTTTCTTGAAAATTATTATGTTTCAAAAGATGAAGTTTCAAAAAATCATTTGAGTGTGATAAAGAAATCAAATTTTGTTAAAAATGACAAAACCATTGTCAGATCTAGTCATCCACCTCTTGAGACTATTTTGGTAACTACTGACAAAACTGATGTTAAAGCCACTCATTTCAAAATAGCTGATGATCAAACTCCTGTTGTGAGCCTTATTGAACAAAACAATTTTACTAATGAATCTTTGCATATTATTGGTCAACAGCTTGACCGTATTGAAGAAAAAATTGTTGAAAAAACTGTTGAAAAATCTGTTTCTGTTCAAAAACCTATTTCTATCAAGACTGAGGAACCTTTGATTAATTTACCCAATCATGATAACAAATTCAAGTTTAAAACTTCTCAGTCTAAAATTCTTGAAACTGTTGACAAAATGCTTGCTGATTTAAAAGTTAAAACTGAAGGTACTTCTACAAGTACTCCTGCTGCTCGAACTATTTCAAAAAATGAAATTGTTTTTGATGAAAATACAGATTCTGATGATGTTTCTTCTGTTCCTGCCAAAAAGGTTTTTGATGATGGTTTACCAGAAATTAAAATATTTGTTGAAAATTCCTAGCCCATGTTTCTTACAAAAAATTGATATTCAAAACCTACTCCTCCTGATATGCAGTTTGAAGAAAGAGCTTTTCAAGCTCAGTTTTCTGTTTCTGCTGATAAAATTTATGAATGGAATATTGATAGTTTTTCTGAACAAGAAATTATTAACAAAATGGGACATATGTCTATGGTTAGTACTGCTTACCAAAATAATCATGATTTTGACCAACCTGAGATTGTTGATTTACTTACTACTGGTTTTTCTAGTACTCTTCGTGGATGGTGGGATTCATATCTCACAGAAGAATCCAGAGATTCTATTAAACATGCTGTTAAAAAGAATGATGAAGGTTTGTCTATTTTTGATGATCGTATTGGTCGAGGTATTCCTGATGGTATTAATACCTTGATTTATATTATTATCAAACATTTTGTTGGTACTCCATCTAATGTTTGATCTCGAATTTCTGATTTATTAAATAATTTGAGATGCCCTACTATGTCTGATTATAGATGGTATCAAGATGTTTTCTTTTCCAGAGTAATGCAGCGGAAAGACTGTTTCAAGCCTTATTGGAAAGAAAAGTTTATTGACGGTCTGCCTCCTATCTTTGCTCATAAGGTAAAACAAGAATTAATTGGTAAAAATGATTCTATTGATTATGATAATTTAACCTATGGTGATATTTTAAGCACAATTAAAAAACTTGGAATTAATATGTGCAATGATGAAAAACTGTTAAAACACCAATTAAAAAACAAAAGAAAAGCTAAATATGAAATGGGTAATTTTTGTAAATAATATGGTTTATCAATCATTTATGAAAGGCAAGCCAAGAATTACTTTATCAGTCGTATTTTTGACTAAAACAGAAGGAATCTTGAAACATATGTTATCATGACAAACATGAGCATTATTCAGTTCGTATTTAATCTTCATTCGGCAACCATTAGCAGAAACTAATCGTTCAGTTGATTTTTCAAAATATTTCGAAGGGATCAATCCTTCTTGGATACAATTCATATCTGCACCAGAATCAATCATAGCAATCACAGTGAAATGGTAATCATAAGAAACAACAATTTTAACTTTTGTAAACCATTTTGGAGGGAGTATTTTATTAACAAGAGCAAGTTGAGAATTATCAACAATACCTTTATCAGAAAGAAGAGCCTGTTGACTAGATTCTCCTTCATCTTTGAACTCATCTTGTTCATTATCAGTTTTGTCAAGTTTTTTATCAATTTTAAACATTAACGTTTCTTGATTAAGATTATGATTATCACTTTTAATATTTTTAAATTCATGTTTTAACTCACTTATCTCTTGTTTAACAATATTAATTTCATGTTGCAAATCGTTAACAGTTAAATCTTTGGATTTCTTTTTATTGAATCTTTCCAAAGTTTCTTCAAAGCTTATCGTTGATTTGAGTTTTTTACTAGTTTCATCTTTCAACAAGTTTTCATTTTCTTCACCTTTAGTGAGAACATTAATAGATTTAATAACATTACAACATGAATCTCTACAACCAATTTTAATATTAAGAGAATCAGATGAATCATCAGCAGAATGATAACAGGAATTAGTTGAAGAAAAATCATCTTCCAAAGAATCAGTCGAATTGTTTGATTCAAGGATTCTGAATAATTCTTCTTGATCATTATCATCAATTTTCAACATGTTAAACTTGTTTTTTAACTTACCAGGCTTTTGTTTACAATCTTTACTAAAATGATCAGGTTTCCACAGTTGAAACATTTACCTTTACTTGACCGTTGGTTAACATATTTTTTAGAAACATTTTTCTTTTTAGCATAAAAATCATCAAAATTAGTTCTGTATTTTTTTATGTTTTTTATGGCTATAATTTTTGTGACTTTTATAATGTTTTTTACTCTGTTGCCTAGAAGGAGCAATAAGAGGTAAACCATATTGTTCACAAAAATTACCCATTTCATATTTAGCTTTTCTTTTATTTTTTAATTGGTGTTTTAACAGTTTTTCATCATTGCACATATTAATTCCTAGTTTTTTAATTGTGCTTAAAATATCACCATAGGTTAAATTATCATAATCAATAGAATCATTTTTACCAATTAATTCTTGTTTTACCTTATGAGCAAAGATAGGAGGCAGACTGTCAATAAACTTTTCTTTCCAATAAGGCTTGAAACAGTCTTTTCGCTGCATTACTCTGGAAAGGAAAACATCTTGATACCATCTATAATCAGACATAGTAGGGCATCTCAAATTATTTAATAAATCAGAAATTCGAGATGAAACATTAGATGGAGTACCAACAAAATGTTTGATAATAGTATAAATCAAGGTATTAACACCATCAGGAATACCTCGACCAATACGATCATCAAAAATAGGCAAACCTTCATCATTCTTTTTAACAGCATGTTTAATAGAGTCTCTGGATTCTTCTGTGAGATATGAATCCCACCATCCACGAAGAGTGCCAGAAAAACTAGTAGTAAGTAAATCAACAATTTCAGGTTGGTCAAAATCATGATTATTTTGGTAAGCAGTACCAATCATAGACATATGTCCCATTTTATTAATAATTTCTTGTTTAGAAAAACCATTAATATTCCATTCATAAATTTTGTTAGCAGAAACAGAAAACTGAGTTTGAAAAGTTCTTTCTTCAAACTGCATATCAGGAGGAGTAGGTTTTGAATACCAATTCCTAGTAAGAAACATGGGTTTGGAATTTCCAACAAATCTTTTAATTTCGGGTAAACCATCATCAAAAACCTTTTTGGCAGGAACAGAAGAAACAGAAGAAACAATATCAGAATCTGTATTTTCATCAGAAACAATTTCATTTTTTGAAATAGTTCGAGCAGCAGGAGTACTTGTAGAAGTACCTTCAGTTTTAATTTTTAAATCAGCAAGCATTTTTTCAATAGTTTCAAGAATTTTTGATTGAGAAGTTTTAAACTTAAATTTGTTATCATGATTGGGTAAATTAATCAAAGGTTCCTCAGTCTTGATAGAAATAGGTTTTTGAACAGAAACAGATTTTTCAACAATTTTCTCTTCAATACGGTCAAGCTGTTAACCAATAATATGCAAAGATTCATTAGTAAAATTGTTTTGTTCAATAAGGCTAACAACAGGAGTTTAATCATCAGCTATTTTGAAAGGAGTAGCTTTAATATCAGTTTTGCTAGTATTTACCAAAATAGTTTCAAGAGATGGATGACTAGACCTAACAATGGTTTTGTCATCTTTAACAAGATTAGACTTCTTTATCACGTTCAAATGATTTTTTGAAACTTCATCTTTTGAAACATAATAATTTTCAAGAAAATCAAAGAACAAAATATGTCTTTTCAACTGATGCATTTTTTCTCTCCATTTTCTTTTTTTACGGTCTTTTTCAGACTGAGCAAAATTATTTTGGAAATATTTTTTTTTAGGTCTGTTCTTAGAAAGCATAAATTCATCAAACAATGGAACCATATCAACTTCAAAATTTTCATTCAAAACAGTTAACACTCTCAATTGATTTTGGTAAACAGATTTAGTGTCATCTTTTTCTTCATTATTTTTAGAAAACAAGCAAGAGTAAATTGTAGAAAATGTTTGTTTAACAGTGTGATCTTCTTCATTCACAATATCAGAAGGACAACCAGTCCTGGAGCTGACAGAGGAGTTGGATCTCCACAACTTATCCATATTATCCTAGTTTTAACACTCAATTATCATGTTTTTCTCACAACCGTTGCATTTCGTAATACATACCCTAAGCAACCCTATACCACACACATGCCCTACACGCCCTCCTGGCTCAAACGGGCCTTATAGTCAGGTTCTAGGAATTCACTTTACGCCTAGGGTGGCGCCAATGACGGTAAGAAGGGGACACAACAACGGAGCACCAAAGGTTCGGACAGATACGGACAAGGCACAAAGAACGCAACCACACTATCACCGGCCAGAAAAGAGTGGCTCTGATACCATAAAGGGGGAAGGGGACACACAGATGAAGGGGAGAGACGGAAGCACAGTATATATATATATATATATATATATATAGTAATTGGTTTTAGTTTAGCTCAATTGGTAAAGTCTTAAGGGATTTGAGGTTCAATTTTCGCCTATACCAAAAACTGATTAGTGTCTTAGTTTAAGGATAAAAAATTATCATAAAAAACGGACACTATAAGTTAAAACTCTAATATACAGGGCCGGCTCAATAGGTGATGCAACTAATGCAATCGCCTAAGGCCCCCAAATAAAAGAAGGCCGCACTTGTAAAAAAAATTTTAAGCACTTTTATTGGTCAATAAAATGCATTAAAAATGCCTCATTGTATCCTAAAATGCAAAAAATTAAAACGGAAAAAATAAAAATAGTCAAACTTCCACTAACCAAATTAAATTTTAGGAGAAAAATTTATTAATTCATTCTTGAAATATGTTAAAATCAAAATTAATAGCAGACAAATTCATCAATAATACAATGTAATTGTCTTGAAATATGCTAAAATAGATATTATAAATTTGAAAAAAAAAAAAAAAAAAAAAACTCTCATCTCTCATCTCTCTATTTCTCTGCCTCTCCATCTATATTCTTACGGTCGCACCTTTTTTTTCTTCATCTTCATCTTGATCCTTGATCTTTTTCCATAAACTCAATCAATCAGTCTGGATTGAAATTTTTCTTTGTTGATTCCAGCATACAGTCGGCAGTCACCAAGTATTCTTCTTTAGCTCTTCCCCTCTTTCTCTTTTGTCTTTCCGAAAATGAAGACTCAAAGAGTCAAAGTCTTCTATTTATTTAACTTTGATTATATATATTTTTAGTTTGTTTCACACTTTCACCGTTGCACAATTGTTTGATGGGATGGGACACGTTTATCACTTTTTTTGCTATGATAACTTTTCTGCCTTGAGCCCCTGTTTGGACCCTTCTCTGCCATGACAATTGATAGAATGATAGGACACATTTTTCCTTTGAAACTTAGCGATTGGATGATAAGATTAGTGGAGTACAAGCTGGTCGGTTACTCACCTTCTTTTCTTGTCTTTTTTTTTCTTATTTTAAATTTGACACAGTGACACTTTATTTATTATTATAAATTATTATACCAATTAATAATTTGATGTGCATTATATCAACTCATTTGTATTATAGTGACATTAATTTATTAAACCATGTATTAAATTAATTTTTATTTGTGCAGGTTTAAACTTTAAAGTGGTCACGGCTTTAGAAAAATTGCAATAACCAGGTTCTACTGTTCTATACTTTAAATTTTATTTTTAGTTAAATTATCATTTTTAATTATAAAATTGTGTTTTATTTATCTATAAATATTTTCTCATTATAAATGTCTACTAGAAAATATTTATCCGGATATGAAAAACTTCTAAAAAAGAGAAAAATTGAAAAACAAATTGAATCTCAAAAAGGATCTATTGATAAATTTGTTACTAGTGTTAAAAAAAAACACAATAGAAAGTTTGGATGAAAATATTACAAATGAACAAGAAACTTATCAAAAAGAGTTGGAAGATAATGAAATTGTACAACAAAAAAAGAATAATGAAAATAGTCCTAATAATAGATTTTAAATAATGAAACTTATCAAAAAGAGTTGGAAGATAATTAGTAATTTTGCATCTCAAAAAGCAAGAAAAATAGATTTTAAATAAAAAAAATTCAATATTTATATATATTATTTGATTAATATTTAATTATAAAAAGGCCCCATTTAAGATTTTCGCCTAAGGCCCCAAAAGTTGTTGAGCCGGCCTTGCTAATATATATATATATATAAACTATAAAGTAGTGCTGTTAAATTGACATTTGGCTCCAAATATGAAGCACAAGATATATAATTAGGACATGCAGAGACTTGCTCAAACCATAGTACGTGACATAATTAAAGGCAATATGAGAAGTAGACAAATGTAATAAACATTTGTTGAGATAATAATAATAATAATAATAATAATAATAATAATAACCATAGTTGTCAGTATCGTACAATACGCGATACATATCGTAAGATACGTATCGTATCGTGTACAAAAAGTTTCGTATTTTAAGGGCGTATCGTAAGTGCTCATGAATCGTCTGATACATAGGTGTCGTATGAATCGTATCGTATCGTATCGGTGAATCGTATGTATCGTACGATACATAAACATGTGGGTTTAAAATGAGTTTTTTTGGTTAAAATTTGTGATTTTATTTGATTTGAACAAGTTGTTAGACTTTGTTAACACAAAATTATTGGGAAAATTAATTGAGTCTAATGAAATAGCAAGTCCATGAGTTTTTTTTTCCTCCCTTCTCTTTCTCCTACAAAATTTAGACTATACTCATAACACTCACTTTCATATGTGCAAATTTATTTTCTTTGCTATTAATAATGTATTAAATGAAAATATAATTATTTTTTATTTTGTTATTTATTATTTTGAGTCTAAAAAGCTAGAATGCCAAGAAAAAAAAATATAAAGAATAAATTATTAGAATAAAAAAACCAAAAAAAATAAATAAATGTTGATAATAATAAAGAAAATGTCTATGAAAAAATAATTTTGCAAGATGTTGAACATGATGATAACATTGACTTAGATGGAGTTGATTAGCCAAAATGACGAAAATATATTATTATTTTGGTTCATATATCATGTATTACTTCTGAGTTTAATCAATTTAAATGTGCATATTATAAACATAAGTTAATTTGATTTATTTAGTTAGCTTAGTTAAATTTTATTACATAAGTAATGATTAAATTGGTTATTAGTTGAATATATTTTGAATTTATAGTGAATATACCTTTTATATATGTATATCTATAATTATTTTATAATTTTATTAGATGTTTGTGTATCTTACGATACACGATTTGATACAATACATGATACAAAAAAAATCAAAAATCGATTCATGATACGATTCACGATTTGACAACTATGATAATAACTAGTCGCTAACCTGTGCGATGCACGGGATAGTTAAATAAAATTATAATTAACTAATCTCACATTAAAAAAAAAAAAAAAAAGCTAAAAGAATTAGTGAGAGACTGATTTGCCTACCAAGAATTTAAAAGAAAAAAAGATTGAGAAAGAAAAAGAATATGTAATGTTACGTTAAAAGTATAATGTTGAGAATTAAAGCAACATTAAAGACAACGGGGAAACTATTTGCAAAGAGGATTGCAACCTTTGTAACTTGGCTCAAGGCCAAAATTCAAATTCAATTTTGCAAAAAAAAAAAAAAAAAAAACAACAGCCTCCCTACACAAATCCACTTTTTGCTCTAATTTATTTTGCAAATCATACACTATCAATAATTTCAATAAACACTATTTCTAAATCTGCTGTATACTGAAATAAACTTGATGTAAAGCCAAACATTAGGTTTTCTAGGGGTTCAACAAATACATTTTTAGCATTTTGAAAAGATGATTGACAATAGCTTTTGAAACTTGAACATTTGTTTTTATAAAGAATATGCACAAATTGTGAATATTTATCATGTATATAGCTAATTTAAAAAGAAAAAAAAAGTGTGAACAATTAAATTATTATTAAGTAATTGTTTGTATTTATCTCAAAAGTCATACCCTTGTATAAATACATTAACTATTTTATATATACATATATATTATAGCCTATTATATACTATATTAGATTATATATAACATTCTTTCTCTCAACAACATGGTAAAACTTTTCCCAAAAAAAAAAAACACACAGTAAAACTTTAAACTTTTTTTTTTTGATACCAGACAAAAAGAGCTTACAACACAAAATTTGGAGTTTGTCTTGCTATCATATTAGCAAGTTCCATGCATTCAATTAGTACATAGTCTGAAGTTTTCAAAAAAAAAAAAAGAAAAACACAGTAAAACTTTAAACTTGACAGCTAGAAGTTTTTTTTTTTTTTTTTTTTTTTTTTTTTTTTTTTTTTTTTTTTTTTTTTAATGAAATCAATAGACAACCACACGTTTAGAAGTCAAGGAACTTAAATTGTTGAAGTAGAGCAGTAAGTTTATATAGCACACAGTTTCTCAAAAGTCAAAAGAAAGACAACAAAAGCAGTAAACCACTTAACAGTAACTAAACAAAGCGCGAGAGAGATATATACCAATGGTGCTGGCTTGGACTAGAGCTGGAGTTGAGAGGATGACATGCGGTGAGCAACGGGCCGTGCGAGTGCACAGCACAAACACAATAATATAGTTTAATTTGTTTGTTTGTTTTTTTATTTTTTAAATAATGATCTAGGATGATTTAGAATGTATTATCTAGGGTTTTGTGTAACGTATTTAGGTTTAGAGGGCCATGGATTGAAGGATTTACCAAATATATTGGGGTTTTTTCTAAAACTATCGGGTTGAAGTTAAACAAAGAGTGGCAAGGATACAAACTTGATGGCTATGGCGGCTGATAGTGACGGCAATGAACAACGGTGGCTATGTCATGGGTGGGAAAGAGAAGAAAGTTAGGGAGAGTGTTTGGGGTTTTCAATATTTTTCCGGAAGAGATTTGTTTTTGTGTTTGACAAAAAACCTGTAGGCTATAATTGGGTTTGTCAAAGGTTTTGTATAGTATTTACTATTTAGTTTAAAAAATTAAAATTTTTTTATAAATTAAAATGATAATGTGAAAAATTGTGGGAGTTTTAGTGCTTCGGTTATATATATATATATATATAGATAATAATAATAATAATATAATAGCCAGTTGTAACTTGGTTGTTAAAGCTGATTTCTGTCTTCAATTCATTGCCACACTAGGCTTTGTTCTCTCTGAGAAATGACAATTGGAGATAGGTGCTTGCTAGCTAGATATTGCTTGGATTAGAAAATGGGTCAATATATAACTCATTAATTATTTCATTTATCAAAACTAAAGTAATTAAGGTGAAATTTTTACACAAACATGAAACAACAAAGCCAGGTGACAGTGAAAACAAGAGAATGGAATTTGAACTGCCGAATCAAATTCATTTCTATAAGCCTATAGATTAAAGCCGGCCAAATTTGCACTAGCGCACATGGATTAGGCTATACCCTTACCCAGCTCTAGGTTAGGTTCTGTTGTCTGCCACATTAAACATACTATTTCATTAGAGAATAAAAATTTAAAAGGCCTTAAAGGAGACTTTACCTTAGATTATTTGTTTTGTCCAAAGTATATTTATAGGTTAATTATCTCTCACTTACTCAAAAAGACCAATCAAAGCGTCAATCCTTCAAAATCTAGTAACCAGGCCTTCTCTCGTTGGAACGACAAATAATTAAATGAAAAAGTTTTCGAAAATGTCTCTGACGTACTGGTGGAAAAAACCTATTGAACCCGGATCTAATCCATGGAAGCAGCGGGTAAGGTCGGATTGACCCATAGGACTCAATTTCTTGTCCTTTATTCAAGGGAAAAAAATTCTTTTTTTTTTTTTTTTTTGATTGGAGGAAAAAAATTCTTTATTAATTAAGTTAATTGAAATTCATGAAAATAAACAAATTAAATATAAGTGTTGGATGTGACATTTCTTTATTAACTTCATTCCCATTTATTTTTTTAGGCTTAACAGTTATGCTAAGTATATGACAAAAATGACTCGTTTCACTTTACCCACCCAAAATTAGAAAAAAGAGGTGGAAAAAAAAAAGTTTCTCTTACGCTAAGAAAGTCCTTTGACTTCTCTTAGGCAGTAGAATTGTTGTCCCTTCACTTTGAAGGCTTGTTGTTCTTCCATGTTTTAACAGTGTTAATTCATGGACTAGTTGGGTTTTTTTTTCAAGGGTTATTGGGAAACAATTTATCTTTTTCTCTCTTACAATTCTGATCTGTATTCATAAGTTTACCATGTCGCAAATGGATGAACTAACAAACGATTGGACCAAATTCACGCTTTCAGAGAGGGAGGGGCCTGGGTGTTGCTTAGAGAGTGATCTTAGCTCTCAAGACCAAATCATTGTAGGAGGCAAAATTTCAAGCCAATTACAAAATGCCACATCAAAAATTTAATGACAAAATTCTAGATTAATATGTCATTAAATTAATTAAATCAAATGATGACATGTGTCATCCAAATGGATATTACATTGGCATATTGAAATTTGCCACATGTCACTTGGCCCACAAAATAAAGATAAATTTCCTATTTAAAATTTATGGATAATTATCTTTATTAAAATAAATAAGATAAAGATAAATTTTCTATTCAAAATTTGATAGATAATTATCTTTATTAAAATAAATTAAATAGAGATAATTATTTATCTTTATTGATTATTATCTTTATCAAAATATGATATTTATCAAAATAGATAAATAAAGATAATTATCTCTAAGAAGAATTTGGGCCAATTAAAAGCCTACTACATACTTTCAAGTATATCAATTCAAAGTGGAGTTTATCCTCTAAATCACTATAAATAGAGGACATCCCCTTTCATTTTCAACATGAAGTTTTCAAGAGACCCAAGCTCTGGAGAAATTCTGTCTCAAGCATCTTTGAAGAACTTGAAGAACATTCAAAGGGCTTGAAGAACTTGAAGAACAATAAATCTCTAATAAGTACAAAGCTAGAGATTTGTTGTGAAGACCATTCAATCCTTCTTCCAATCAAAGTCAAGGAGATCTCTTGTTCGAGTTCTTTGAAGTTCTATTGGAATTAAGCTAAAAAGCCTCCATAAACTCCAACAAACCTAAATCTTTGAAGCTCAACGGATCAAGCCTCTAAAGCCCCGAAGAACTTCAATCTAAGAGCCTTCACATTCGAAGACTTGAAGAACAATAAATCTCTAATAAGCTCAAAGCTAGAGATTTGTTGTAAAGACCGTTCAATCCATCTTCCAACTAAAGTCAAGAAGATTCCTTTTTCGAGTCAAGTTCAAAGAAGATAGAATCAGAGGATATTCTTTTGTAAAAGAATTGAAATAGAGATTATACTCATTATACATCAATACAAAATTTATATTTGCAAACCATATTTCTTTTTCAATTGTTTGATTTTCTGCAATTGAGAAAAATTTGTGTTTGGCACGCCCGGTGGGACCATCTCTACCTCTCATCTCTTTTTCATCAATTTGTCATATCTTTAAAGTCTTATGGCTTCAAAGAAGATTCAAATCAACAACCCTCTTTTTGGAACAAGTGAAGTTGATCCTACACTTGATTCAAACTCTGATATTCCTTATATTGGACCCGTGACAAGGGGAAGGATAAAAGCCCTTGCAGAAGTCTATGCTCAAACAACACCCATACCCCAATCTTTGTCTGTTTTCAACACTTCTGAAACCGAGAAGTCACAAACAGCCTCATCTACTCAGGGGGTAAGCAAAGATGTAGCTGGCCTCGTCAAAGAAATGCTGTCTCAACCAGCTTTGTCACCAGAACCAACACAAGAAGCTCCGATTGTTGACAAAGAGGATGAATCACTTGATGGCTCTGAATTCTCTTTTTCAGACGATATTCCTGCTTCCAAGTTTAGGGATTCTCCTCGCTCTGTTAGCTCATTTGCCATGCCAGTCATGATGACTAACACAACATCTCTAGAGGAACAAGTCTCGACTATAGCCTAGACTTTAGAAGAATTAATGAAGTCTATGAAAGAAAGGGAAGCCATGAGAGACGCACAAATTACTCTCCTAATGGATAAGATGGGAAATACATCTGGACCGAATCGTGAAGATGAAAGCTCTAGGCCGAAACAAACCCATAATGACAAACCCGAGAGTTCAACAAAGGATCTCAATTTCTCTACAGAGGGGTCTATCTCTCCTGACCAGCTTAAGGAGTTAATCAAAGAGGCTATCAAAGACCAAGTTGGGGGTGGAAGTCAGGCGTCCATTACCTATGCTAAACCATACACTCAAAGGATAGATCTCTTGACGATGCCTCAAAACTATCAGCCATCGAAGTTCCAACAATTTGAGGGCAAAGGCAATCCAAGGCAACATGTAGCTCACTTTGTGGAAACTTGTAACAATGCTGGAACTTATGGGGATCTCATGGTCAAGCAATTTGTTCGCTCTTTGAAAGGAAATGCGTTTGATTGGTATACCGATCTAGTGCCTGGCTCCATTGATAGTTGGAACCAAATGGAGCGAGAATTCCTAAACCGCTTCTATAGTACTCGATGTACTGTTAGCATGATAGAGCTCACCAATTCAAAGCAGTGAAAAGAAGAGCCGGTCATTGATTACATTCAACGGTGGAGAAACCTTAGTCTTAATTGCAAGGATCAATTATCTGAGTTGTCTGCAATTGAGATGTGTATACAAGGAATGAATTGGGCTATAAGCTACATCCTTCAAGGAATAAAGCCCAAAACATTTGAAGAATTAGCAACACGTGCCCATGACATGGAGCTTAGTATTGCTTCCAATGGTTACCATGGCCCACCTGTTCAAGAACTCTGCAATGGGAGAGAAAGACAAGATACTTGCAAAGGGGGCAAATTCTCTCATAAACTGGAAAACAAGCAGTCTTTGATTGTAACTACTACTCCTCTCAAAGTTCCAGTTAAGCCCAAGATGAAAGAACAGATGTTTACTCTCACTCAAGATAAGAGAAGAAGAAGACCAACATTACAAGAGATGCAAGAAAAGCAATATCCATTCCCTGATTCTGATATCTCCAATATGTTAGATCATCTACTTGAGTTGAAGTTAATTGAGCTACCAAAGATGAAACGTCCTGAAGAGGCTAACCAAACAAATGATCCCAAGTATTGCAAGTATCATTGCCTCGTAGGCCACTCCATAGAACAATGCTTTATGTTGAAAGATAAAATCATGGAGCTAGCCCATCAAGGAAAGATCACGTTTGACGATGAAGTTGCAACTGCCAATTTAGCCATGGTGTCCTCAACAACTATTTCTACTATTCTCACCATACAATTTGGTTCATTTGAGCCTATTGAGGTGAAAGTACCCTTCTCCCCAATGCCAGTTCCCGAGAATTATATCTTTTCATCTCTTACATGTTATCAAGTAAGTGGTGAAGAAGACTCTTCAGATAGTGAGGAAGAAACGGAGCGAGCTATTATGTATAGAGCATATTGGTCTTCAATCATTTTCACTAATAATGATCGTTTGTTGGGATCCAAGATTCATAATCGTCCCTTATTTGTGACTGGTTACATTCGAGAACAAGAAGTTAATCGTATGCTTATAGATGGTGGATCTGCAGTTAATATCCTCCCACTCAAAATATTGAAAGAACTTAAAATCTCCTTGGATGAACTACTTCCTAGTAGGTTAATGATTCAAGGCTTTAATCAGGATGGCCAAAGAGCTATTGGAAAAATTAGACTTCATATGCTCATTGGTGAAATGGAATCAAGCACACTCTTTCATGTCATTGATGCCAAGACCACTTACAAACTGCTTATTGGAAGACCGCGGTTGCATGAGTATGGTGTTATGCCATCTACGTATCACCAATGCTTTAAATATTTCCAAGATGGACAAGTTAAGAAGATAGTAGCTGATCACAAGCCCTTTACTGTAGCTGAATCACATTTCGCTGATGCAAAATTTTTCTTGGAAGATGATACGCAAGAAGAAGCACAAGTCATTGTTTCACCATCTAGCAAAGAAGTAAATATCCACTCCAAAACTTCAAGGATTAACTCTCCAATTGAGGAGAAGGAAGCCAAGCCAATTAAGGAGAAGGAAACCAAGCAAACAAAGACTTCCACAAAAGAGAAGAAGCATCGAGCTTCTAAAGCAACTAAAGCAGCTCCTGTGTTACGTTATGTCCCAGTCACCAAAAGAAAAGAGGGCCAATCACCCTTTTTAGGAGATGGAGAGTCAGTATTGGAAGATTTGCCGGGACTAACTCTCCCAATTGCTAAAATCACAAAATCAATAATCTCAAGCCAACCATTGAAAGGGTTCACAAGACCTTCCTAAGGACCGACTGTTGAACATGGGTCTTTGCCCACCAAACGAACCAAAGAGGGTTTTGACCCTAATGCATATAGACTCATGGCTAAAGCTGGTTATGACCATGAGAAGCCGAGTGGTTTGGGTAAGCTCATCCCTGAAGCCTCTGGAAAAGAAGAATATAAGGTGTTGAAGGCTAAAGGTTTCAATGTAACAAGTTCTAAGGCTGGAATTGAATACACCCCACCAACTTTTGTCCATATTCCCATCCGAAAAGCTAGTGTTTTTGTAATTACGGCAAATTATGAGGAAGAAGAACAATCTTCAAATCTATCAAAGAAATCATCTGTTTTTGATCGCATTGGGCGACCCACTTCACATATCTCAGTCTTTGATAGGTTGGGGATACAAGAAGATAACTCTGTTGTTGGCACTCAAGGCTCTATTTTCACAAGACTCAATCACTCAACTCTTTCTCAAGTTGACACTCGAGGTTCAGTTCTCACAAGGCTCAGTCATTCAATCCCTTCTCGACTCTCAAAAGATTTAAAGGCAAAGCGAAAGCAGAATGAGAGGACAAATTTCCTCCCTAGAGGTGCTAACGACGCACTTATTATTGATTAAGATTCAAATGAGATTCGAAACTCCATTCCATCTCGTATGAAACGTAGAACCATTTGGGAAGTGAATACTGGAGAAGCCTTGACTGTAAAAAGGCGTACAATTGTGACTACAAACCAAGAAGTTGAAGATGATGTTAAGGATGCGCCACCCATATTTGAGGAAGGCATACAAGCTACAGTTGATGAATTGAAGGAAACTAACACCGATACAACTAAAGATGGTTTGAGAATTGGCCCTATCAACGGCAAATTCTTGAAACGTTATTATGCCTAAAGATTGAAGTGCTCCTTGGTAAGAGCCTAAAACTGCCTATCTCAACATTGAAAGGGTACATGATGTTTTCCCATTACTCTTGAAAGTGTTCCCAAAAAAAAAAAAAAAAAAAAAAAAAAACCGCCTGGTAGGTTGAAAACCTTTTTATAAGGCGGCCTAGGCAAAAGTTAGGGCATAAAATAAATAAATAAATAAATAAATAAATAAATAAAAGCCCGCTAGGTTGAAAACCTTTGTATAAGGCGACCTAGGCAAAAGTTAGGGCACCATAAAAATAAAAATAAATAAAAAATAAAAAATCCCTTTTGAACTACGTGTTGACTTGATCTCTTTTCGGGTACGTAGGCAGCTTGGTATCATTTACTGAGTTCAGTTACATCCTCAAAAAAATCCCCTTTTGAACTACATATTGACTTGATCCCCTTTCGGGTACGTAGGCAGCTTGGTATCATTTATTGAGTTCAGTCACATCCTAAAAAAAAAATCTCCCTTTGAACTACGTAGTGACTTGATCCCTCTCAAGAGGTATGTAGGCAGCTTGGTATCATTTACTAAGTTCAGTCACATCCTCACAAAAAAAAAAAAAAAAAAAAAAAAAATCCCCTTTTAAACTATGTGTTGACTTGATCCCCTTTAGGGGTATGTAGGCAACTTAGTATTCTATGCTAGGTTCAGTCACAAGTTAAAAAAAAAAAAAAAAATCTTGAACCATGTGATGACTTGATCTCTCTCAAGTGCTACACAAGCAAAACTTAGTATGTCACACTAAGTGCAATCATAGTTTTGGGCGAACATCACTATGAGAAAGTCATTACAAGAAGACAATGCTACCGTATGAAGGTAAACATCACTGTAAAACATTGCTACCAAAAGGAATGTAAAGTCACCATGAAAGCAAATGTCATTGTGAGAATGTCGCTTGGCATCTCTAAAATGTGATTTCCCTCTCGTCTTTAAAGTCTAAGTAGTTCTACCTTTCACGTATAAAGTCTTGGTGGTACGTATCTCCTTACATCTTCAAAGATATGGTGGTATCTCCTTGCATTTTTGAAGTCTGGATTGCAACCCTTCAAAGTCATGTCACCTTGCATTGTCAAAGTTGGCATTGCATCGCCTCTCTTTTGAATTTCATTGCCTTCCTTCTAAGTTGTGGTGCCTTACATCGCTAAAGTTTGCATAGTGCTGGTGCTGCCTCTCATCTTCAAAGACTTGGTGGTATCTCCTTGCATCTTCGAAAACTTGGTGGCATCTCTTTGCATCTCTAAAGTTTGGACTGAATTGCCTCTCTGTTGAGTTAGATCACCTCAAATCTTTGAAGCTTTGGTGTTATCTTCTTGCATATTTAAACTTTGAATGGTGTCGCCCTGTATCTCTAAAGTCTGGTACTCATCATTTTATACCTTTAAAAAGTATCATAGCAAGAAGCCAATGCACATCCATTGCAAAGATACCAACGCACATCTTTGCTTGGACAAACTTTGTTGTTAAGATTGTCTTCATCTTCAAAGAAATCATCGTATCATAGATAGACTTTGTTGTTGAGACTGTCTTCATCTTCAAGATTGTCTTTATCCTCAAGGAAGTCATCGTATCACAGATAGACTTCGTTGTAAGATTGTCTTTCTCTTCAAGGAAGTCATCGTATCACAGATAGACTTCGTTGTTAAGACTGTCTTCGTCTTCAAGATTGTCTTCATCTTCAAAGAAGTCATCGTATCATAGATAGACTTCGTTGTTAAGACTGTCTTCATCTTCAAGATTGTCTTTCTCCTCAAGGAAGTCATCGTATCACAGATAGACTTCGTTGTTAAGACTGTCTTCGTCTTCAAGATTGTCTTCATCTTCAAAGAAGTCATCGTATCACAGATAGACTTCGTTGTTAAGACTGTCTTCGTCTTTAAGATTGTCTTCATCTTCAAGGAAGTCATCGTATCACAGATAGACTTCATTGTAAGATTGCCTTTATCCTCAAGGAAGTCATCGTATCACAGATAGACTTCTTTGTCAAGATTGTTTTTCTCTTCAAGGAAGTCATCGTATCACAGATAGACTTCATTGTAAGATTGCCTTCATCCTCAAGGAAGTCATTGTATCACAGATAGACTTCTTTGTCACTTTCTCTTCAAGGAAGTCATCGTATCACAGATAGACTTCATTGTAAGATTGCCTTCATCCTCAAGGAAGTTATCGTATCACAGATAGACTTCTTTGTCAAGATTGTCTTTCTCTTCAAGGAAGTCATCGTATCACAGATAGACTTCATTGTAAGATTGCCTTTGAGGTCATTGTCTTGGTAGCTTCTACTTGGCTTGACGAACAAAATAAGCTCTTGCAAGTTCTTCGTAGTGCCACTAAGTCATCATATTACTTATTCTAAATGGAAGTGGAACAATACAAAAAAAAAAAAAAAAAAAAATACACAAGGGAGGAAGCAAACAAGAATTTACCTCCACGGAGTTGCACAATAGTTATGAAGCCCAACAGATTTGCGTAATTGAAATCTCCAAAAGCTTGATGGAATTGTGAAGTTAAAATCTTTTGAAGCCTAACTTGTGAAACTTATTGCAAATTTTCAGAAGCAAATCTCAAAGTATTTATGAAATCTTGCTCCAACTCAAGAATGAGATGCCACCTATTCTTTGTGCTTCTAAAGAATAAAAGAAGTCAGTATCATGATTGAAGATCATTCATATAAAAGAATGAAAGATTTAATGGCAAACTATAGCAAAGCAAAGAGGATACTATGATGAGAACCTAGAAATCCAAAAGGGAAGCGGATAAAAAAAAGAAAAGAAAAAAAAAATAGAACAAATGAATGAAAAAGAAGGCACGTACCTGATCAGCAACAAGAAAAAGGAAGGAAAGGGATGTCCTTATATAGGTGTATGAAGGAAGAATTTAAGTGGGAGAATAAGTCTTGAGTTGTGTGTTCAAGTTCAAGTAGGACTCTTTGAGATATAAGAGTTCAAATCCTCATTCAGCTTGGACTAGAAAAAAAAAAAAAAAAAAAAAACGTGGCTCCTTGCATGGCGGTGTCTTGCATGTATTACATTGCTGGATTCTTGCATATATTATGACTCTTTTAAGTCTTGACATAATTATCCGAAATCTAGTTCTATTGGAACTCTATAAATGAGTAACATTAGAACTCTTTTAAGTCTTGATATACCCCCTGCCAATGGATTTGAACGTGGCATACCTTAAAGACTTCTCTTCATTCGACAATAGTATCTGACAAGAAAAGGAACCTTCGGACTTGAATTCCACGTTTTTTGCTTGGATGATTCTCAATTCGCAACTAAAGAAGAAAAAGTCGAGGAGCACCAATTGAGATAGAGTAAAAAAGATAGAGAAAGAGTAGTGAAGGCTTTGAAGTTTGAACGTGGCATACTTTAACTATTACACTTTGATAAGGAGTAAATCTCTTCTCATAGTGGGGATATTTGTTTAATTCCTACTAGGAGTCTTACTAAGACCACTTTGACTAGGAAACAAATTTCCTTCTTAAAGTTATCTTCGCAGGACACTTTGATTAGAAGCAAAGCTCTTCTCATGGCGGTAGACTCTTGCACATACTAAAGCCCTTGGAGGAATGGTTCTCCGGTAAGTTTGTCTGCTTGCAAATTTCCAAATAAATGAAAGGTGCTGAAATTAATTGCATCAAAGTATGAAGTTGGCGAGACTTACCACTTTCCACACTTAAAATTGTGGACATGAGCAAGTCTCGATGGGGCATTTGTAGGAGGCAAAATTTCAAGCCAATTACAAAATGCCACATCAAAAATTTAATGACAAAATTCTAGATTAATATGTCATTAAATTAATTAAATCAAATGATGACATGTGTCATCCAAATAGATATTACATTGGCATATTGAAATTTGCCACATGTCACTTGGCCCACAAAATAAAGATAAATTTCCTATTTAAAATTTATGGATAATTATCTTTATTAAAATAAATAAGATAAAGATAAATTTTTTATTCAAAATTTGATAGATAATTATCTTTATTAAAATAAATTAAATAGAGATAATTATTTATCTTTATTGATTATTATCTTTATCAAAATATGATATTTATCAAAATAGATAAATAAAGATAATTATCTCTAAGAAGAATTTGGGCCAATCAAAAGCCTACTACATACTTTCAAGTATATCAATTCAAAGTGGAGTTTATCCTCTAAATCACTATAAATAGAGGACATCCCCTTTCATTTTCAACATGAAGTTTTCAAGAGACCCAAGCTCTGGAGAAATTCTGTCTCAAGCATCTTTGAAGAACTTGAAGAACATTCAAAGGGCTTGAAGAACTTGAAGAACAATAAATCTCTAATAAGCACAAAGCTAGAGATTTGTTGTGAAGACCGTTCAATCCTTCTTCCAATCAAAGTCAAGGAGATCTCTTGTTCGAGTTCTTTGAAGTTCTATTGAAATTAAGCTAAAAAGCCTCCATAAACTCCAACAAACCTAAATCTTTGAAGCTCAACGGATCAAGCCTCTAAAGCCCCGAAGAACTTCAACCTAAGAGCCTTCACATTCGAAGACTTGAAGAACAATAAATCTTTAATAAGCTCAAAGCTAGAGATTTGTTGTAAAGACCGTTCAATCCATCTTCCAACTAAAGTCAAGAAGATTCCTTTTTCGAGTCAAGTTCAAAGAAGATAGAATCAGAGGATATTCTTTTGTAAAAGAATTGAAATAGAGATTGTACTCATTATACATCAATACAAAATTTATATTTGCAAACCATATTTCTTTTTCAATTGTTTGATTTTCTGCAATTGAGAAAAATTTGTGTTTACAATCATTGCAGCCAAGTTTCTGACAAAGCGAGCCCTCAATATTGATGCAATAGCAAGAACTTTTACTCCTCTTTGGCGATTGCGAAATGGCTTTCAGGCTTGCAAAGTTGGAGAACATAAAATGTTGTTCATCTTTGAATCAGCAAATGATAGAGATAAGGTCCTAATGCCAAACCTTGGAGTTTCGACAAACACCTCGTGATCATGCAGCGATATGACAAAAGTAAGGTAGTGGAGGAATTAAGTTTTGATAGGACTTTTTTTTGGGTGCAAGTCCACGGGTTGCTATACCGTTACATGAACGTAAAAGCTGCTGAAAAAAATCTGCCATGTCCTTGGCCAGGTATTTCATTCTGCGGATCCAACAGAAACAAAGGGGGGTAATTTTATAAGGATTAGGGTGTTGATGGATGTTACCCTGCCTCTTTGTCGTGGTCGGATAATTTCTATGGAGAATGGTAAAACCATGTGGATAACTTTCAAATACGAGCGCCTCCCAAATATTTGCTACTGGTGTGGCTGTCTTGATCACAATGATAGGGATTGTGATCTATGGCTTGAGAGCGAAGGTCACTTAACTGCTGATTAAAAGCAATACGGTCCCACTCTTCGAGCCTCACCTTTTGTTTCTTCACGGAAGGCTGTCGTCTCTATTCCAGGTAATCGAAACAATGCTCGTCTTCGAAACCGATTGATCGTGACACTGATGTTGTGGCTGAACCAGTGGTGATGAATGATGTGAATCCGATGCCTATTCATTGTCCAACGGCAGTGCGCAAGTCAGAAAGTCCAAGGGACAGCTTGCAGCAGCATTCAAGAGATGAATCCGTTACTTTGGACTCTCCAATTGTAGTGCAAAACGTACGGGAACCAAAAGTTTCCGTAATCAATAATACCATTGAAAACCCACATTTTTTGGAAAGTCATAACTCCAATATTCATGGGATAGCTGCCTTCCCCGATTTGTTTGAAGTTCAAATTAATGAGATTGATTTGGAGTTGACCAAATTTGATCACATTAAACTGACGAACCAATCAGCTACTATTGCCAAAAATACTTCTAGTCAGTCATGTGAGGAGCAAGAGGCAGCAAAGTCACTAAATACTCAGCGCATATGGACCCGATTGGCAAGGAAAAACACTGAAGGCAGTGCTCAGGAAAATGCAGGAAACACAGGGAGAGACAAAGGTGAATACATTGGTGGAGAAAATAGAATTTTTTCACAGGTTGAAGGTCCTTCTGAATTACCTCGCAAGAAGAAGCAGGTTTTAAGGGAGGAAGGGGTCTTTCATTCTATATTGGCAGAGGCTGGTAATCAGCCCTGCCAAGAATCATGAATCCCGGAGTAAGGAACTGTTGTGGGCTTGGGATCCTACGTATAGGAATGGAGCTTGGAAAAATTTTTCGAGCAAAAGTTCTTTCTGTAGTGTTCATAGCCGAAACACTTGCAGATGAAGCAAGGCTAGACCACGTAGTGCAAGAAATTGAGGTACAAGACAAAAGCCGTTGGATGGGGATTTGGTCAATCTATGTTCTAAATATGATAAAAAATTTTACTTGGATTGCTTGCTTTAAATCCCTTCTGATAAAGTAGAATTTGGTGCGATGGACCTTCATTGACGACCCTCACTGCAATAGATGCTGTGATACGAAAAAGCATTCCCTCCATGCAGTTTGTTTGTGTCCTTTGCTTGACACACTGTGGCTAAACAATGATTACTGGGCTTGCCAAATATCCAAACAGTTTCTGGACTTCAGGGAGTTGCTGTCTTGGATTATGCAGAATCACCAACAGCCAGTTTTGTTTGCATTCACGGCATGGGTGATGTGGACCAATAGGAGTCAGACCCGCTTGCATTTGTCGTGTTGCAACCTGCAGCAGATGATTCAAGAGTGTGAACAACGACTGGCAGAAATCCTCAATATCCACGAGCATCCTCAGTTCAATCATCCACAACCTCAGGCTCTTTGGCATCCTCCACCGACAACTTTGGTGAAGGTAAACTTCAATGGAAGAATTTTTTCAGGGGTGAACTATTTGGGTGTTGTTGTGGTTGTTCGTGACAGTGATGGATCGGTTATCACTTCTTTATCATAACTAATTTCGCAAGCTTATACACCGGATGAGATTGAAAGTATGCTATCCTTTTATGGTTCACTGCTAGATGTTGTATATCGATGCTCTTGTTTTTTTAATCAATTACGTTACTTTCATGTTAAGAGAGAATGTAATGGGGTTGCTAATAGTCTAACCAGATATGCTGCGCATATCTCAGACTTAGCTGTGTAGATGGAGGATGTTCCACCACAATGTTTTCCAGTCATCCAAGCTGATTTAGCTGGATTTTCTTAATAAAGGTTTATGATGTTTCTTTCTCAAAAAAAAAAAAAAAAAAAAAAAAAAAAAAAAAAAAAAAAAAAAAAAAAAAAAAAAAAAAACTTTACCCACCCTATTCTAAGTAATTTTTCTTCACCTCAAAAATTTGATGGAGGCAAGGATGAGTTTTGCTTGCCCCATCCTATCTTGCCTTACTCTCTGCCTTGAGATTTGGATTCTCTCTATTTTTCCATTGAAATGAAGAGTGTCCACTTAAAGGTTAGGATGCACTTCAAATAAATCTAAGGACCTAAAAGATGCCACCTCATTTAAAATCAAATAGTTTAACTCTCAGTTAAGTAAACCTAATTTAAGTTCTATTAAAAAAGAAAAAAAAAAAAAACACAACAAATATTGGAATCATCGTCCCTGGTTTTATTGCTTGAAGTGAAACGCTAGGATCAGCGGAGGCTGGCGAAGGAAGATGATCACTTTTCGGCGTTAAATTTCCTTACTTTTCTCATTGTCTTGATGAATCTTTTAATCTGGATTAGAATTCTTTCCCACCTTTTATTTATGTTTTCTCTTCTTCGTGCGGGTATTGACACTATCAGCATCAGATGTGAGCCATCTTTCTTCTAAATCTGAAATTTTGGACTCTGTCTTTATTCAAATCCCCTCCTCCACCTCAATCCAGTTGTTAAATATATTAGTAACGTGATGTGTTAGACCATATTATATATGCTAGAGTGGATGAGGAGGGGAAAACATAGAATAGGAACACCGTACCAAGAAAACAAGGGTTACGTATAACTTGTGTTACAATGAATCATAACATGAATATATATAGATGACTAAATCCTAGACTACTAGTACAAGTAAGAGCGGACTTGAGTTTATTACATTGGGCTAATATATCTAATATATCTCTAACACAAGTAAACAAAAACAAAAACAAAAACAAAAACGTTGTTTCAATTTTAAAAAATAAACTACAAACACTAAGGTAGCAGTAGTCATCCAACATTGAAAAGGAAATATTGTAAACCCAGCCAAGTAAAAAACTAAAAAGTCTGCGTTGATGTTTGATCGCCTCCACTAGCATAAAAAAAATCCCTCAAGATTGTTCATCAAAAAAATCCCTCAAGATTGATTATTGGTAAAATAAAAAAAAATAAAAACCTCAAGATTAGCACTAGCAGTCCTTTTAATGTGTGATGGCCTGGCTTCTCTTCAATATGCTTTAGGTGAAAACACTTTCTACATGTAACGAATGCCTTTAAAATTTTTATGCTTTACGCTCTTATAACCAATTATTTTTAGAGCTAATATTTGTCGTATAATCCAAGATAAAAATTGAATTTTTTTTGCCTAAGCTTAAAATTTGTTATGAAAACCTATATTTGTCTTTTGCTTGCCTTTTAATATATAGATGAAAGGTCAGCTTGAGGGTAAACCTTGAAGGCTTGAATCCATTGGATTGGGCTTGAGCGCTATCGTGGAAAATCTATAGAACAACGGGTGGGAATGGGCTAAATTGTTTTAAGAATGCAATGAGTTTCTTTCTTATACGTTGGAGTGTTTGATGTTTCTATTGAACGATGGGCCATCCCAAGCCTAGCCTTAAGTCCATTGGATTAAGATGTGGCTCAGCTCAGTTTGGTGTTTTGGTTAGGTTGGCCATTTAATATATTATGATTTATGAGAGAGAGAGAGATATTAGCTGGGGACCAAATCTTTCTAAAATTCTATTTAAGCAGAATTTTCTTTTGGGCTGAATAGTGAATATGGTCCATCTTGTAGATTTTTAGTTTGAAGATTACCCCCATGAAGTTCAATTAGAGGATCTTTTCTATTTTAATTGAAATGGACAGTTAGAGTTGGATTTCTTAATCTAAAGGATGGTATAAAGTTCAATTAGGATCTTTTCTATTTCTAGCGAATTTGAAAGCTATGCTTTTTTTTTTTGTTTTTTTTTGCGTGTATATATATATATATATATATATTGACATGTTATTTAAAATTTGTAACCATTTACATACAGTTTTAGATTTGTAAAATTTAATATGGAGCGTCACTTGAATTGGAGGATGGGTCTGTGACAAGAGCTGGAATTCAGTCCAACCGACCACATTTTGTGTTGGGTAAAAAAAAATTGAATGTATACCCTACTTATTATGATATTGCCTCTCCCTAATTTTTCTTCATATACTCGTGTCGTGTCCACACTCCACTGTACAACAAAATCTGACTTTCCCAAAAAAAAAAAAAAAAAAACACTGTTCAGTGTGGGTTTCCTAAAGGACAAGAAAATGAATATATATATATATATATATATATATTAAAATACTAAATATTTTAACACACATAAAGAGAGGAAAGAAAATTTTAAAAAAACTAACAATGGCAATAATGGCCCTAGTACATTTCATTTGAGCAGAAAAATTCACACGAACATCTAGTTTTTGTCTACTATATCTGACAATATTATACATACTATACACAATCTGAGTATGTTAGTTTGATTTGAATTGCCAAAACCATCTACAACTAAATTTCTCTCTCTTTTGCTTGTTTGCTCATTTTGTTATTTGATGGAATTCTCCTATTATAGTTTGTCTTTAGAATGTGTTTTTATAAAAAGCACAGTAGTTTAATAGTTACTTGCACGCCTCAACTTTTATTTACGGGGGTCAATATTCGACCCAACTCACGAACACAACATGAACCCATCACAGGTTTTTGTGGGTTAGGGTTGGGTCTTAACGAGATTGGGTCATAAACGGGTCAACTTGAAAGTGACACGACAAGAAAAGTGTCATAAGCGGGTCTACCCACATAATCCGCAATAGTTACTTGCACGCCTCAACTTTTATTTACGGGGGTCAATATTCGACCCAACTCACGAACACAACATGAACCCATCACAGGTTTTTGTGGGTTAGGGTTGGGTCTTAACGAGATTGGGTCATAAACGGGTCAACTTGAAAGTGACACGACAAGAAAAGTGTCATAAGCGGGTCTACCCGCATAATCCGCAATAGACACGTTTGACACGCTAATTTATTTGTATATATCCGAAATTACCCATTTAATACAACCTGTTTAACTCGTATAACAAATAAATATTCATTTTATTTTAAATTTGTCAAATACCTTTTATATCCAACCTATATTTTAAATTAAAAAAAAGTGCGTAATTACAAAAATTTACAAGGGATATAAATTGAAATTGAAACTTTACAAACCCTGAGGATATTATATTTTTATTGAATTATGTTATTTTGAATTTGGGTTGAAATGTATGCACTTTTTTTAGGGTGTAAAGAACTTATTTCTAAATAGATGTTATTTTTTTGTTGAATTATATTATTTTGAATATGGGTTGAAGATTTGAAGTGTATGCACTACTTTTGGGATGTTAAAAAAAAAAAAAAAAAAAAAAAATTTCTGGATGAATGTTATATTTAATATTATGCAGGTTGAAATGAATTGAGTTACATTCGTGTCAACCCAACACGACCTATTTATTAAGCGTGTCAAGTGGGTTAGGTCAAGTTAACCCATCTTATTAATAAGTCGAATTAGAGTTGAAGGATCATAACACGATTATTAAATAGGTCGGGTTTAGATTGAGCCATTTAGTTGAATGCCCCTACCTTGACACGATACGAACCCGACATTATAACCCGAATTGAGACCCTACTTTTATTAGCCTTTTCTTTGTGTCTTTATTGTTACTACAACATTAGGAGCAGGGTACCACCTAAAAGTCGGCTATTTGCCTATAAAGTCTTCTTCAACTCAACCGATCTAGTTTACTTATTGCTCACTCAAAATGCTGTGTTGTACCGTTTATTTGATTTGCTAGGTTGCAAATTACACATTTTTAACTTTGACATGTTAATTTTTAACCCACTTTTTTGAATTTGATCTCTCCTCCTTTTTTTTTTTTTTTTTTTCAATACTTTATTAATTTAGTTATTTTGTCTCACCTTTAACTTTAGTATATTTCATTTTCCAAAATGATGGTGTTAATTTTGCTGGGTTTGACAAAGCAAATTGGTAGAAAGACTAAATTAAAAATGAATAAAAGTTAAATAACTAAAATGAAAAAAAAAAAAAAAAACCTTAAACTTAAATGATTGAATTGAAAACAAGTCAAAGTTAAAAGAAGTAATTTATGTAATCCAGACTATTTAATTTCTAGTTTAGACTCAAGAATTTTGTGGCTATATCATATCACTCTATCTTTTGTGTAGGGTTGTAAATGATGAGTTGAGTTGAGCTGAGCCGAGTATTAGATGTTTATGCTTATTTATTTAATTTTGTTTTGAATACAAGCCGAGTTCAAGTTCATTATCAAACTATCTTATGTGTTCAAGTTTTATTCATATTCTTGTTGAACAACTTGTTTATGAGCTACTTCATTGATTTATTCTTTTTCCATATATAGTAAAACTACAGCTAAAATATTTTACCTATTCACAATTCAATTTTAATAATTAAAAATTATATATATATATATATATATATATATATATATTTGAGTTAATTAGATAGGATGATTTTTATTTATGAATTTATAAAAATTAGATTTATCAACTTTGTATTGACATCTTATGAGCTTATTTACAAAATTTTACAATCTTATATCAAATCTATACATTTATATACACACACACACACAATTGACTAAATGAAGTCTCACGTTGATAAACTTGTTCATGACCAAATTATTATGTTTGAGTTTACTTCTTTTATTAGTCAAATGACTCAAACCTAAACTTGAACTTAAACTTAACTTGTTTGCTAAAAAAACTAAACTCATTTAAGGCCCTACTTCCATTCACTATTTCATCTTGCTCTTCCTAACTATCTCTCTTCTTGACTTAGGTTTTACATGTGGGCTTTGAGGGGTTGGGCACTCAGTATTTCTCTTTCTTCCAATAAAGAGAAAGTTTATTAGACATAAAAAATTTGAAATCTATTGATGTGGCAGATTGTTAATGATAGGTAAAAAATTGATGCTATTGGTAGAGTTAGATGAGAACCAGTACTAACTTGCCAACTCAATTGTTATAAAAATTGTTGTCAATTTTGTGTGGGTATGCAAAGTGCTCTAGAATAAAATCATCTCGCAAATAAAGGAAAAATAAAAACTATAAAATTGTAACCCTTCCAAAACTATTCCAGAGTATAACAGGCTACCAGAACTTTCAAAATATAGTATTAAAAAAAGAAAAATAAAAAGAAGAAACTATAAAATATACATTGATTCAATATTTAATTTACAATGTGTCATCATCAGCAAATTACAATGTGGTTGCACATATATATATATATATATATATATATGATAAGACAATTCTTCTGTTCAAAAGGGGGATGTACAGTACACTTGAAAAATTGTACAATGAATGCAGCACTTAATTTGTCTTCTTCTTCTTCTTCTTCTTCTTCTTCTTTTTTTTTTTTTTTTTTTTTTTTTTTTTTTTTTTTTGCCAAAGTTCAATTTTTGTAAGACTGTAGGTGTTAGGGGCAGACAGAAGGAAATGCAAAAGCTAAAAAGCATCGATCACAAAGAAAAAGCTTATTAGATACCAGAAATAGTACCACGTGCAATTTCCATGAACAAGTTGGGAAGATATGTCTAAGAAGACACTGTCGACGCCGCAAATCTCTGAGGCCCCTACACTCCACTGTTCCTCCTGACCAAATATAACCCTACATCACCGTCCCATGAATGGTCAAACTTTGACCATTACAACCCCCCCTCACACACACACACATATATATATATATATATGCCAATGAAAACATGTTGATGTTGATCATGAATAATGATGATCCTATATGTATGTATATATATATATGGCCTTGGGACTTAAAAAGTCTTCAACGTTCTTTGATCTTGATCATGATATGCAGTCGGCATAACTTTATTGGTGAATCAACGGCCAATATGGAACTGCTAGCAACTTGACTAGAAGTCGGCATAATCCTATTGGTGCATTTCGGGGACCAAGATGGGTCTTTGTTCCTTTCTTGATTAAGGACAGTCTATTCTATAAGTTGTTGATTATGGCCTTTCTTCATTTCTTGTACGAATTGCATGGAATTTATTTTATATGGGCTTATATTTCCCCATGAATTGATCTTATGACTGGTACATTTACAAAATTCACAATTCAAAACATAATATTTTGTTTCATCGTATATATATATACCTCACATTTTTGTATTCACCATTAACTAAAAATATAGTCTATGGTAGTTCTCAATAATGAATGAATAGGATCATGAGAATTTACACACTCAAACCCCAAATTACAGTTTATATCAATTTTGAATTAATTACTAACTTAAGCACAATTGTTAATTTGATTAGCCAATTTATATATGCATAGATACACAAACACAATAGCAAATCTCAAAACAATCACAAACACTGAAACACCGTGAAGTGTTTTACAAAGAATAAAACCTAAAACTGAGCAAAAATCTCTCCACTGCCTACAATTGATTACACCAATCTTCTCACCTTGCTAGCCATTGGTTTCACACATTAAGCCGCCAACCACAAGACCAAGTCTCCTTGACCACTCCAAGGCCTCTTGAAAGTTTAGAGATTGCTCTAATGATTCTTAGCACCAAGCATTAATCAAGAACACTAAGGTTTCTATGTTTTTAAGGCTTAGGACTCCTCTAAAAAAATTTACAATTTGAAAGGGTGAAGGTAACTAAAAACTACAATGAGTTTTTCTCCTAAAGGAAAGTGGGATCTCTCTAGCTCTTCAATTTGAGAATTAAGTGTTTTATTTCTTGGGTTTTAGGATATATATGAGAGGGTTAATTGGATGATTACAACAAAGAAAAGGAGAAATAGAACTCTCTCAAGTTTGCAATTTTGCTTGACCGAGTGTCGACTGGGATTGCAAGTTTACTGATTTTCAAACTTTAAAACTCCCCTAATATGTCAATTTTATTAGCGTCAACAATTAACATGTCATCCACATAAAGTAAGAGCATGATAAACTCACCAGAAAATTTCTTTACAAAACACAAGGATTAAAAGTAGTCCCGGTATACCTATCCTCAACCATAAATTAATCAAATTCTTATACCACTATCTTGGATCTCGGTGCTTACTTGAGTCCCTATAAACTCTTTTTCAACTCACGTAGCATATGCTGTGTGTTTAACCTCGAAACCTTCCAGTTGTTTCATGCAAATTTCTTCTTCTAAGTCACCGCAGAGGATAGCATTTTTCACATCAAACTTTTCAATATCCAAATTCAAACTTGCCAGCCAAATTAACTCAAAACAATTCTAAAACAAATGGCAATAAAAACTTAATCTCTATTTTTATTATCAGGGGTGAGAAAAATCTCTTAAAATCAAAATCGTTTTTTTTTTTTGGTCTAACCAAACCTCTTCACAATCAATCATGGCTTGTACCTTGATTCAAAATTCAATATGAACACTCATTTATTTCTTTAGTGTTTTTCTTAGGTTCTAAAAGTTTAGAACAACTGACAAACCATGAGCACAAACTTATCTAGGTATAGATGTCTATAGAGTTTATTAGACAATGCTCAAGGTACTTCAAGTCAAAATACAAGAACATTCAAGCTAGGAATGACAACGGGTCGGGTTCGAGCCGGGTTTTTTCATACTCGGACCCGACCCGACCCGACCTGCGGGCCAGGACCAGTGGCCTGGACCTGGCTTTTTTTTTTTTTTTTTTTTTTTTTTTTTTTTTTTTTTCGGGGCCCAGACCCGCCCCGCGGGCTCCACGAGCCCCGCCTAGCCAATGGCCCAATCCGTGGCCCAATAAAAAAAAAAATGTTTTCCTGAGGAAAAAAATCACAGTAGCACAAACAACAAATCCAAGTAAATCTCAAATCAAATCCACCATACCCATTCATATTTCCTATTCACAGAAACCAAATACATTTGAAATCAAACTATTTTTTTTTTTTTTTTTTTTTTGTGTGTGTTAAAAACGACGATATCATTAAACTAAACAACTACATCCAAATCAGTACAAAGTCTGTTGAAATAAACTCCATTATAGTCATCCTCTAAGGTCTTAAGCAAGTCCACAGGCGGACTGGAAAACAAAAGGAAATTTGCCTCTTGATCAGCACATATTCTAGCTAAAATCAAACTATTCACAAAAACCAAATACATTTGAAATTAAAATCTAAAACAAGCACATGCAAGGAACATCAAATCTTAATAACTAAATCTAAATCCCCAAACCCACAGGTTAAACAAAGAGAATCTAAATCCCTAAACCCACTAATCAAATAAAGAAAATATGGAAGAAGAACATCAAAAATCATTGCTGTAATCACCGTGGTTGTGGCCGTTGGCTTTAGCTATCATTAAATTTGTTGCAAAGCAAATATAGAGTGCAATATTGAACGAAACTGGGTGAGATCGGAGAGGCTTTGAGGCGAGAATCTTAGATTTTTGTCTTCAATTTTTTCGGCAAAGAGAGTGAGACCAAGAGGTTGAGAGCATGAGAGCGGGGCGGCTGACATTCAGTGGCTGACGGCATGAGACATGAGAGGAGAGTGAGTGAGAGTGGGAGAGGAGAGTGAGTGAGAGTGGGAAGGGCGGCTAGGGGGCTGAGTGAAATGAGAGAATGAATAAGTTAGGGTCAGGGTTTATAAGTTTATATATATACTAGGGTTTTTTTGGTAATTTTATTTTTAAGCGGGTCGGGTTGGGTCTGGGTTCGGGTTTTTTTTTTTTGTAAAAACCCGAACCCAACCCGGACCCGCTTCAAGTTTTTTTTTAAAAAACCCATACCCGACCATTTTTTAATCAGGCTGGGTAAAATCCGGCCCATTAGGGTCGGGTCGGACTGGTAGGGGTGTCCAACTCAACTGGTGGCCCGACCCACCCGGTAAATCCGACCAGACCCGGGCTGACTGCCGATTGACTCGTCTACTCTGGCGGTCGGTGATGGGTTCTCTTCTCTAGAATTCGATCTAGGCGGTTTGGTCTCGGATCTTCCCCCCAAAACCCGAAGAAACTCGAACCGACCGAGCTATATAGCATTTTTTGGCAAGAATTTTTAGATCTAGCGAGATTTCAGCTAGATCCATGAAATCTCCACCGGATTTGGCAAGATCTTATCGTTTACGCTCAGATCCAGCTACAATATAATGGGTTTTGCTCAAATAAGGCTCAGATTCATTGAAAATATGATGGGTTTTCTTCAAATCTGGCGAAACTTCGATGGTTTTTACTCAAATCCAACGATGATTTGTTGTATTTTTGCTTGGATCTAGCGACAATTTGGTGTATTTTCGCTCAGATCTCGTGAGTTTTGCAAAAATCAGGTGACGATTTGATGTTTTTTTGCTTAGATCTAGTGATTTTTGCATAAATTCGGTGAAGATCCAGTGAAAAATACAGATCGCCGTCAAATGTAATCTCCGGCAGCATCATCGTCGGCTTCAACCGATTCGATCGCCGATCAAACAACTCCGATCTGACCTGACCCGTTGGTTTTTACGGTCGGCGGCGGGTTTACTCGTCGAAAACCTGATGTCATCGGGTCGATCCGGGTTGGGCACAAACCCGGCCTGGACCGACCCGTGGACACCCCTACGGATCGGGTATCTGCGGGTCGAGCAAAAATTGCCATCCCTAATTCAAGCTACAAAAAGGAGAGTTCAAATTCAGAGAAATTTGACTGATCAAAAATTAGATCTGACAGGTCGAAAATCACAGACATGAAATTTCTACAGAATTCTATTTTAGCCCAAATTCTGCTTAAACGTTTTGGGTTTCAAGTGTAACACTTCTAGTATATAAAGAAAAACCCTAACTACGTTTTCAGAGCTTTTTAGAGACTTTGGAGGTGCTCATGTGAGAGCTAAAAGATATTGTGCCTTCCTCTTTCAAAGTCACTACTGGAAATCAATCTCATATCATTAAAATCGGTAGATCTGAAGTTGCTGCAACAAGATCAACAATTACTAATGATCTAAACCTTTAGGGAGGTCTTGGAGTCACAAATTGGAGAGTTTGTGTTGCTAAACTTTTGAGTGGGATCTCAAAGTCACAAGCAGGGTTGCTTGTGTTGGTGTAAATCCAAGGAGAAAAGGAGTCTATGGATTCAGAGCTTGCACGTGGTCGTGTCAGTAAGTTACTACTGGAGGTAGCAATAAATTTAGGGTTAAATTTGATTGTAAGAAACTTCAATTCTCTTATAATGGATTTACTTTACCTTGAGGATAGTTAGGTCAAATCCTCTCTAGGTTTTTACCTTGAAACAGTTCATTTCATTAGTTTTCCAGGGTCATCATATCGTGGTGTTATTTACTTTTCCGCTTTTATGCATGATATGATATATGCTTGTTTAACCTAGATCTGAATAATAAACCTAATAATAAACTTGGTTAATTAATTAGGTTAAACAATCTGGTTTAAGGGGTCTAAACGAATAAACAGTTTTCTTGCCTTTAAATAGTTTCACCAACCTATAAGTGTGGTTCTCATGCAAGGATTAATTTTTTCAATATGACTTTCAATTACTCCTCTTTCTATTGATGTATCATCTTTTCTTCATCTCTAAGAGTAAAACTATGCCACTTTCTAGTCAGTGACAACATCACCTTGTTGGCAAAATTTTGCTTTAAATTCTTGCTTCTATTTATTGTTGCGGAATTCGTTTACATTAATCATAATTCTATGCATGGTATCACCATTATTTTTCCTCGTGGGTAAAAATTGCAAATGTTTTCTTTATGTTGTTAGATTATAAACAACCATAATATAATATTCTAGGATCTTGAATGGTCATGATTTTACAACTACACAAATTAATTATAAAGCTTACCTTGATCCATTGCTGAACTTTTTCTTAAGATCAAGTCTTAATATAAAGGGCACTTAATTCTTATATAATTGGTTTCTCTCTCTTGACCCTTTTTTCTCTTTAACTATACAATGTATGTGATAGGGTAACTAAATGTCTCTTTTATAAGTAGAGAGAGGACCAAATTCCTTGTATCTATAACCTCCACTTGCCCATCAAAGTTGGAGTTACTTAGGAAACTTACTTCTCCATTAACCAATGTTTTAAGGACATGTAACTTCTCATTGGCCCATATGATAACTTACGTCAAGGCTTAATAAGATTAACTATTAGGTGCACAATGGCACATATCCTCTTACTTTAAATTGATCATCATAAAACTATAATTAAATAACCCACTAATGTGAGTCATGGCAGTTCCATATCAATAATACGACATAGTTCATTCCATGTACAACAACACTAGCAACCTACTTAATATAGCCTATCAATGAGAACTGACTCAAAAGATCCAACAATAATATCTCTTTTGTTAGAGACTATTCCTATTATTATTCATTCATTATAATATATGTACGTACATAAAATAAAATAGGAATAATCAGAAATACATTTAATGAGATCTTTAAGTGTCAAAAGCATATAGTAACATTAAAATAACAACCATCATATTCTACGTTCAAGACTCATTCGATCCTTAAATGTTTTAGGAGGTAACCCCTTTGTCAATGGATCTGCAATCATAAGTTGTGTGCTTATGTGTTCTATTGACACTCGTTGTTTCCAAACTTCTTCCTTAACAGTAAGGTATTTCAATTCAATGTGTTTCACACCATTATAATACTTATTGTTTTTAGAGAAAAACACAGCTGCAAAATTATCACAATAAATTTTCAGTGGCTTGGAAATAGGGTTAACAATCTAGGTCTTAAGATAAAATTTTGCAAATTCAACTTGCATAGTGGATGTAGCATTGATAGTTTGCCTTTCCATGATATTGCTCTTCCAGCTAACATGAACAAATAACCAAAAGTGGACTTTCTATTATCAATGCATCTAGCAAAATCTGAATCTGAGTAACCAGTGACCTCAGGATTATCAGATCTCTTAAATGTGAGCATGTAATCCTTTGTGCCTTGCAAGTACCTCATCACTTTCTTTGTAGCTTTCTAATCATCCAATCCTGGATTGCTTTGGTATCTTCCTAGCATACCAACCACAAAGCTGATGTCGGGCCTTGTGCATGTTTGGACATACATTAAACTTCTTATTGCAGAAGCATAAGGAATTTCTTCCATTTGTTTTCATTCCCATTCATTTTGTGGGCATTGCATAAGGCTAAATTTGTCCCCTTTTTGAATTGGGGCAACCCCAGTAGAACATTTCTCCATATTGAATCTCTTTAGAACTCTTTCAATATATGCTTTCTGAGACAACCCTAGCAGTCCACGTGATCTATTTCAGAATATTTCAATTCCTATCACATAAGTTGCCCCAGCCATATCTTTCATTTAAAATTTCTTAGAGAAAAACTACTTGGTTTCATGTAATAAGCCATGATCATTACTAGCAAGAAAAATATCATCAACATACAAAATTAAAAATATAAACTTACTCCCACTAACCTTCAGAGAATACACCGATCAACAGTGTTTTCCTTAAATCCAAAAGATGTAATGGTATCATTAAACTTAAGATACCATTGTCAGGAAGCTTGTTTAAGTCCTTATTTTGATTTCTTAAGTTTGCAAGCTAAATGTTCCTTACTTTTAATGGAGAAACCTTCAGGTTGATCCATATAGACATCCTCTTCTAAACTCCCATTTAGGAAAAGCAGTTTTCACATCCATTTGGTATAACTCCAAATCATAATTAGCTACCAATGCCAAAATGATTCTAAGTGAGTCATTCTTGGATATGGGTGAGAAGGTATCTTGGTAATCAATGCCTTCTTTTTGAGTGAAACCTTTGGCCACAAGTCTAACTTTAAATCATTTGATATTGCCCTTAAAGTCATGGTTGGTCTTAAAGACCCACTCACTACCAACTTTCTTGTATCCTCCAGGCAATTCAACTAGATCCCAGATTTTATTTTGGTTCGTTAATTTCATTTCATCCTTCATGGCATCCATTCATTTAATAGAATTAACATCTTTTAAGGCTTGTGAAAATGAAACTGGATCCTTACTTATTCCTATATCAAAATCAAATTCACATAGATAAACCATATAATCATCAGAAATTACAGACTTTCTTTCTCGTAGGGATCTTCTTACTACTACTTCTTGTGGTTCTTCTACCACATGTTCATTGGTGAACATCTCATTATGGGGTAATGGTTCATTAATTCGTTGTTCAACATTGTTTGGCTATTCAAAAATCGTTGGAACAACAATTTCATTTGAAGTTATAGGTAGTGGAACTTGTACCTTAACTTCTTGAACATCCACATTTCGTACATTATCACTCCCATTGATTTCACCATTTTCAATGAATATTACCGGTTTTCAAGGTAGCCTATAAAGTAACCATTGATTGTTCTTAAGTCTAGAGTTTAGTTTCTTTTCACGTGGGTTATAAATTCTAGCCTCTGTTGGACAACCCCAAACACGCAAGTGTCTTAAATTAGATTTCCTTCCTATCCACAATTCAAAAGGGGTTTTTGAAAATGCCTTACTAGGAACCCAATTTAATAAGTATATAGCGGTCTTAAGAGCATACATCCACAATGCTAAGGGTAATGTAGAATTACTTAACATACTCCTAACCATATCCATTAGAGTACGATTGCATCTTTCAGCTACACCATTTTGCTGTGGTGTTTTTGGCATAGTGTATTGTGTACAAATGCCATATTTTTCAAGGAGTTTAGCAAATGGGCCTAGGCATTGCCCTGATTCATCATGCTTTCCATAATATTCACCACTTTTATCTGATTTAATGATTTTCACATTTCTTTCTAATTGCCTTTTTACCTTAGTAATTTACACTGCAAGGACTTCCATTGCTTGAGATTTTTCATGCAATAAATAAATATAAGTATAACATGAAAAATCATCTATAAAGGTGATAACATATTTTTCTTTACCGAAAGATAGAGCATCAAAAGGCCCACAAATTTCTATATGAATAATTTCAAGAAGCTCTATACTTCTTGTGGCACCTTTCTTAGTGTGTTTGGTTTATTTACCCTTGATACAATCCATGCACACACTAAGATTAGTAAAATCTAGGTTTGGGAAAATCCCATGCTTTACTAGTCTCTCTAACCTTTCTCTGGGAATGTGTCCTAGCCTTTTATGCCACAAATTTGAGGAATTCTCATTAGTTAGGCTACGTTTAGTACCAATACTACGATGCAAGGTGAGAAGGGTTTTAGCAAATTCATCATGAAGGTTAAATTTGTACAAACCATCAGAAAGAATATCAGAATCAACGAAAGATGTATTCTTAAATAAAAGTTAGTAAAACTTTTATTCCCAAAGTTTATGAAATCTCCATCAAGATCAAGTTTAGGCAAAGACTAAATTCCTAGAAAGAGAAGAAACAAAAAATGTTTGAAACAAATCTATGTGATTATTGGTATCTAGAAATAAATGATAAGTACCAATGGCTTCAATTGGTGCTTTCACTCGATTTCCCATCAATACAAAATTCTTATTTGGATTTATGGTCTGGATTGAAAGAAATCCCTGCATTGTATTTGAAATATGAGTAGTAGCCCTAGAATCAAGTCACCAAGTATTAGAAGGAACTTTAGTTAGGTTTGATTCGAAACATATAGAAATATAACCTTTAATTAAATATTTACCTTTTCTTCTAAACCATTGCCTACGTTTTAGGAAATCTTTCTTAAAATGTCCAAACTTTTTACAGAAGCGATATTTATAATTGCCATTTTCCTTCTTTTAAGGCTGACCAGTTCAATTAGGATCACTTGCTTTTCGTGATCGATGCTTTAAGCCTTTTTTAGGTTTCCTCCATTTTCTTTTAACTTCTTGATTTATGAGATGAACTAAATGTTGCTCAAGTTGCTTGAGTCTTGCCTTTTCTTGATTAAGCATAATGGCCAATTGATTTACATTCCACTTATCTTTAATAGTGTTGTAATTAATTTGAAATGGCCCATATTGAGGAGGCAAGGAATTCTATATAAATTGAACGAGAAAAAACTCATCCACATTCATCCCTAGAGTCTTTAATTGAGTAGCCAAATTTGTCATTTCAATGGCATTCTCTTGTATCCCATGCTTACCATCAAATTTCATGGTGGTAAGTTTTGCCATTAATGTCCTTGCAAGGGACTTATTGGTTGTTTTGAAATGGTCTTCCACATTTGAAAGGAATTCTCTTGCACTATCATTTTTAGGAAGTGTTGTTTTGATATTGTTTACAATGGTCATTTGTTTAAACATAATACTTAGTCTATTTGATTTTTCCTATGCTTTGTAGAAAGCCTTTTTCTTCCGCACTACTTGTATCAATAAGAGTAGGCGGTTTCTCAAATCCAAGTGCTATATCAAGATCTAGTACACCGAGATGAAATTGAACCTGTTCCTTCCAATCTGAGAGATTTGTTCCATTTAGCATGGGAATAGACGAAGCATGTGAATGTAGTGAAACAGGGACTGATATTGCAAACAAAATAATAATATATGCTCACTACATTAGTGCTAAGAGTTGTCGATTAAGGAACAATAAATCAAAATGAAACACATGTTTTAACAATGATAAATAGTATTACCGTGATCACCTTTGGGCTATTCTTATGGTAACTATTAAATAGTTAAGGTGATTCCCTTTCACCTAATAGGACTAATTAATAAAATATTCATAATTTAGCTGGTCCATTACCATTGGGTATCTGTTCCAATCTCAACCATGAATATTCATCAATTATCCTATTCCAATTTATTAATCACTTGAAAGTGGTGCACCTTTGGGCCAACCTATATTCTTGTGATTAAAAAATTATGATTTGCGAAGTCACTAATTTTTTAACACTAGGGAATAAAATTTTGACTTGTTATCTATGCATCTTTCTGATTGGGCCACTTTGGTGACTACTAATACATATCATAGTACAGAATCCAAATCAAAATTAATGGCCTTGCATAAACATTAAATTAATGAGATGCATTATAGCAATACATATATAAAAGTTTGTGCTATACATGTTTACATCAAAACAAATCAGTACCTTCTTTCATAAAAGACATCAATAAAATACTTGATAGAACAGTAAGTTATAGTCTTGATAATATTAGTAGTTTATTACAACATTAAATAGACTAAATTTAGCAATTCAACATGCATTGCATGTGAAAAGTGAACATAAGGCGGAAAAATTAATAATGAATATTAGCTGACAATCTCAAAGTATAAAAGAGTTCATACCATAATTATTCATGAGTGTCAGATGATATTATATTCTCAATTTTAAGATATGAATTTTTAACATTAAACATTAAAGTTGTTAATCTTTAAAGAAATAATTAAATAAACTAGAACCAAATATAGTAGATATTTGTAATGCCACAAAGTTATTAACTAATGGAAAAACAAAGTTCATATTATCCAAACTTGATCCATGATCACATAAAAAACGTTAATTGCTTTCACAAATCCAAAATCATGATCATGAGAATGGAAACTATAATTGTTTATAATTGTTTTTAATGGAAAAACACAATAATTCTAAAACACAAGCTCTGATATTACATTTAAATGTTTTCTTTATGTTGTTAGATTATAAACGACCATAATATAATATTCTAGGATTCTGAATTATCATGATTTCACATCTACACAAATTAATTATAAAGCTTACCTTTATCCATTGCTGAAATTTTTCTTAAGATCAAGTTTTAGGATAAAAGGCACTTAATTCTTATAGAATTGGTCTCTCTCTTTTCACCTTCTTTTCTCTTTAACTATACAGTGTATGTGATGGGGTAGCTAAATGTCTCTTTTATAGGTAGAGAGAGGACCAAATTCCTTGTATTTATAACCTCCACTTGCCCATCAAAGTTGGAGTTACTTAGGAAACTTACTTCTCTATTAACCAATATTTTAAGGACATGCAACTTCTTATTAAACAATAACATATATGAAGTATTAAATGGATACGTTATTAGATGAGACAATTTATTTTTACAAAAATAACATGCTGCATGATGTTATGTCATTCATCTTTGTTTAGCATATCATGGTGGCCAGGTCTAAGTTTGATTTGCAAAGGTTATATCGGTATATCTTATGATAAAACACATTGCACTTGTACTTGTATTTAGGTAGTTCTAAGTGGGTTCAAGTAGACCATAAGACTTATATATCAAGTGGCATGATTGAAGATATAAAGATTACTCAAGCTTCAATGCAGAAAAGAAAAAACAGGAAGTCTTGATACCTAACTCTAGACCTCTAGATTTATTAAGATTTAATGAATCGCGATCCCTGCAGCCTTAGTACTTCTCGATCTATCTAGAAAATCAAGTTTCGACTGTTTAGATCTGTTTTCGGCCCATGATGACCAAAGCCTTCTATAATTTTGTGCCTAAGGCTTTCAAAGTTATAAAAGACTTATTTTATAGCGTCATCATATAGAGAGACAGATAGAGAGACATATACTGTGATACATGCTTCTGTGAAGTTGCTGCGACTCTTATGCGCCTTAGGGTTATGTACCAAATTGCTTTAAGATCTACAAGCGTGGATTGAAGAACTTTATACCCAACAACAACTCTCAAGTTGCTAGTGTTAGTCACGTACTGAGATTCGTGCAAAGGAAAGAAGTCTCTATAAGATCAAGTCTAATTGAGGATTGGAGCAACAGTTCAACTGTAGGTTGGTATTTTGGGATAGGCTAGGTTGTGGCAAAGTTTTTTATACTTGTAATTACTTGATTCTTGATTAGTGGATTCTTTAGGAGTAGTGACTTGAAATTTACCGATGGGGTTTTTCCTACGAAGGTTTTCCCTATTTGTTATCAAATCACCGTGTCAAATTTACTTTTTGCAGCACTCTAGATTTTTTGGTGATTTGTTTATGCCTCCACATTATTTGCATGTAATTTGATCCAATTAATCAACTTGGGTAATTTTTGAATTAATTAACTGTGGTCAATCTATAACCCAACATGATTGAATTTGAATATATATGGAACTTGTGACCATGCTTTATAATATTTTTCCATGAGTTTGTCATGTGTTATAAAATTGTGCATGTGACATATTTATGCTTACCAATATTTTGTTTTGCTTTGTTTTGTTTGTTTTTGTTTTTGTTTTGTTTTGTTTTGTTTTTTGTTTTTTGTTTTTTTGGGCTAGTATACAAATATTTTTTTGTTATTAGTTATGTTATTCTATGACTTATTTGGTCATTATTAATTAAAATCTCTCTTGCAGGAATCAATATTTTTTTTCAATTTTTTTGAGAGAGTTTTAATTTATGGTGTCCGCTTCTGATGATAACTTTTTATCATCAAATCAAGACATCAATCAGTTTTTGGTGTAGACGGTGATTAATTATAATTTTTAATGCATTATCAAAAGGGTCCACATCTAATTATCTCTTTTCCGAAGATAGCTACAAATATGCCTAAGTAACACATAGGCTTTTGGCATGTTTTGTGTGTAAGACTTATTTATCAAAAACATTCTAAATTATCTTATTTTCCACAATATTTTTCACGTTTATTGAAGTGATTAAGTGTGTGTAGTTGACACAACTTTTTACATAGACCCTCCATGTTTTTTTTCCAACATTCATAGCTCACTTTAACAATTATGTAAAATGTGGTGAAAAAAAAATTGTCTTTAATTTTAATGTAAATATTGAGTAGTTGGATCATTTTATTGAGAAAGACCAGTCTAACGTCATCATGCCTATTCTCTTACTTCTAACTCCAAACCCTCTTTGATTAGCACGCGATAGACTTCTTTAAATTAGACATTGCAAAACAAGTTAGGATTCATTGACTGGACTTGACCCCAGATTTTTTGACTCAAAGCAAAAACTAGTTAATCCATGACCTAACCCATTTTCTTGTAGGTTAACCCAACCTAACCTGGTTAAGCTGTGACTTGACCCATTAAAATTCCTTTTTTTGGGTAAAATAAAAAATAAAATTAAGACATGGTTGTTTACTTGTTTGTTGTGGGCTTAACAATGCACAACTCAAATTCAATTGATAAATATAATGCACGTGATTGATATTATTTAAAAAAAACATAAAATTTTAAAACTTTTTTTGGATGACGCTATTAATATATATTTTTAACATCATTCAAATACCATGAACTAAGAAAAATAATTGAGAAATTAATCTTATGGAATGCAAAAAAATTAAAAGATAAATGATTGTGGCATTATTCATGTTTGAATAACTTGATAAGTAAAAATTTTTAGATATCAAATGACAAAGTACATGCTAAGATAATTTGGTTACAGTAGAGTTAAAAACATATATTTGAAATTATAGACATATATAAGAAGAATTCATAAGTGTAAAAAGAGTGAAGTTGAAGTATATAAATGAAATTGACATAAATTATGGATGCTTAAGCCTATTTTTTGATAGTCCACAGCTAAAATAAACGGATTTTCAAAATAAAAGATGATATTTCATGGAGTATCTGTTGCTTAACAATGACATGATATTCATAAAAGAGACTATATATAAATAAATAAACAATCAAATTGTGAAGTATATTTACAAATTGAAGTAGGGTGGCAACCACATTGCATCTAAAATTAAACACAACTATTAGACTATTTTTCAAGATATTAGATTATGAAATTAGTTTTTAAGATCGTAAATTTCTCATATGTTTTTATACTTTGCCAAATTAGCTATCCAACAGGGCATTTGTAATTTTATATATATATATATATATATTTTGGGATGTTGATATTATGTAGAAGTGAAACTTGTTTGTTTGTTTTAATTAGATTTTCAAATGGTAGACTAGACTCTTTTGTGTTTGTGCTATTTCTTTTGGTTAGCAACGTAGGGATTTATATAATTTTATAATTATTGAACAAATATTAATTTGTTGAGTTGAACTCTTTTTTGATATGGGCAGTGAATTCAAATAAATGAGTAAGTAATTTGTTGCATGACTTATCAAGTGGCAAATATATGTTTAAAAAAAAAAAAATCATGTGAAAAATAAGGGTCAAGCTAACCCGCAACCTGATTGATTTTACCCGTTTTTAATCCGCTTAAAATGACCTTTTGTTTTTACCTGAGTTCATTTTTGACCCGACCAGACCCGGCCCCAATTTTGCCACGTCTACGTTTAATTATGTGATCGATGTTAGTTCACTGATCTTGAAAACCACACCGTGACTACTACAACCCTAAACATATTTGAGTGATGTTAGGACTTTTATAAATTTATTATATCAAACACAAGGGAAATTTCTAATTAAAAGATCTATTTAATATATAGTTTATGTGAAATTAATTATAATTATGTCATGTTAGTTGGTAAGTAATATTTTATAGTGAAATTAATTGATAATTAACTTTATCGTTCTTCAAATTATTTTAACTTGAAATATCATGTGATTTGTGAACTGCCACACTTTTGAATAAGCCCAAGTCACCCGTGTATTGTAGACTCAAATTTTAACATGGACCCATATAAGACACATGTTCGAACTGAGAAATTTTCACTTTATTCGATGTGTGATTCCAACCTTGTACAATCATTTTCACAAACCTACTTTTTTTTGCCTTTTCATTTTCTTTCTCTTGTTTTTTTGGTGAACTTAATTTTATTTATTTATTCATTAGAATGTGATAAATTTTGAATCTAAAGCATATTTATCCATAAGAGTTATATTTACCTTAACTAAGAGCATGATTGCTATATGTTGGGGTTTTTAGACCCATTGGCTGATTTTATAGCGGAATTAACTCAACTTCAAATAATTAACAAGGATAAATTATTATGTACTCTCAGAATATTATAAATGCGTACTTCCTCCTCTCACATGAATGACGGGTCTTACTAATTAGATTCATGGTGGGACTCACCATTTATGTGAGAGGAAGAAGTACGCATTTATGGTACTCTGGGAGTACCTAATTATTTTCCATTATAAATTCATATTAGTTTTCAAGTTAATTGTCATAAATTAAATATGTCACCAATAAAGCAATAAATAATTAATTCAGCAGAAATATCAGAAGACAATAATATGATGACCTAAGAAAACTTATGTAACAAACTGTTTCACAATAAAAACGTATAAGAATTTAACTTATCAATCCCAAGGTAAATAGATCCACTAGTATAAAATTGAAGTTTATACAATAGATTTAATCATAAATCTACTGTTGCCTCATGTAGTACTTACTAATGTGACCATACAAACTCTTCGTTTGTGATTCCAAGAAAACCTCTTAAAGGTTTAGACTAGAAACTTTGATGTAGACTGGATTGCTTTATAACTTCAAACAAGATCTGCACTATGGTAGCAACAACACTATGTTGATTTTTCTCTATTTGCTCTTGAATTCTCATGGGCTGAATAGGTAGAAACTTAGATCTACTCTTTGAAAATTTTATGGTTTCTACCTTTCTAACCTCTTAATAAGTTGTGTTTAATGGGCTTTTATGTAGATTTTACATTAGAGTTACAAAAACCCACGTGTACAGTTAACTTAATAAATCACATCATATATGAAAAGCTGAATTTGCGTTTCTCAATCAATTGAACTCATCTCGATTGGTCAAACTTACAGATTCTAGGATTTCTTAAGCAGATTTTGGACTTATAAATTTACATTAAGAACTCAACAAAACTCAATTTCTTTTGTCATGGGTTGCAAACACCTAGTTCGTTGGACCTAACACTATCTTTTTGTTGTGAGTAATACTATTAAGGAAGGAGGTAAGACAATATTTTCAAATTTCAGGCTTATCATACTTGAACTCGAACGCAAGGTACTATCTTCCACAAACGTAGTTATCTTAGATAGTTGACACCAACTTGAAAAGGCCTTATTAATTAAATAGAATTTCAACTCATGATTAACTGTCCACATTCTCTCCCTTGAAAACCTATAAAACGACAATCTTTAGTTGTCGATTTATTTATTTATTTATATTTCAAATACATACTGAAAATGATAGGATCAATTGCCAACTAAACTAAAAGTTAAATTAACAACGTGTCCTGCCTCTCATACTTCCTTTCAAGTTGAAAATGATATAACGAATTATTACTGGTAAACAAAGTGAAAGTATGACATACCTACTTTTGCTTAACAGACAAAGTGCAATTTGTCTGCATCATCACTTAGTGTTAGGTGGGTCCAATTTGCATGTATCAAAGGCAAAAACTTCAATTCATTTACATATGTGCTTCATCATGACTCAGTTTATATCAGAGAATAATCTCTATCAGGATAACGCTATGATTAACCTTGGAACCCCCCTTAACTCCCCAAAAATTTCTAATAAAATGTTTAATGACCTATATGGATTATTTATCAAAATTAAAATGTCTATGAGTTTAACTCCCTCAAAATATATATATTTTTTTGAATTCTTCCCCCGAAGAAAGAAAAGGAAGACTTTTAAGGAACTTAAAAAGAATTTTACAAGATCTAGTATTATTATTATTATTATTTTTTGAAGATAATAAGATTACAAATATATTATACAAATTCTATAAAAGTGTATTCAATTTTTTTTTTAATAAAAAACTTAATAATACATGAGAGTTCTTAAGTGGTCCTTTTATATGGCTAAAAAACAATTATTGTTAAATAAAACACTTATTTGGTATAAATAATAAATTGTGGTTTAAGAAGTTTTAGGTTTTGACTTATGTGATTGATATGCATAGTTTTTGTGTGTATATATATATATATATATTTTTTTTTTTGAGTACTCAATTTATTTCTTGTTTTCTAGTATTTTGTTGATTTACGGGATAAGAAAGGGTGCAAGGCCCCAAAAGATGTCAATTGAGAGAATGATCAAGTTTTTAAAGATATTAGTTGAAATGATAATTTCTTAAAATGATTCTTGATTGGCGTATAACTTTGTTTTTTTTGGTCAAATAATTGCTATATATCCTAGGTATATGGTGTATTCTATGAGTTTGTAATGTGCTTGGTGAATGAAGTTACTTTTTGAAATAAAATTCAAAGGTTCAAAAATTAAAAGGGAGAAAAAATTATCTCAAAACATGTAAAGCAAAACATATATTATAGATTCCACACATAAGTACTGAGTTTCATTTCAAACTTTTCTATAAAATTTATAAATCTTTCATTTACTAAATAATATATGACTTATTCAATTTTATATGAAAGAAATTATCTATTTAAAAAATCTAAGAAAGAAATTGAATAAAAAATTTCTGTGGTATTAGTTTAGGTATCTCTAGAAAGTACGAAAATATGGTTTACTCACATTTTAAAACAAAATAGTGAACACGTTCATAATTACATATGAACATGTGTGTACGTTTATATATTAACAACCATTTTCAAATAAAATAGAAAACACTTATTTGGATTCCTTGCTTCTTCAAGTTTGGGTTTAGTGGGTAGAGTGTCATTATGATCACATTTAAGTGAAAGACGCTAACCCAAGTTGCCCCTCTTTACCCATTTCTCTTTCATAAAAAATAATGTAGGTGTGTGAGAGCGAGGTTTAAGTATTATTATTTTTATTACATCTTTTGTTTTTATGTCCAAATTAATTAATATGGGTTAAAAAAAAAAAAAAAGACAACAAATTAAATACCTCCTTTCCACCATCAAATTAAAAATGAACAAATCAATGAATTGTACTGATTCAATTAGATTGAAGTGAAGAAATCAATGAATAATATCGATTCAATTAGATGAAGCACGTCATTTGTCGTGTGTAAAGTTATATAAGAAAATTGTTCGAGCATAATCTAATGGATTGCTCTATTAATTGTCCACGTAAGCATGTTTTGTTGCGATTCCAATGTTTTCTTTTGAAGTATGAGTTTATAAGCTATATAATGTCGGGGAAGATAGCAAAATGCTTTCCCATCAGGGAAACTAGCACTTGGATTAGATGGAAAATAGTTTTCCTCTTTGATTATAAATTTGATGATTACGTACGTTTTGTGGGTTCATATATAGTGAGCTTTTTGAAGGACTGACTGTTAAAGCCAACTCGACTAGTAGAACCCAGGCCAATCAATCCTTACAAATTACTATTATTTAATTGAATTAATTATTAAGAGAATTACGGGTCAAAATTCAAAGCACAGCTGTCTCGTGGGAACAGTTTATTTAACTGAAATTAAAAATTTTTTGTTGAAAGTATAGTAAATAAAAGTAAAAGTTAGATGAATATTATAGTGAAATTTATGAATAGTACCAAAAAGTACAATAAAAATTATAAATAATAGTAAATATAAACTAAAATTACAAATAAGTTAAAATTTTCAAGTGGTTAAAAACAGACACTAAACTAGTACTAATATTACACGACACAGCCGCAAATATCGAAACCAGAGATTTGTTATTATTAACTAACTAGTCGCTAACTCGTGCGATGCACGAGATAGTTAAATAAAAGGACAATTAACCAACATCACGTTAAAGTAAAAGAATTAGTGAGAGACTGATTTGCTCACCAATAATTTAAAAGAAAAAAAGATTGATATAATAAAATCTAAGAAATTTAGAAATAGAAAATTGGGTTAATAATATGCATATTATAGACATTTTGCTAGTTAGCGTTTAAAAAAAAAAAATGGATCTGTCATAATTAAATAAAATACAATGGGAATAAATATTTAACTTCTATGCTTTTCTATAGTTTAGAAGTGTTGTCTAATGTTGAATGTTATTGGTTGTAAGAAAATTTTTTATAAAATGTTAATACCATATATATATGCTTATATTGTCAATGTCTCACTGCAGGTGCATAGTTACTGAAACCTACAAAGTAATTTACAATTCTTAAATTAATAAAGCAAAATTTCCAAAAGTTATATATATACACACACTCAAAACTGATATAAACTACAAAAATAAAAACAAATTTTATTTAGTCGTATTAATAACAATATAAACAATTCAAAACATGAAACATTATCAAATTTATAACACATAATTCCATTATCTTTTACGTTGAATCCAAATAAATAATTAATTGAAATTAATCCAAACAAATAATTAATCAACCAAAAATCAAAGCTTTAATTAAGAAAACAAAAAATCACATGAACCCAAAATAAAAATTCTCAATAAAGAAAAAACATATAAAGTAAAGAATTAAGATCAACTTACTAAGACGCAAATACCAAAAACCCAACACTTAAACCTTCCAAATTTTATAGAATCTCCAAATTCTACTTCAAAACCAAACAAAATCCTTCAAATTCAAAAAATTCATATATAATATATCAAATAAAAATTTACCACACCTTGAGTTGGAAGACATAGGTTGCAACTTTGATTTTTCTTCAAAAAATAGAGATGCTTCATTTGCCGTATATAATATAAAATAATTATTAGAAATTTCAACCCAAAAACCAAACCCACAAAAACACTATCAAAATATAGAGATTAATCCAAACACTTAGAAGAAAAAAAAATTCTAAACATAACAAAACAATAAGATAGAATGAAAATTTCAGGTACATATGAAAGCAAATAAAAAAGACAAAACCTACTTTTTTTTTTAGTTGAGTCTCTCTGCTTCTCATTTTTTTAATTTTAAAGTGAAGTTAAGTTTAGAATTTTGAGATGGTAATTGTTAGGGTTTTAAGGAGAGAAGAGAGAGTCCTACCAGGAGTCTAAATAATATAAACAATCAAAATATGGAATATTATCAAATTTATAACACCTAATTCCATTATCTTTTACGTTGAATCCAAACAAATAATTAATTGAAATTAATCCAAACAAATAATTAATCAACCAAAAATCAAAGCCTTAATAAAAAAACAAAAAATCACATGAACCCAAATAAAAATTCTCAATAAAGTAAGAACATATAAAAATTTACCACACCTTGGGCTGGAAGACATAGGTTGCAGTTTTGATTTTTCTCCAAAAAATAGAGATACTTCATTTGTCATATACAATATAAAATAATTATTAGAATTTCAACCCAAAAACCAAACCCATAAAAACACTATCAAAATATAGAGATTAACTCAAATACTTAGAAGAAAATCAATTCTAAACATAATAAAACAATAAGATAGAATGAAAATTTCAGGCACGTATGAAAGCAAATAAAAAAGACAAAACCTACGTTTTTTTTTTTTTTTTTTTTTTTTTTTTTTTTTTTTTTTTTTTTTTTTACGTGAGTCTCTCTCCTTCTTATTTTTTTAATCTTAAAGTGAAGTTGAGTTTAGGGTTTTGAGATGGTAATTGCTAGGGTTTTAAGGAGAGAAGAGAGAGTCCTACCAGGAGTCTCTTTTTTTTTTTTTTTTTTTTCTTAATCCTATAGTTTTTTTTTTTGGTGAGTCCTTTTAAAAAAAAAAAAAAAATTCAAACCTAAAGTGAGTCATTTTTTTTTTTAAATTCTAACGTGAGGTATCTTAAAAAATTATAATTAATTTTTAATCTTCAATTTTATATTATATATAGATAATAATAATGATGTGATAGGTCAACAAAATATATCTAATAGAGTTTTACTTAAACTAAACTATTGTAACACTAATAAATATAAGAAGATATAAAACCTAGAATAAAAAAAATATAAAATAAAAAGAAACTATTTGGTATTTTTGTGATAAGTTGATGTAGGATATTGTTATTTTGGTATTTTTATGCAAAAAACGTTATTTTAGGTCTAGGTGATTTATTTCCTTGTTTTTAGGTTCTTTTAATATTTTTTTAGGTCAAATTTGATTCCCATTATGGTTAGGTATTAATTATGGCTTATTTTAGAATATATTTTCTTGTCCATCAAGTTTTATGGAGCCCTTAAATAGGCCTCTAAGTTTGTATACGTTTTTCAATATTATTGATATTAATAAAAATTCAAATTTTTGTCTATTGTTTTTCTGGTAGATTCTATATAAGATATAAAACCTAAAATAAAAAGAAAAAGAAAATAGTGATGATGTGGAAAATTGTGAGAGTTTCAGAAACTTCGGTTTTATATATATATATATATATATAGATATATAGATTAAATGGGACCAGTCGGAGACTTTTTTTTTTTTTTTTCTCAGCTGCCTGTACGCCTAGGTAGCGCTATATATATATATATATATATAGATTGAGAGGATCAGCATTTTTATGGAGTGGAGTGTGTATGACACTGGCGGAGCCAGAGGGGGGCGAGGGGGGGCACCTGCCCCCCCTGACTCCTCAAATTTTTTAGTAATAGTAATCTAAAGTAGTTATTTACTGACATGGAGGAAACAAAAAAAAGAAAGAAAAAAAAAGGACTTTTACTTGTTGGAAGTGACCAAATTAACCATTGCTTTTGTCTTGTCCTACTGCAACTTGCACCTATTTCACTATTTTTTATTTTTTGTTTTATATCATTATGTACACCATTTTTACTATTTATGATACTTTTGACAGCATTTTATCCTTGAATGATGTTAGAAATATTACAAATTTTACAACTTATGTCTTACAAATTGACATGTCACAAATCACAAAAAATTCATTTCGAACATTTATTCATTATATTTTTTAAGTAACACTAATCACATTCTTACTTCGTCAATTTGTAAATTTTTAGTAGCTATGAATTGGTTATTTTTGTTTATTTATTTTAATAATATGAAATATATTCGTATTTGCTTACAATTGTTTATTTATTTTGTTATTATTGTTGAATAATATTTTTTAGATTAATTTCACTTTTAATATCATCTTTTAATTTTGCCCCCTCTAAACTAAAATTCTGACTCCGCCATTGGTGTATGATATCCAGCAAGTGAAAAAGCTAGCTAGCGTTGACGGGTTCTTGAGAAATTTAATGCACATGCAATATATGCATTGCCGACATTCGGTATTTACTTGGTGTGTCGTGTGTGTTCCTCATCACCACTGCTTTGCTCGCTGTGATAGCGCCCCACCCCCCCGCGGCCGACGCTGCAGCCACTCCTTCTTGCTTTGGCAATTGAGATTGCATGCATGTGCATTTTCTTTCTCTTGCTATCTATATACGTTAATGTGTATATATATGCATCATCAAATGTGACCTAGCCAATATATATATACACACACGTATAAAATAAAACCATAACAGCTAGGTTAAAATCAATTTTTAGAAAGGGTGAGAGGGAAAAGCACATATATGATTACCTGCAATTTAATTGGTAACATACATGCAATCCTTAATTACATTGCGACATACTTGATCCAACTATTAAATTTACCACTTTAATGTGAAAATCCAAAATTACATCAACCCAAGAAAGGAACAATGTCAATGACAACGTCTCAGATGAGACGCGGTTCTTTTCAAATCTGTCATTACTGATTACCCTACCCAAAATATTGTCTAGCTTTGAAGAACAACTTATGGTGCACGTATGATGTTCTGTCTTTCCTTTTGAACACTTTACGTTGCTTTGTATTATGAACTTTTCCTTTCTGTTCCTTACTTTTACTTTATCGTTTTTCTATGTGTGTTTTTTTAGATTTATTAAGGGTATTGTCATTTGATGTATTTTTTTTTTTATATTAATATTTTACCAATTAAGTTCTACATTTCTCAATTATATCATATGTTAGGGAAATTTAGACCCTGATATTGATTGCCACGGAATCAAAGTAGAGTTGATTAATTAACCAATATGCAACAAAATTCTATTTAGGGATAATCAAAGCACACTAAAAATATTGCCAATAACAGTAAAATAAACAAGGGCAGAAAATAAATAACATAACAATATGGTTACAATGTGAAAAACCAACTACAACAATTAATGAAAAAACACACCAAGGATTATCCACCAACCCCAAGGAAATAAATTGTTGTTACTTCCGTGGTGGAATTAGAAAGTTTCCTTGGAACAGACTCTCTTCTCCTCAGCTAAGTAGGAGTTCTCTCTCTCACCAGGGGTGTGCTTTTCCTCCACCGACTCTCTTCTTTCTTCCTAACTTAAGAAGTATTACGAGTGGCAAGTGCTTGTAGTATGGATTCAGACTTAATTGAACGGATTGAGAGAATAAAACTCACTTCAGAAGAGGGGGAAACAATCACTGTCCGGCCAGTTCAACGGGCTAGGACATTTGAAGAACATTCACTTAGTGTTATAGGGAAGTTTCTCACGTCTCGTCCATTTAACCAAAGAGCAGAAGGATTTGTTGTGGTCAGTTTGGAAGATGAGAGACGATTTGAAGATAGTGGACATTGGAGATGGCCTAATCCAATTTGAGTTTGCTATGGAAAGCCAATTGAGATGGGTTATGAATAATGGACCTTGGAGTTTCGATGATCAGCTCTCGGTGCTTCGAAGATGGGAAAAAGGTATGACGGTGAGATTAGTTTCCTTTCCAATTCTACCAATTTGGGTTCAAGCCTAGGGTCTACCTTTTGACCTTATAAATGAAGAAGCAGGCCAGGATATTGGAAGCAGCCTAGGCCGTGTGGTGGAGGTGGATAGTAAGGCCATTGCTTCTGACCAGGCATGCTTCTTGCGGATCCGTATTGAAATTCCATTGACCAAACCTCTCCATCGAAGGGCCTTAATTGTCAGTCCGGAGGGAGACTAAGTTCGAGTCGCATTCAAATATGAGAGACTTGTAGGACTGTGTCACAATTATGGCATGCTGGGCCATGAGGTACGGGAATGTTCAAAGGAAAAATCAATGGAAGGGGGTGAGTTCCCATATGGGGACTGGTTGAGAGTAGGTAACAGGAGGAAGACTGATGGTGCAGAAAGGAAGCCACCCAGCCCACCTCGACGGTGTGAAACACAAACGGACAGACCACATGCTAGGGATCCGCCTCATCCAGAACCGAAACAGGGAATTAATTCGGGAGTTAATGCGCAATATGGACAGCCCGATAATCAGGGGATTGAAACGGAAAGGATAGTTAATATTGAAACGGTAGCTCTAAATCCTATTGATACTGAAAATAATAGTAGCACCATTAATCCTGAAATTCCTGGGATTGATTTAATAAGTGTCCCTATTGAATATGTAACTAAAGAAGGGCCCGTGGCTGAGGCAAAAACTAGCACAATGCACACCTCTTTCAATGGGGCACATGAGACAACTAAGGCATCCGATAATGCACGTTACTTTGGTAAAATAAGGAAGGGAAAAAAAAAAAAAAATAGCTCGCAAACCACAAACTGATATGGTACTAGACTCACTGAGAACACTGAAAATTGCAAGCAAGAAACGGGGACACAGTGACAAAGCTGATGGGGTTTCAGAGATGGAGGAGAATGACAGAAAACGGATTAGGATTTTGGCCGGCAACACAAAATCATCATTCACAACGATGGAGGCTGCAATATAGCCCTGCCGATCATAATGAATATCTTCAGTTGGAACTGTCAGGGGCTTGGGAACCCTCGAGCAATAACCATGCTCCCGCATCTTGTGAAAGTTAAAGCACCCAAGATTGTATTTCTCATGGAAACCAAACAATCGGTTGAGGAGATGAGAAGTATAAAAGAAAATCTACAATACCATGCAATTTTTACAGTTCCTAGTTTGGGAAGGAGTGGCGGCTTGACGATGATTTGGAAGGATGATGTAGACTTGCATGTTCAAACTTGTTCCCAAAATCATATTGATGCCATTGTGTTCAGCAGCACGGGTCCACCTTGGAGAATCACATGCTTTTATGGCCAATCGAAAGAAAATCGTTGACATGAAACTTGGAGTTTGTTGTGGCACCTTCACTCCTGGTACTCAATGCCTTGGGTATGTATTGGGGACTACAATGAAATATTATCATTAGATGAGAGACAAGGTAGATTACCAAAGGCACACGCCTTCATGCAAGCTTTCCGTAGTGCACTGCTTCACTGTAATTTGACTGATCTTGGGTATGTTGGAAACACCTTCACAAGGAATAATGGACGACATGATGATACCTATGTCTAACAATGACTAGACCGGGCTTGTGCAAAAGTGGAATGGAGAGACCTTTTCCCTCATTGCTGAGTCACACATTTACAGGTTTCGTATTCTAATCACGACCCAATTTTTCTTACCACTCATGCCCCAAATAATTCTATCCGTAGGAAACGAGTACCCCACAGGTTGGAGGAAAAATGGGCAGCGCACCGAGTGTGAATGGATCATTCAGCAAGCATGGAACCGGCCCACCCCTCATGGCAGCCCGATGTTTAGGTTGTTTGAAAAAATTAAAAATTGCAGGACATCTTTGATTGGCTGGGCACGTTTTGCTTTTGGAAATACTAGAGCAAAAATTGAGGAAAAGCACAAAGAATTGGAGGAGTTAACAAGCCGAAATATTGGAGACCAAGTGGAGAGGATCAAAATGGTCAGAGGTGAAATAAACAGGTTGCTTTACTAGGAGGAAGTATCTTGGAGACAACGATTAAGGGCAAATTGGCTACCAGCAGAGGACGAAAACACAAAATTCTTCCACCAAAAGGCAATTCAGTGGCGAAGAAAAAATCAAATCGTGGGGGTTTTTGATGATGTAGGTAGATGGTGTATTAAAGAAAATTAGATTGCTGAAGTGGCAGAAAATTACTTGAAAACTTTGTTTACAACGGAACACATAGATAATGCAAATATGGAGGATGTCCGTGAATCAGTTGATAGACGTGTTACAACTGATATGAATCAGATTCTATTATGAACCTATACTACTGGTGAGGTTAGACGAGCCCTATTCCAGATGCATCCTTCAAAGTCACCCGGGCTTGATGGTATGTCACTTTTATTCTTCCAAAAATACTAGCATATAGTTGGACCCCTTGTTACTGAAGCTATTCTCTCAGTACTAAATTCAGGTCACCTGTTGCACAAAATAAATTACACTCATATTGTGTTGATCCCCAAAAAAAAATGACCCCCAATTTTGTGCCAAATAGACTGATCACAGATAATATAACTATAGCTTTTAAGGTGTTGCATAGGATGTGGAATCGTAGAAGGGGAAAAAAGGGTCAGATGGCAGTGAAGCTAGATATTAGCAAGGCGTATGATAGGGTGGAGTGGGGTTTCCTTGAAAAAATGATGATATGGCTGGGGTTGGATGAAAAATGGGTACATTTGGCAATGGAAACAGTCAATACAGCTTCATACTCAGTCCTAATTAATGGAGAGCCTAGGGGTTTTGTTAATTCATCTAGGGGAATAAAATAGGGTGACCCTTTATCCTTATTTGTTTCTCATATGTGCAGAGGATATGTCAGCCTTGTTGAGAAGAGCGGAAGAAAGAAAGCAGCTATAGGGGATCTTATCTTGTAGAAATGGAGTGCGGATTTCTCACTTACTATTTGCTGATGATAGCTTGCTAGTTTGCCAAGCATCAATTGAGGAGTGCCAGCAACTGATAACCATCCTTGCGCAATATGAGAGGGCATCAGGTCAAGCAATAAACAAGGACAAAACGGTTCTTTTCTTCAGTAAAAATACAAGGGCAAAAGTAAAGGATATCATCCAAGGTATGTTTGGAGCCCAGGTTATGACTGATTGTGAAAAATACCTTGGTTTACCCATGGTGGCTAGTAAATCCAAGGTAAATACTTTCAGGGGGCTTAAGGAAAAAATCACAAAGTGGGTGATGGGTTGGAAGGAGAAATTTATCTCAAAAGCGGGACAGGAAATACTGATTCAAACAGTGGCACAAGCAATCCCTACATATACTATGGGCATCTTTAAACTCCTAAAATCCTTGTGTGATGATATTAATTCAACTCTTGCAAAATATTGGTGGGGGCAGACAAAGGATGAGAAAAAGAACATTGGATCAATTGGAATAAACTTTGTAGGTCAAAGAACAATGGTGGGATGGGTTTTAGAGATATCCATGCTTTCAATTTAGCTATTCTAGCTAAACAAGCTTGGAGATTGATAAAACACACTCATTCACTATTTTATAAGGTGTACAAAGCCTGATACTTCCCAAATTGCTCCTTCATGGAGGCAGAACTAGGGACCAATCCATCGTATGTATGGCGAAGTCTACTCATGGCTAGAGAAATTATTCGGAAGCGTACTAGATGGCGGGTTGGGGATGGGCATCATATTCAGGTTGTTGCCCATAAATGGTTAGCCCATGCTCCCATTTTCCTGGGCTTACCTCATAATCTACTATTTGTTAGTGACCTCATTGATGAAGACACCAGGCAGTGAGACCATGGAAAGATTCAAGCTTTGTTTGCTTCATCATTCCAACAAGAGATCCTTGCCATACCTCTGAACAATCTGAATTCCAGTGATGAATTATTGTGGAAGGAAAATAGCACCCAGAACTTTACAGTGAAGACAGCCTACAAAATTGCTCTTGGCCTCAAAAATCAACCCCAAGGTGAGCACTCACAAGCATGGCAAAATGGCAGAATTTGGAAGAAGGTGTGAAAACTAAATGTGCCCCCTAAGGTCCGGTCCCTTCTGTGGAGAGCCTGTTCAAATATTTTGCCCACAAAAGACAATTTGCAACATCGTAAGGTGAGGGTCGACAACAAATGTGAATTTTGCTCCCAACACGTTGAGGCCCCCTGTCATGTGCTTTGAGAATGCCCTTTTGCTAGAAATGTCTGGTCATTGGCAGGTAGACGAATTCAGAAGTGCTCGAATAGTGCATCAAATTTCTTTGAGTTGTTCCGAACCATGACAACTAGGCTGAACTAGCAAGAACTTGAGTTGTGGATGATTATCGTATGGGCTCTCTGGAATGCATGAAACAACTATCACTTTGAAAAGACTCAACTTCAGCCACAACACATCTATGAGGGTGCTTCGGGTCTTTTAACTAATTACCAGCATCTCATGACAGCACAAACAACTTGAGCATTCTCTGTTTCTCTGTTGTATCCCACTGCTGCATATTTTTCTTATTTCGTGGCCCCTGCCTTGTTGAATACAGACTTGTGTTTTACTCTCTGGGGGTCCATTGTTCCACTTTGTAACTCAGCTTGTAGTATTTTTGCTATCTTAATAAAGCTTTCTATCTTTGATCTCAAAAAAAAAAAAAAAAAAAAAAATCCCAAGGAAATAAAGTCCACTAGTAAAATTGTAGTGCCTACAATAGAAAATAACCCTAAATTCTATTGCTACCTCTAATAGATATTTATTAAAATGAACACACGCAACTCCAAATCCATGGACTTTGTTAAGTTTTAGACCCTTGTAAACACAAATTGTTTAACCTAATACATTATTCAAGCTATTACTTAGGTATTTAAACAGATTTAGGATAAACAAGTGTCAATCATATTATAAACAACAGAAAAGCGAAGAACACAACTATGATGACCCAGGAGAACCAATGAAACAATCTAGTTTCAAGGTAAAAAACCTAAGGAGGATTTAACTTAAACAATCAACAAGGCAACAATTCACTAATAGAATGGAAGTTTTTACAATAGACTTAACCCTAAATCTACTGCTATCTCATATAGTACTTACTTATGTGACCACATGCAATTCTGAATCAACAGACTCTTCTATTATGAATCTGTTGCACACAAATTCTCCAATTTGTGACTTTGAGAACTCCACTCAAAGATTTAGATCATCAACTGTGGTTGATTTGATATCAACAACTTTTCTCCACTGGTACTAGCAGTATTGATTTGATCTCTAGTAGATGCTTGTTGAGTTAGAAGGTTACAGAATCTCACAAATCTCACAGGAGTAACTTTTAAGTCTTGAAAAATGTGTATAAGAGCTTTTCTTTTATACTTGGCAGTGTTGGACTTAAACCCTAAACATTTTATGGGCTTTTGGGTCTTTTTTAAAATTTCGCAGATCGCAGTTCGATTGGTCGAAGGACTCTCTCAATCAGTCAAGCTCTTTAGTTTCTGAAACCCTTTTTTTGCAGCTTATACATTCTTGAATCTTGACTTGTATCAACTTGAGCAATGTCTAAACCTTTTCAAAGACACTAAGATCTTATACTAGACTAGGTTTTGTATAGGTTTGCCAACATACAATAAATTTAGTTCCTAAATATTTAGAACCTAATAGACTCTTTTACTCTAGATTTTATCACATGAACTTCTTGCTCGTGACTCCGAGGAGCTCTTGAAGATTTGATCTTTGTAGAAAACTTTGGGATGACTCTATGGCTTCAAACTTGATTTGCACTAATTATATGACAACATCAACACTGTGGAAGATGATTATCTATTTACTTCTAAATCATGGGTTGAATAAGTGGAGGTTAGATTCTTCTCTCTGAATAGCACAAGCTTTTATGCTTCTCCCATTTTTGTGAAGTCGTGTTTAATAGGCTTCTATATAGGCTTTCTATTGTGGTTACAAAACCCACTTATATAGTTGACTTAAAAAGAATCATGTTAGATCAATATTAATTTTGCAATTCTTAATCGATTGGCTGGTATCCAATATGTCTCGAAAAATCTAGGTTATTGTTGAGATTCCGGAAACTTGCTTTTATTCAAGTAATCTTTGCTCTTTGTTAACGTGTAATAGGTTGTGGGCCTTAGGCCTATCTTGTTTACTTGTATAGCACACATACTTGTACTACACACTCTACCTCCTATATGAAGGCACTCATGTATATTTTAGTACATGTGACATACAATACTATTCATTCAGTATTTCAACATGGTATCAAAGCCATTGCTCTAAAATTTTCTTGTGTCTTGCAGTCTTGTCTTTGTTGGTATTCTCCATTGCCTCAACTTCTTTGGTAAGTAAGCTTTTTGTGTTTCTCCCGGTTGCTTCGCCGCCGTCAGAGGTCCTCAAGGTTGAATCTCCACTGCCAGAAGCACTCTCTGCACCGCCAAAGACCACTGCCTTCTCGAATCTATCCATTATGATCTCTGATTACGACACTAGAAATATCATTCTGTATATCTTAAACTGATCTACTCAACGCCATCGAAATCATCCCCATCAGATCATTCACGTGCCGCCATGCGCCTGTTAAAGTTTCGGTAAAATTCCTTTCGTGCCATAAGTGTTGTTTCGATCTTGACGCTGTCGCCACCATTGGAATCATCTTTCTCTAATCTACCTCATCGGAAAAGAATCAGCTTCAATGGAAGCTCCACACGCCTTCACATACCACCTGAAGTTTTTGCATCTTTATCTACGTGCCTTACATGCCTCATGAGCCTCCATTGACCCTTTATAGCAGATTGCAATGAAAGAGGAACTTGATGCATTATCTAAAAACCATACTTGGGATTTGGTGACTCTCCCCCTTGGGAAATTTGTGGTTGGTTATAAGTGGATCTGCAAGATCAAGACTTGCTCTGATGGGTCCATTGAATGCTATAAAGCTTGTATTGTTGCGAAAGGTTTTATACAGGAGTAAGAGATTGATTATGATGAGACCTTTGCTCTAGTTGCTCGAATCTCATTTGTTTGTGCCCTTTTAGCTATTGTCACAGCTAGTAAATGAGACATTTTTCAGATGGATGTCAAAAATGCCTTCCTTAATTGGAATTTAAGTGAATAAGTTTATATGCAACCTCCTCTTGGTCTCTTCATTGAACCGAACAAGGTTTGTCACATTTGACGTGCACTTTATAGCCTTAAATAAGCTCCACGAACTTAGTTTGCCAACTTTAGCTCTCCCATTTCTCGCTTGGGTTACAATGCTAGTCATTATAATTCTGCCTTATTTCTCCGTCGCACTGACAAAGACACTATTTTGCTTCTCCTATATGTGGATGATATGATCATAACTAGTGATAACCTTAGTGGCATTCAAAAACTCAAGGATTTTTTCAGTCAGTAGTTTGAGATGAAAGATCTTGGACATCTCAGCTACTTCTTGGGTCTTGAAATCACTCATTCCACAGATGGACTTTATATTACTCAAGCCAAGTATGCTTCTAAACTTTTGTCTCAAGCTAGACTCACTCATAGCAAGACTATTGAAACTTTAGTTAAACTTAATGCACATTTGCCTCCCTCAGGGGGGAAACCATTGTCTAATCCCTTTATTTACAGATGATTGGTTGGTTGTCTAGTTTATCTCATTGTCACTTGTTCAGATATTTCCTATGATGTTCACTAGGTGAGCTAGTATCTTTCTACTTCACGATTGACTCACTATGCTGCTGTTCTGCGCATTTTTCGATACCTGAAGGGCACTCTTTTTCATGGCATTTTCTACATTGTTTAGTCTCCACTTGTTCTCCGTGCATTCTTTGATGTTGATTGGGCAGGAGATCCCACTGATTGAAGGTCAACCACTGGTTATTACTTTCTTCTTAGTTCTTCTCTGATTTCTTGGCGAAGCAAAAACAAACCGTTGTGGCCCGTTCCAATACTGAAGCAAAATATCGTGTCCTTATTGATACCACATTTAGCTCCTTTGGCTTCGATAGTTTCTTAAGGATTTAGGTGTGTCTGCATCGTTTGCTACTCCTCTTTATTGTGACAACCAGATTGCCATTCATATTACTTACAATGATGTCTTCCGTGAATGGATTAAGCACATCGAGATTGATTGTCATTTTATCCATTATCATCTTGTCCATGGTGCTCTCAAGCTGTTCTCAGCCTCCTCTAAAGATCAGCTTGCAGGAATCTTCACCAAGTCACATCCTAAGGGATGCCTTCGTGCTTTGGTTGACAATCTCAAGTTGGTCTCCTACCCACTTTAAGTTTAAGGGGGGCTGTTAACGTGTAATAAGCTGTGGGTCTTAGGTCCACCTTGTTTACTTATATAGCATACATACTTGTACTACACACTCTGCCTCCTATATAAAGGCACTCATGTATATTTTATTACGTGTGAAATATAATACTATTTATTCAGTATTTCTAACAGTCTTCATCTCAGACTAGAAAATACATATCATAGACTTAAAAAGACTCAAACTTATAATCATGGTTTTGCCAACATTCAATCTATTGAACCTAATATTATTAATAATTCAACTCTAAAATTTTCATAAGGAACTCACTCACTTTCATTTTTAGTAATGGTGGGATTCTATTCTAAGAATCAACCATGGCTATTTTTTTCCCCTTTTTTGTGGGGGAGATAAGTAGATAATGAGGAAGGGGAGGTGGAGTTCTATTCATTCCATTACTATTGAACTACTACTTGAACCACATTTGATTGCTCAATCATAAATTGAAAAAAAATAGCAAGATAAATTTGTGAAAAGTAAATTAGATGTCTAAGTTACGTTGGTGGTAAGCAAATTAAGATTAGAGTTGTTTTTCGTCTATAGTAGCTTGGAGAAGGCAAGTTCTTCGGTTTGGACACCAGTTACCTTGAAACAAATTCTCTCTGTCTCTCTCTTTCTCTCTCTAAGTTCTTGTCACATATATTTATTATTTTTCCAGTAGTTCTCACTATTTCATGAGAAATGAAGGATGCAATCATATGTAGTACATAGCACTAAAAATTGTATATATATATATATGTGTGTGTGTGTGTGGGGGTAATAAAATTATAAGAATTCAAATCCAGGAAATTGGTCAATATACTTTATTTTAAAAATTCAATATACTTGTGAGTCTCAAAGTGCCTCATGATTTTGTTTAGACTGCTTTCATTATTATATGATAAGGAAAAATTTAATGGATATCCTAAGAACATTGATTTATATTATTTTTTTAAAAAAATTTTATGAAAAAAACAATTTTTTATTTTTTATATTTCCCATAAAAATGTGTTAAATTTTTTTAAAATGGTTTATTATTAATAGCGTAACAACACTTGTGAACATGACCATATAAAGAATTTTCTTGTTTTACTTGATGAGTTAATGAACCAGTTTTAACTTATGTTATGATTAAGCTTCTATTTAAGCTGCTGTCCCACAATCTTATTTGACTTATGTGATCTGATCTGCACTCATTAATCCTGAAAAATGATTGCAGACCAACAGTACATAGTACACTTAAAAGGTCAAATGACTAAAAAGAGAAAAAAAATAAAAAAAAATAAAATCAGATGTTTGTCTGTGCATTTCTTACTTAATGACTTCTCGAATAAGTTTTTGTTTTTGTTTTTGATTTTTTGCTAAAAGAATAAGTTTTTGTTTAATACATTACATTGTTGACAAGTTCATAGCCAATGGTTCACTGTTTCGTGTTTCATGCAATAGAGAAATGCTAGTGCCACAAAATAATTCACAATTTTTACCACAATTTGCCTACGTGGTGAGTTATAGAGTGGTGGAGATATGGACCCATAATTTTATTTTCACTACTCACAACTCACCACGTGAATCATTTTGTGGCACATTTCTCCAAATAATATGTACCAATGGCAATCTTGAACATGACTTGTGCTTAGTATATTAGTGCACTGGATCTGTTAAGATACAGACACATGTTTAATATCCATATCCTAACGGATTTAGTGCAATCGGTGCACTGAAAACAATCCTAACCCTCCAATCTTTATACCATTTAATTTCATTAATGAATTGGTAAATTTTCACAACTAAGGCACAGTAAATGAGTTAGAAGAAAACAATGATCATATTAACAAAAATAAAAAAAGGCTAAATAACAATTGCACCCTCTAACGTTATTTAAAATTCAATTCTGTTGTGTAATTTCAATTTAGTTATCCTATCCTCTTCTGTTAGAGGATTGTCATTTAGTGTCCCCAAAACGACGTCATTTTAGGGGTTACTAAAGGTATAATTTTTTTTTTCAAAAGATACTAAGAATACAATTCTAACAAAAAAAAATAGCGAAACAATTGAATTAAATAAAGTTGAAAGTTATAAGATTGGATTGAATGAAAGTGAAATTTTAGGACTGAATTGAATTTTAAGCAAAATTAAAAATTGTAATTTGTAATTTAGCGGAAATAATATTACTATTCATTCGACTGAATTATTTTGAATCGAACGTAGATAAGGTGATCTCAATTTAAACGTTCGAGGATTCAGGGTTCTCAATTTGACATAACCATGACCTGATCACACATGCATTTTTAAATGTAATCAAACGTGTCCAAATTAAGTGAAACTAAATGCCAAACTAGACTATATCGAATGAAAAGTAACTAGGCATGAAATTATAGGGAATAAGAAATTAAAGCGTTGGAAATTTGGAATTAACATACTTACATTAACGGAAAAGAAAAAATCTACATTGCAAGCGAGGCTAAATCTCTTTTTATGATAAATGAACAGAGTTTTGGTATGAAGTTTGATGATGCCAAAATCGTCAGTTGAGTCACTTGTTCAATCTTGAGCTTTTGAAAATTTTCAAGAGAAATAAAGTTGGTCGAAAAGACTACCGGGGTGAGCCCCGGTGGGGAGCATCCGAAGCTTAAGTTAGTATCTGCCCATATATTTTGTATATAGATAGCATTTTGTAGTCTTTTTGACGTACCTTCACAAGTGAGATGGATTGTCCCTTTTGTAGGTGATTTGGATATAGACGTGGCAAAACGGGCGGGTCGGGTTTGGTCAATCGGGTTGGCGGGTCAAACGGGTCACGAGTCAAAACAAGTCATTTTTAAATGGGTCAATTGGGTTGCAAGTCGGGTCGAGTTGACCCGTATTTTTTTTTTTCAAAATTTTTTTTTTCAATTACAAAAACAAATCAATGACAACTTGTTTAGAGAGAATGAATAAAATCAGTTAAGTAAATGAATTGCACTTAATGCCACTTGTTAATATCCTTCAAATTTTAACAATTTTGACTTTTGAGCATGACAAAAATTATTTATAGTCATAAATTCATGATGGAAAAAGTCTTCAATGTTAATAGTTCACTGTCAAAATGCATATAATTACAAGTTTACAACTTCAAAAAGAGATAGATCTTAAAACAAACAAAACAAGTAAGCCAGCAAAGTAGCAAGTTATTGGTCTTCTTAAGTGCACATGTTCCTGTTGCATTTAAAATAATAGTAGAATTAGATTACGTAGAAAGATAAACTAAACAAAAAAAGATTTAAAAATAAACATAATATATTAAGTAAAGAAGAATAAGTAAATATTTTATAAGAATTACATCTCAATCTCAATCTACTCAACATTGATAGTAGATCAGCACTGCAAATATTCATACTTGCAAATTGTAGCTCAAGTTGGCCAATTTCTTCAGCATCTTCATCTACAATACAATATTTTAATATAATTTAATGTATCATAAAAGCAAATCAATAAAGAATTAAAATTGTATAATTATGACTATAAAAAAATTAATTTACCTTCAAATCCATATAGCCAACTTTTAGTACATAACGTAGCTTCCACATTCTTAGGTAAAAGACGTGATCGATACGGAGTAAGAATTTTTTCCCCAGTGCTAAAACTTGATTTAGAAGCAATAGTGGTTATCGGAATGCTTATGAGATCCCGTGCCATTAAAGAGAGCTCTAGAAACTGATTGTAATGCTCTTTCCACCAAGAGAGAACTTCCAACTTTGAATATTGCTTTTTGTCAAGTCTAGGCTCTTCTAAATACAAGTCCAACTGAGATTTTTTTTGTTTTGGTACCACGACCACTTTCATAATGAGCAAATTCCTAATCATTAAAAAAAATTGCAATGAAAAATAATACCACACAACATTACAATCTTTATTATTAAAAAAACATAGCACAACATATACCAAACAAAATGCAATTCACTTACATCATCTTCCTTATCTTCATCATCATCAGGATCATCCATAGCACTGCTAGTATGACTAGAACTCCCAACACAAGATGAAACATTTGTAGTGGCCATAGGCTTGGGGCGTTCATATTCTGAAAAAAGCTTATACAATGTAGTCTCAATGCTCTCCACCTTCATTTCAGCAATGTGCTCAATTGGATCAAGAACAATGGCATAAGCTAGCACCACACCATAACAATCCTAATATTTGTCAAATTTAACTTTCATCTGTTTTGCCATATTACAAATAAATGAATCTTGGCTCTCCATTTCTTCAAGTAAGAGCAATTCAATTCGAGACACTCCTTGAAAATATAGATTTGCCGTAGGGTAATTAGTTCCGGAAAATAGAGTTGCAATGTCATTGAAAGGTTTCAAAAACCGAGTTATCCTTTCAACTCTATTCCATTCATCCCTTGATGGACAATACTTGAAATTAGCATCTTCCTCTGCTAAACGGTTCAACATAGAACGATATCTCATAGCATTGTCAATCATGTCATATGTTACATTCCATCTTGTACACACATCTAAACATAAACCCTTTGTTCTTTTCATACCAACTATCTTGGCACATTCATCAAATCTGCACATTCTAGTTTGTAATCCTTTAATATATTTCATAATTTCTCGGATCTTAATCACAGAGTCATCTATTACTTTCAATCATTCTTGAACAATAAGATTCAATATATGAGTACCATAACACACATGGAAAAAGATACCATCACATAACAATAAACCCCCCTCATTAAGCTTTTTCTTTATGAAATCTTGGCAATTATTATTATTAGATGCATTATCTAAAGTAATGGAAAATATTTTCTTCTCAATACCCCATTCTTCCAAGAAACTTAGAATTTTCTTCGATAAAAGAGTTCCCGTGTGTGGAGGTGGCATATGACAAAAATTCAAGATAATGTTTTTCAATTCCCAATTCTCATCCACATAATGCGCCATAAGACAAATATATCCCTCACTTGTAACAGAGGTCCATAAATCCGAAGTCAAACATATTCTACTAGGAATTGATTTCAACTTATTTTTAACGTCATCCTTCTCTTTCTTATAAAGTTTTAGAACATCAGCTTTTGAAGTATTCCTAGAAATATGTTTAACGTCTCAATTTAGATAGCTGAAAACTTTTCTAATACCCTCATACTCAACAAAACTAAATGGTAAATTATTTTTGGTAATAGCCTTCGCTAACATCTCACGAAACTCTTCTTGAGTTATCTTATTTTGTAACACCATACCCTCTTCTTCACCATCTTCTTTTACTTCATTTCGTTTTAAGCATTTGTGAAGATGGTGATGCAAGTTTGATGTTCCATGATGACTATCCGCCAAAACCTTTTCCCACACCATTGACAAGTAGCCTTAACCCTTTTTCATCAATAGGCAATTTCACAAATTCAGTCCAAACTGAAGAAGTGTGTTGTTTTTCCTGTTTTTTTTTTCCTTGAAATGCTTTTTGGTGTCTTAAACTTTGATTTTGAATTAACTCTTAAAGATGGTGAAGGACCAGTAGAGGTATCCATAATTTCAACATCATCATCACTTTCCAAATTTATAGTCGGAGAAGCCGCTGTACTCTAATTATCAAAGAAAATATATAATTAAAATTCTAATCTATTTAAAACCTCTAAAGAAACTGTGAACATAACTACGTAATACATTCATCCAAATGACACAAAGGCAGAGCAGAGGCAGAGGAGTATACTATATTTGATGACACATTCATGCAAATGACACAGACATTCAACAATCAAACACACAAACAATTAAATACAATGTTAGCAGAGGCAAAGCAATATACTATATTATTATTGCTAAATCATAAATTCATAAAATTAAAAAATCAATCCAAAGACTAAAAACATTTAGGGATTTAAGAGAATGATGAAAATGATTTAACTTACCTTAACCATAGTTGATGATTTGTGGTTGTGCTCCTCTTAAATGGGTCAGCAGCTATGTGGGCTGTGTGGCCTATGGGTGGCACTACACAAGGGTCAAGGTTGTCACAACCATTAACCAAAAAAAAAAAAATTCTCATTCAATGCTTGCTTGCTAGCTGTAGTCCCCCACTCGGTTCACTCCATTGTCCAAAGCGGCAAAGCTAAAGCACAAAACATCAAAATGCACAATACAATCAATTATACTTTATACAAACAAACCTGAAAGTGAAAAGTGAAATCTTAAAGTTGAGTTCCTCACTTCCTCTACTTCTCTTGTGCCTTCAGACCAGAGCCAGGCCTTTGCTTCCCAAACACCAAAAGGCCTTCTCATAGATATGGGTATAGTGAGAAAATGATTTGGCTAATGTACCTTTCAAGGATATAACAATAGAGAGGGTGAGAGTAGAGGAATTTGAAGAGTCTCTATGTAAAGATTGTGGATGAGTCAATCTTGTTTTTCTCTAGGGTTTCTCTCTCAAAATTCTCTCTAGAAGCTCTCTACATTTTGTGGATATAAGGGTTTATATATAGTGGTGTGTGTTTGGAATGCAAAGAGTCATTTTTTCAAAACAAAGCTGGCTGGCGACTTAGCCTCGCAGCTTGACTAAGTCGCGAGTTCAAGCTGCGAGTTCAAGCCGCGAGCTAACTAAATGGCCAGTTTAGACTTTTTGTTCTTTAGTGCTACAGTTGGCACGACGGTTCAGCTTCTCTGCACGCTTCACTCGTGTGCATCTTCTGGCGACTTGCCAATCACGAGCCACCCACGAGATCTAGTCGCGAGTCCCTGCTTCACTGCATAATTTTGAGCATTTCTTCACACTCTTTCACACACTACCCTTACATAATTCTCACCTAAATACAGGGTTTCTAAATGCTGAATTACAAGCAAATTTGGCACAGAATAAAGCCAACAAGATGGTTGATTAAATTCAACCTTACATTCTTGCATGAAGAGTTTATCGTTAAATGATTTGATTCTTATATGAAGAATTTTATCATTGTTACTTTGGACGATTTAATTCTTGTAGAAAGAATTTACCGTTGGATGATTTTACTCTCTTGGCTAATTCATGGTTTTATTTTTTGTGATTTTAGACTTGCCTATAGAGTCTGTATCCTTAGAAGTAACTTTTTGCTAGTAGGGCAGGAACTTGCATTTATGAATGCATGACATTTTATGCATATACACGCATATCTTTGCTTGCTTGTCTAAGTAAAGTCTTTATCATGTTCTAGACTCGCCACTTGTAGACAAAATTTTTAGCATGAATGACATGATTTAAACTCTTCATTTTAGGGTTTTTATCATGGATTTTATGATTTTAGACTCGTCGCTTTGGTGGACGGAATTTTTATCATGAGGGTCATGATTTAAACTCGTCACTTTGTGGATGTAATTTGTATCATTGATGTTATGATTTAAACTCATCGCTTTGTGGACGGAGTTTTTATCACAGATGTTATGATTTAAACTCGTTTCTATGTGGATGGAGTTTTTATCATTGATATTATGATTTAAACTTGTCGCTTTGTGGATGGTTACTTCTTGAGTAGACTGATGATCATGTGGATTGATCTTGTAGCTTCTTTGGAAATTTTGTAGCTTTAGGCCTCCTTGAGATCATGCCGATTTGGACCTTCTTGAGGTCATGCTATTGTCTACAATAAGTAGCATATGCACTTGCCAAAATTTGTTTAAACAAGAATTTTAGAAAAATTCATACATAAATAATGAGCTACCAATGGCCAAGTAGGGCATTTTTCTTATTGTGCTAATATTCTGATTGGACCAATTATTCTCTTGTAATCCTATAGCTTTACCTCTTTTGTAATTCATCTAGCAATAAATACATTTTTGCATGAAACCTTATGACATTTACAAATATAAGCTTTGTGACTATAATATTTCATGTGAATAGTTAGCTGTAAAATGCTGGGGGTAAGAGTTACACAGTTGCTAATCATAGTGCATAAACATTATCAAGAGAATAATTAATGTACTATAATACATTCCTCTTGTTGCTTCCCATTTAATTCATTCAAAACTGGACTTTTTGACAATTAATTCTAATCGTCATTATTCCAAGAATATTGATGATCTTAAATATTTAGGTATAGCATTCATCACAATTGTTGTGCTTCATGCATTTGATGGGTTTTCTAAAAATTTCATGAATTTTGCAAAACCAAAAAAACTATATACCTTTTTTATTTATTGATTATTTATGCAAGCTTGATATGTACTCATTTTTAGTAAGATAATCACTCGCATTGCTAGTTAGATGCACACGAATATCGAAAAAGAAAGAAATAAATGAGTTACCTTAGATGACCACGTTATGTTGCCATATACCTTGATCTTTTCATTGTTGAGATCTTCATGACGAGCTTTTGTCCTTTAAGACTTGTTAAGCTTAACATGATATTCAATGTCTAAGGCCTAGGTCTTCTTTTGCTTCAATCTTTTGAAGATGTAAAAACTAGGCCATATTGTTGCCCCTTGTTTAGACATAAAAGGTGCAATTCTTATCTGACAACGACCAGAAGAATTGCCTATCGTGGTTTGAACTTGTATTTTCCTTTCTTTGGGCTTAATCTTATTTTTAATGGGAGTGCTTTGACAATGGTCATTTAAGACGATTCACTTCGATAGAGCTAGTTGCATTTGTTAGGAATGACAATATACAAATAGGCAATTGCATGTTGCACAATAATTGATGTCATTTGACAAAGCGTACTGTATATAAATCATAGAGAAGTATTATATGATGTATAAAGAATGAAGCTATTGACTATATGCTTATTTAAAGTGTTAACACTAAAGTAGAGATCGTCGATTATTTTGAATACTCCTATTCTCAATAGGTTTCTCTTTTTTTTTACAAATTTTTTCTTTGGTAGAGTCACATTTAGCAATCTTTATAAGGCTATTTTCTGCGTAGTTAACCTTTGTCATAAGATTACTATTGAACTTGGTAGTCCATCGGTGTTTTGGGTAATTTAACCAATTGTCTGAACCCTTCATGCACGTTTTGTTTGAATCTATATGATGGTAGATATTATATACTCCTTTTTGACCTTGCTCAGTGGGTAGTTAACTTTCAAAATAACACAGCATTGCAAATATTAAAAGGTAAAAAGAGAACCACCTCACACCTTTGGTGCGATAATCACTTCACAAGTATAAGTGCTTGTGGGGTGTGAGGGGCAAGAGCCGGGGTTCAAGTCCCCAGGAAGGAGCTTCACACACATATACACTTAGATTATGCTAGAGTAGAAATTCTATCTTGTATACAAAAAAAAGAAGGTAAAAAGAGATGAATTATTAAATATTGCAATCCTTCACTTTCCGCTTTTGAGCACAACCAATAGTCATCTTAGGATTTGGCTTCTCTTTCTTAACATCCATATATTATTATGGAATTTAGAGTGATGATGCCAAAGATTACTTTTGTATTTAATTGGTAATTTATGTAATGCCTTAATGTAAACTATATACGTTACACTTGACAATTAAGTTTTAGAAAGTTAATAGGAGGAAGAGGAAGGTTTTAATTACCTGTCAGCCTTGGAGACTTTTTTAGAAATTGAATATCCGAGCCCACCTTTGCAAGGACGTTAGAACATTCATGCTTGGCTTGGAACCACTTTGCGCACATGACAAGTGACTTGGATGTGTGTATGGGATTTTTGGTATCCTTTTAAGTTGATTCCTTTTCAATGAGTTCTTCTTTGTTGGGTTGATATTGGCTTCAAAGCTTCTAGGGCTTGATTCACCATTTGTGATGTCAAAGGAATTTTCATAATCTTTGGTTGTATTCCCCTTTTCCACTTAAGACTTTTTGATCTCTTTATTGGCTGTTTCTTTTTGACAAGTTCTCATTTTAAAGCTTATGAACTTAAGAATATAGGTATAGTAAATAATCTAGTGCTTTTACTGTGCAAAGTGTTAGACTTGGAGTAGCATTGTCAAGTAAGAAATTCACAAATATTATGAACCACAAATGTATAAAATTTGTTGTGGCTTATGGGCGGTATATGTTAATGTGTCCATGACAGTATTTAGCATAGTATTCCTTAGAATGCTTACGTCATGCAATTATTTATATGTGTATAATATAAAGGAAATGTAATTTACAATTCTTGTGTACAATTCATACCGAGCATTGAAATAATAGCTTAGTTTATGAAAGCATGATACTCAAACATATAGAGACCACTAAAGATTTCATGAAACCGTGTGTGGTAGGATTTATACATCAATTGTAAAAGCGCGTTGGTCAAGTATACAAGAGGAAATCTCAAAACCCCAAATGCATACGTAGCCAAAGATTTTGGTACAACATGTTATATCATGAGCTATGTGAACAATGTTGTCTCCTACTATTGATATCTTTTTCATTTAAAGAATTCATATGGATATAATCTGATACTATTTTGAGAGTAGATTGTATGATGAAAATTCGAAACATGTTCACTCTCAAAGTCAAAGTAGCATGTATATGCTCATGATCATTATGCGTGAATTTGGTAATCATTTATGCGCTTATAGGATATCTCCTAAAAACAATTCTGTTGAGAATTATTCTTTCCATAGTTCCACTACTTGCATCCACTAGTGTATAACATATGTGATATTGTTGATCAAAAAGAAAATTACTTCTCACACATGTAACTAATTTAGCTTTGCATGTGCATATGCTAAAATTCAGAGAAATAATTTAGGCATGTCACGTTCCAAATTTAAAGGGAGCAAGAATCTCTTGTTAAATGGATTTCAATCCTAAAAAATCTAGTTCCATGCTATTAAATGTCCAGATCGAGATTTTGATATTTGGCAAAGGAATTAAATTTGACTTTACCATCTTTAATGCTAAAAATTATATTTTTGGTAAGGTAATAAATATTTTATGCAAATTTGAACAATAGGGATCCGAGGCAACTAAGGAAGGAAGGTTTATAAATGCCTATGAATTTACTATAATGGTGATTTCATCATAGCGTTTCATTTATGTGGCCAGAGCTTATATGGTCATATACAATCACCTTCTTAAATCTCACCCATCAAAGGGAGACTTAGCAAAGTAACTTCTTTGTTTGTTTCCAACAGAGAGCTTTATCTAAGCTTTCGACGAGACTATCATGTTCTAGACTTTAGTCTTCTAGGCCCGTTTATTTATTTATTTTTTGCAATAACAAAATAAATATCTCATGTTGAAATGAACAGACACTAGAGCACTTTTGCAGATATATGAAGGGTAAAAGTGGATAAATTGTTCAACAAAATGAGAGGCAACTCCTCTTACCTTAAGACCTAGGAGCTGGGCCATACCGTTAGGGTCTGTCGTGGTCTTTCAAAGTTTATGATTGTTATGTTTGGTCTATGCGATATAGCGAACCACCTTTGGGTGATTTTGTGTGGAAATTCTAAGGTGCTGGTCTTTGAAAACCAAATTGACAAATGGATCTTCTTTATTGGATCTTGAATTAAAGAAGGCTAAGCCTTTTGATTACCCCTTCACCGCAAATCCAATTACATGATTTGTTTCTTTGTGTCAGTATGTGGTGTAAACCCTCAAATGATCCTATGTCTCATACCTTGAAGGTAATGGATTGGATTGTGAGGCTCTTACGCCACTGACTGACCCAAGCGAGTCTTGCGGCCACAAGTCACAGTTAGCTTTGATTTTGTCTTCAACGACATCTTGGTGATCTCTCTATTAAGGTGGAGATCAAAGGTCTTTAGACCTTGGATATGGGCCTTTGCATCATTGTCTATGAGTTTGAACTGAATGACCCTTTGTCATAGGAAGAGGTTAATGGCTAATCGATTTCCCACAGACGGCGCCAAACTGATGATGCCAAAATCGTCAACTGGGTCATTTGTCCAATCTAGAGCTTTTGAAAATCTGCAAGAGAAATAAAGTTGGTCGAAGAGATCACCGGGGTGAGCCCTGGTGGGGAAGCCTCCGAAACTTAGGTTAGTATCCGCCCATATATTTTGTATATAGATAGCATTTTGTAGTCTTTTTTTACATACTTTCACAAGTGAGACGGACTATCCCTTTTATAGGTGATTTGGATAGTTGTTGTACATCATTGGAGGCGATTATTACCCATGTGTAACGGTTATCGTATTGATTGGCGTTTCATAATGGTTGCCATTAATATGTTGAATGTGCTTGAGCGGTTACATCTTTTGGTCTGCTAATGATGCAAAGTCGTCTATATTAATGGATGACCTTAATGGTTTTTCTGGACTCATCAAAGTTGATCTATGTTGTTTTTGCTCCAATGAAACCTTTATTTATATCGACGTTCTAACAAATATATATATATATATATATATATAAAACCGAAGCCTCTGAAGCTTTCACAATTTTCCACATCATCACTATTTTCTTTTTCTTTTTATTTTAGATTCTTTTTATTTTAGGTTTTATATCTTATATAGAATCTACCAGAAAAACAATAGACAAAAGTTTGAATTTTTATTAATATCAATAATATTGAAAAACGTATACAAACTTGGAGGCCTATTTAAGGGCTCCATAAAACTTGATGGACAAGAAAATATATTCTAAAATAAGTCCTAATTAATACCTAACCATAATAGGAACCAAATTTGACCTAAAAAAACATTAAAAGAACTTAAAAATAAGGAAATAAATCACCTAGACCTAAAATAATGTTTTTTTTATATAAAAATACCAAAATAACAATATCCTACGTCAACTTATCACAAAAATACCAAATAGTTTCTTTTTATTTTAGATTCTTTTTATTCTAGGTTTTATATCTTCTTATATTTATTAGTATTACAATAGTTTAGTTTAAGTAAAACTCTATTAAATATATTTTGTTGGCCTATCACATCATTTTTAATTATAATTTTTTAAGATACCACATGTTAGAATTAAAAAAAAAAAATGACTCACTTTAGGTTTGAATTTTTTTTTTTTTTTAAAAAAGGACTCACCAAAAAAAAAAAAAAAAAAACTTTAGGATTAAGAAAAAAAGAGAGACTCTTGGTAGGACTTTCTCTTCTTTCCTTAAAACCCTAACAATTACCATCTCAAAACCCTAAACTCAACTTCACTTTAAGATTAAAAAAATAAGAAGGAGAGAGACTCACGTAAAAAAAAAAAAAAAAAAAAAAAAAGGTTTTGTCTTTTTATATGCTTTCATATATGTCTGAAATTTTTATTCTATCTTATTGTTTTATTATGTTTAGAATTGATTTTCTTCTAACTATTTGGGTTAACCTCTATATTTTGATAGTGTTTTTATGGGTTTGGTTTTTGGGTTGAAATTCTAATAATTATTTTATATTGTATATGGCAGATGAAGCATCTCTATTTTTTTAGAGAAAAATCAAAGTTGCAACCTATGTCTTTCAGCCCAAGACATAGGTGTGGTAAATTTTTATATGTTCTTGCTTTATTGAGAATTTTTATTTGGGTTCATGTAATTTTTTGTTTTTTTATTAAAGTTTTGATTTTTGGTTGATTAATTATTTGTTTGGATTAATTTCAATTAATTATTTGTTTGGATTCAACGTAAAAGATAATAGAATTAGGTGTTATAAATTTGATAATGTTCCATATTTTGAATTGTTTATATTATTTAGACTCTTGGTAGGACTCTCTCTTCTCTCCTTAAAATCCTAACAATTACCATCTCAAAACCCTAAACTTAACTTCACCTTAAAATTAAAAAAATAAGGAGAGAGACTCAACTAAAAAAAAAAAAAAACGTAGGTTTTGTCTTTTTTATTTGCTTTCATATGTGCCTGAAATTTTTATTTTATCTTATTGTTTTGTTATGTTTAGAATTTATTTTCTTCTAAGTATTTGGGTTAATCTCTATATTTTGATAGTGTTTTTGTGGGTTTGGTTTTTGGGTTGAAATTTCTAATAATTATTTTATATTGTATACGGCAGACGAAGCATCTCTATTTTTTGGAGAAAAATCAAAGTTGCAACCTATGTCTTCCAACCCAAGGTGTGGTAAATTTTTATTTGGTATATTATATATGAATTTTTTGAATTTGAAGGGTTTTGTTTGGTTTTGAAGTAGAATTTGGGGATTCTATAAAATATGGAAGGTTTAAATTTTGGGGTTTTTGGTATTTGCGACTTAGTAGGTTGATCTTAATTTTTTACCTTATATGTTTTTTCTTTATTGAGAATTTTTATTTTGGGTTCATGTGATTTTTTTGTTTTCTTAATTAAAGTTTTGATTTTTTGTTGATTAATTATTTGTTTGGATTCAACGTAAAAATAATGGAATTATGTGTTATAAATTTGATAATGTTCCATGTTTTGAATTGTTTATATTGTTATTAATACGACCAAATAAGATTTGTTTTTTTCTTTATAGTTTATATCAGTTTTGAGTGTGTGTATATATATAACTTTTGAGAATTTTGCTTTATTAATTTAAGAATTGTAAATTACTTTATAGATTTCAGTAACTATGTACCTGCAGTGAGACATTGACAATATAAGCATATTATATGGTATTAACATTTTATAAAAATCTTTCTTACAATCCAATAACATTCTACGTTAGACAACACTTCTAAACTATAGAAAAGCATAGAAGTTAAATATTTATTCCTATTGTATTTTATTTAATTATAACAGATCTATTTTTTTTAAACGCTAACTAGCAAAATGTTTATAATATGCATATTATTAACCCAATTTTCTATTTCTAAATTTCTTAGATTTTATTATATCAATCTTTTTTTTCTTTTAAATTCTTGGTGGGCAAATCAATCTCTCACTAATTCTTTTACCTTAACGTGATGTTGGTTAATTATTCTTTTATTTAACTATCTCGTGCATTGCACGGGCTAGCGACTAGTTTTGTTAGTTTTCGTTCTACACAACGTGACCTTTGTTATAGGGTGTATTGTATCTTGTGTTGGCAATTGCATTTCAAAAACCTTGTTTTTATATAATTGAATTAGTGTTAGTGTCATAAAGCGTACTTGAAGTCTACGTTGAAAACACAGGAAAACAACTCAAGAATTTGAAGTTCTGTTTCATCAAATGCTAATCGATCGAGGTTTAGTGAAACTCATGAACTCCAGGCTCGACTTTGGTCGACGGATCAAGCTTTTGAGAATAGAGACTTTTAATTCTACTATTTATGATGACCAAGTGACCTAGGAATCTATTAATGCTATATTTTAGTATTCAATAAATGCTATATGGGTTATATAATGCATCCAAAATCATATCAGTAAAAATTCCCTTATTTCAATATCTTTCCATGTTAATTTAATTTTTAACAATAACACTTGAGACAACACGCTGAGGATGAACTTTGAATGTGACATACATAACAATTCATATCACAAACATACGAGTGTCAAGAATAGGTTAAGAATATTTAAGCATACAAGTGTCTTAATTTGATGGTGAAGTTATTACTATCTTTAGAATTGTCTATTAGAAAAATACTGTTACATTTGGTGAGAATTAGATATTGTGGAAATGAATCTTAATCTTTTAGAGTTTTTATTTTAATTCTACCATTAATTTTCCAAAATTTTATCTATTTATTTTGAAATGGGTAGATTAAATTTTACTACATCACTACTTGCTTTTAAGAAATGTTGATTACCATTGTATTGATGTTGTGTTAAAATCCAACCTATATATTTCAAAATCGATAGATATGATTTTAAACATTACGTGAGGAGTTACTTTAAAAATTCTAAAGAATCATTATCTGACAGAGATAATAGTAACAATAATAAAAAATCATGGACTAAACAAGTAAAGTAAGGATGTTCACTTCAATGGTGCATGGTTGCTCATTATATGAATTTAAATGCACTTTAATGTTTCGTATGTTTATGTTTTTGGATGTACTTTTTTTTGTTGACTGCTGAATGCTGATTCTAATTTGCAGAATATTAGTTAGAGTATAGTTGTGTTATGATTTTAAAAAAAGAAAAAGGAAGAAGAGGTTTTTAAAAATCTGTAATTATATACAAATAAACTATTTATTTATTTAAAAAAGAAAAAGAAAAATGACAAACCCATTAATAATGAATTTGTTGCTTTCGTACGTGAAACACAGTATTCAAACTCTAATACAAAACTAATGATGCAGGAAAAACCACCAGTGAGCCACACGATACTTACACACTCGAAACAACACTTGCACAACAAAAAAGAGAAGACCTTACAGAGAGCACAGGTGTGGTGTCGGCCAAATACCCTCTGAAGGTTAAGTTAGAGAAATCTTTTGTTCACAACTCTAGAATGCTAGAGAGGGGTTAATTATGCGTACCTTGATTTGTGAACAAAAGATTTCTCTAACTTGACATTCGGAGGGTATTTGGCCGGCACCACACCGGTGCTCTCTATAAGGTCTTCTCCTTTTTATTGTGCAGGTGTTGTTTCGAGTGTGCAAGTATCGTGTAGCTCACTGGTGGTTTTTCTGGCATCATCAGTTGGCGTCATCTGTGGGAACGGCAGTTAAGAGTCGTAAGCCGTATTATCGTCTCCCGGACAAAAGGGTTGCATGGTACTCACTCGCTCAATGGAAACTACAAACGACGTTCAAGGAGAGGAACCACCCATGACTGCCCTCGAGAGACAAGTTCAAACTCTCGCTGCAGTCGTAGAGCGCCTCACCAAGTGGAACCACGATTTGGAAGAATAGCTGCACCATAAGAATGCAGCACCGAATGACCAACTAGAAGACCAAGAAGGCACCAGTGCCGATAGAAGAGACCAAGAAAGGCTAGAGGGCAGTAACGCTCCGAGTAGACCAGAACGACAAAATTTGAGTATGCTGTCCCTTACGGGTGCAACTCAACCACACATTACCATGGAGATATAGGCAATAAAAGAACAGATGGAGGTCATGATGAACGCTCTCAAAGGGCGGGTATCTAGCGACCTTGATGACCTAGTTCATTGAATCGACTCATCATTCACGACATCCGTTAACTCCTTCCCCCTACCGCATAAGTTTCGCATGCTGCAGATAGAGAGTTACAATGGAGTCAAAGACCCTTTGGATCACTTAGAAACCTTCAAGACCTTGATGCACCTTCAAGGAGTAGTAGATGAAATCATGTGTAGGGCTTTCCCTACAACATTGAAGGGCCCCGCAAGGTTATGGTTCAGCCGACTGACGTCGAACTCTATCAGTACTTTCAAGGAGCTAAGCGCTAAGTTCACTTCACACTTTATTGGGGGACACAGGTATAAGAAGTCCACGGCGTGCTTGATGAGTATCAGGCAACGAAAGGACGAGACACTGAGATCCTACATAACGCACTTCAATAAGGAAGCACTCTCGATCCATGAAGCCGACGACAAAATACTTGTAGCAGCCTTCACAAACGGGTTGCGAAAGGCTAAGTTTTTGTTCTCACTATACAAAAATGACCCGAAGACCATGTCGGAAGTACTCTACAAGGCTACCAAGTACATGAATGCCGAAGACGCACTGCTAGCTCGGGAGGAAAAACCAAGAAAAAGGGAGCGACAGGAGGAGATTTGACGGGACTAAGGGTCAAAGAAGCTAAGAACGGGAGACTAAAGGGATGAGAGACGCTTTAAACCGCCAGGAGGAAGGTTTACGAGCTTCACCCCGTTAACTGCCCCGATAGACCAAGTCCTAATGCAAATCAAGGACGAAGGGGCTCTGACCTTTCTCGGAAAGCTGAAGGGAGATCCTAACAAGCGTTCCAGAGACAAATATTGCCGCTTCCACCGTGATCACGGTCATGACACAATCGATTGTTATGACTTGAAACAACAGATTGAGGCCCTCATCAGATAAGGGAAGTTGCAGAAGTTCGTCAGTAAGGAAAGAACGAATCCACCACCTCAAGAGCAACCCCCCCGGTGGGATAATGAACGTCCAAGACCTCCCATTGGTGACATAAGGATGATCGTAGGAGGAATAGCGAGTGCCGGGTCATCCACAAAGGCTCAGAAGACGTACTTTAGGATGGTCCAGAACGTTCAGCTCACGGGCTCAGTCCTAAAAATAGCTCGGAAAGAAAGCCTTATCATCAGATTCTTGGAAGAAGATGCATAACGTCTTCACCACCCGTATGATGATGCGTTTGTTGTCAGCTTACGAGTAGGAGATTACAACATACACCGGGTGTTGGTCGACAATGGAAGCTCGGCGGACATCCTATACTATCTGGCGTTCCAGCAAATGAGGAATGGTAGAGAACAACTGATTCCAACGAACGCCCCACTCATAGGCTTTGGAGGGACAAGGGTATTTCCCTTGGGCGCGATCACATTATCTGTGACGGTAGGCGACTATCCTCAACAGATCACCAAGGACGTGACATTCCTCGTGGTCGACTATTCGTCCGCCTACAATGCTATCCTAGGGCGACCCACCCTCAATTCATGGAAGGCGGTGACCTCGACTTATCATTTAATGATCAAATTCCCTACCGACTATGGAGTGGGAGAACTATGCGTAGATCAGGTGGCCGCACGCGAGTGCTACGTGGCTATGATGGAAATGGATAACCACCTCCAAGCCATGAACATAGAAGAACACCAGAGTGCAACGGAGCCTGTAGAGAAGCTTGAAGAAATACCTCTTAATGACTCCAAGCCTGATCAGACTACAAAGATTGGAACTCTCGCCAGTCCCGTGGTCCGACAAGCACTTACAGCTTTCATAAAAAAGAATCGAGACGTGTTCACCTAGAGCCACAAGGACATGCCAGGAATAAACCCTTCGATCGTGGTGCATAGGCTGAATGTGTCACCCTCCTTTCCACCTGTCCGACAAAAGAAGCGGGTGTTTACCCCAGAACGAGATCGAGCCATAGCTGAAGAAGTCCGCGAGTTACAGGAGATGAACTTTGTTAGGGAAGTTTACTACCCCGGCTGGCTGGCAAACGTAGTGATGGTCAAAAAGGCTAGCGGGAAGTGGAGGATGTGCGTGGACTTCACCGACCTAAACAAAGTATGCCCCAAAGATAGCTATCCCCTCCCGAGGGTCGACACTCTAGTAGACTCCACGGCTCAGCACCAGCTGTTAAGTTTTATGGACGCTTTCTCCGGTTACAACCAAATCCAGATGCACGAAATCGATCAAGAGAAAACTTCGTTCATAACCAGCCAAGGCCTTTTTTGTTGAAAAGTAATGCCATTTGGTCTAAAAAATGCAAGCGCGACGTATCAAAGGCTTATGAACAAGATGTTCGCACAGCAAATTGGGAGGAATGTCCAAGTCTACATTGATGACATGCTGGTAAAAAGCCAAAGGGAGGAAGATCACCTGAAGGACCTTGAGAAAACATTCGACACTCTTCGCTCTTACAACATGAAACTTAATCTAGGAAAGTGCGCCTTCGGGGTGACGATAGGAAAATTCCTAGGATTCATGGTGTCACAAAGGGGCATCAAGGCCAACTCGGACAAGATCCGAGCTATAATGGAGATGGCACCAACAAATAATGTGATGGAAGTACAAAACCTCAATGGCAAGATAGCAGCGCTAAATAGGTTTGTATCAAGGGCAACGGAAAAGTGCTTACCCTTCTTTCACACATTGAAGAGATCTTTCGAGTGGACTACCGAGTGCCAGCAAGCATTTGAGGAGTTGAAAAGTTATCTCTCTTCCCTACCACTGTTGAGTCCCTCGCAGTCAGGTGAAGAACTTTTTCTTTATCTTGCCGTCTCCCTTGCAGCCGTCAACGCCACCTTGATCAGAGAAGAAGAAAGAGTGTAGAAGCCTGTATACTACACCAGCCGAGCACTTCGCGGAGCTGAAGAAAGATATCCTCCCATGGAAAAGCTCACCTTTACGCTAGTTATGGCAGTACGCAAACTCAAACCGTACTTTCAAGCCCACATGATAGTCGTCTTAACTGACAAGCCTTTGCAACGGGCAATGAGCAACCTTGAAGCCGTTGGACAATTGGCACTATGGACTATAGAATTGAGCAAGTTTGACATCCAGTATCGCCCGCGAACCGCCATTAAAGGACAGGTCGTTGCAGATTTCATAGCTGAGTTCACAAATGGCGAAGACAGGGGGGCAGAGGAATCTCCTCAATGGAGCATACATGTAAACGGATCCTCCAACAGGCAGGCTGGGGGAGCCGGCGTCATGCTACAATCACTCGAAGGAGACATGGTCGAGTGTATGGTCCGCCTTGAATTCCCTACCACTAATAACGAGGCAGAGTACGAAGCTCTGATAGCAGGGCTTGACCTTGCCAAAGCTGCAGGAGCCGAAAGAGTGATCATTTACTATGACTCTCAAGTTGTGGCCAACCAGATAAATGGAGATTACAAGTGTAAAGGCAAACGAATGAAGAAGTATCTGGACCAAGCACGGAGGAGGATAGACGAGTTGAAGGCCAAAATTATACAAATCCCAGGAGGGAAAACGAGCAAGCCGATCGCCTAGCCAAGGTTGCTTCAGCCGAACATATGGCCACCCTTGATACTGTACTCTCCTTTATTCAACTCTCTCCATTTATAGATTCTGTCGATGTATAAGAGCTTGGTTCCGAAAGCAATTGGACCACGTCATTAGTTTTTTACTTGAAAAACGGCGTATTACCAAACGAAAAGGAGGCCACAAGAAAGCTGAAGGTCCAAGCAGCGAGATTCATCTTAATAAGAGACATCCTATACAAGAGAGGTTTCTCCCGCCCATACCTAAGATGTTTAGGTCTTGAAGATGCAAACTACGTCATAAGGGAGGTACACGAGGGAATCTACGGAAATCATTCAGGGTCAAGATCATTAGTAGACAAGCTAGTGCGAGTGGGGTACTTTTGGCCCACCATGCAGAAGGATGCCGAGGCTTATGTCAAGACCTACGACAAGTGCTAGAGGTTTAGCAATATCATTAGATAGCCAATCGAAGTATTAACCCCAATGACGGCCTCATGGACATTTTCTTAGTGGGGACTAGAGATCATGGGGCCATTCCTTATGGCTGTACGACAACTGAAGTTCCTAGTAGTAGGCATTGACTACTTTACAAAAATGGGTGGAAGTTGAAGCTTTGGCCACCATTACGGAAAAGAACGTACGGAGTTTTATTTGGAGATGCATCATATGCAGGTTTGGCATACCTAGAGTCTTGGTCTTAGACAACAGGAAGCAATTCGACAACGACTCCTTCCGGGACTTTTGCTCACAACTAGGGATAAAAAACCACTACTCCTCCCCCGCCCATCCTCAAGCTAACGGCCAAGTCGAAGTCACGATCCGATCCTTGCTGAAGATTATCAAGATTTGGCTCAAGGGGGCAAAGGGTATATGGGCGGAAGAGCTACCGAGCATACTTTAGGCCTACAGGACAACAGTAAGGACACCAACAGGGGAGACACCATTTCGACTAACATACGGGAGTGAAGCAGTCATCTCGGCCGAGGTCGGACTCACAAGTTACAGGGTGCACAACCATGACAAAAGTAAGAACGATGAGGCCTTACGCTTACAGCTCGATTTGGTAGATGAAGTCAGGATAGCGGCGGAACAAAGGCTCGCACGGTACCAGGACCGCATGGCCAAGCACTACAATTCTCAAGTCAGACACAGAGACTTCCATGTTGGAGATCTCGTTCTAAGAAAAGTCATGGGCGCTGCAAGAGAGACAACACAAGGGAAACTTGGCCCAAATTGGGAAGGACCTTACCGAATCACAGCATGGTATAGGAAGGGCATTTACCACCTAGAAACCTTAGATGGACGGAAGCTGCCACACCCCTGGAACTCCGAGCACCTACAGAGATACTACCAATGAAGATAACAACATGGAAGACAATGCCCCCCTTTTTAGTTACAAGTTTAGTTATACTTCTCAAATTTATCATTTACTTTAGTTTTTGCTACAATAAGCCCAAAGGGCAGGTTTTTTTTATATATTTTATTTTGGTTTTTGCTACAATAAGCCCAAAGGGCAGGTTTTCTTTTTGGAACTACTTTTTATATAAATGCATGGCAATGAGAGGAGTTTATTCAGAACTACTAAAGTTTCTACTTACAAGTTCAAATCAAAGAAAGTGGACAACCTTAATTCCACAAGAAAAGTGGACAACCTCGAAGTTCATAAAAAATGAATGATGAGCGATTTCAAGTCCAAAAAATGGACGAAGCCATAAAACTAACGGTCTAATAAAAGATTGACGAGTTGGCTGTCCGTAAAATGGACGAAGCCATAAAACTAACGGTCTAATAAAAGACTGACGTGTTGGCCAAGTCCACCAAATAGACGAGGCCATAAGGCTGACGGTCTAATAAAAGATTGGAAAATTGGTCGTCCATAATATGGACGAAGCTATAAAGTTGGTGGTCCCACATGAGTGACCACATCTCAAAAAAGTGATAAATTATCAAAGCCTAGTAAGTCCATAAGGTGGATGACCTTGTCCCAGGATAATAGAATGTTGTTAAAACTCCTAGAAGCAACAAATTAAAGGTCTACGAAAAAGACAAGTCTATTGGTCCATAAAGTAGACGAATTCCACACTTAGTAAAATAGACGAAGTCATTAAAAGCGACGGGCTCACCAAAATGACTGCTATTCGTAAAATTGTCAAAACTGATGGCTTCATTAAGCTAACGGCTCCACTAGAATACTCAACATAAAAAGTCAAAGCCGACGGTTTCACTAAACTAACAGTGTCATTGAAACAGACGGTGCCATAATCATAATTTAAAACCTTTAATCCCTACAACTAGGCTGACGAGCCCAACCTACGACTGGGAAATAGCCTCGGAATCTACAAAGCAAGAAAAAGAAGCACACGAGCAAATAGCCATACATAGATGTTCAAAAGCGATGGGTGATAAGTATCATAAGCGAAAGTAAATTAATTACCAATAGAAGCCCCAAAGACCAAGGGGGCACCTAAAAACATTGTTTGCAAATGGAACAAAATACAACAGTTACAAAAAACAAAACTATGGCTGGGCAGAAGGGGCATCGCTTGAAGTCTTTTTACTTTTTTGAACTGGAGGGTCTTCTACGTCAAGGACCTCCACAGAAGGATTGGAAGTAGTAACTGGAGGGTTCGCAGCAGGCTGGGCCAAAACAATGCCATTATCTTCATGAGAGGGGGCATCCTCAGGGTCGTCACCGTCAACAACGATGGCGTCATTGGCGAGGCATCATCCAAAGTGATCCTAGATAGATCCAACTCAGGAAAGGTTGACGCAACTTGCTTGAGGCAGTCGTCAAATCCAGTACTGTAGTATCCGCCACAAGAATCGATGAAGGAATCTGACGCCTTGAATTTCTGGACCACGTCAGCCCCAGCCGACTCCACTTGCTCACGAAGGGTCGTCAGCTCTTTTTCTAACTTCTCCTTCTGACGACCCGCCTCTTCCAACTTCTGCTTTGTCTCTTTCAGCTCAACGTTCAGGAGACGGACGGCCTCCTTGTACTACGCCTGCTGATTCAACAGGTTAGCATTGTGTTTGCTAACGCGAGTGCTGACACCCTCCTTGGCCATACACCAGTCCTGGAGCGCTTTTACATGAACCAAGGCCTAAGAAAGACAGCCGTCAGTCAGTAAACAAGAGAGAAGACAAAAGCTAGCCAGGGGAGACACCTTACCCGTGTTAGGTCAAACAGAGTTGATGCCCTGATGTCCTCTGTCCCCAACAAGGCATAAGGATCTATATCCATCGGCTTTATGAGCGATTCCACCTCGTCGACGGCGTAATCCTTGTGTGTTAGTAGGCAACGGGGCCCCTCGAGGACAGGACCGGATGGAGTCATCATCCTCTTTCCTGCTCCATGGCTTGATTTGGGGGGTGATTTCTCTAGGGGCTCATTTCCAGAAGTGACGGCCACCTTTTTAGAAAGACGGCCATCTTTCCCGTCGGGTTTCCTCTTCAACGAACCCTTAGTGATGGTTTGGGGGGCCGACGTAGAGGTCAACTCCCCCTTTGCCCTCTTCTACTCCTTCTGACGGGCAGCAGCAGCCCTTATCCATTGCTTGGCTGACTCCATCTCTACAAAAATACCAGATACATGAGAAAAAGTGATAGTAATAGCTGAAATGATGGGACTATAGGAAGAAACTACTCACGACGGCGAGAAAATTCTTCTAGCTTGCGAGCTTCTGGCGTCGGTTCAGGGCCCCCGCAGTATGCGTAAAGAGTGTCAAGAGTAATTAAATCTCGACACTTTCGCTCCTCTAAGGGTATCTCTAGAACCCGACGGATAAAATCCCTCTGCTCTTGGGTTATAAGAGGGCAAGTGTTGGCTGAAGAAGAAAAACAAGTAGACAACATTAAAACACTTCAAAAGGCAGGTAAGCAAATACATGTAAAAGATGACGGGGGTAAAAGCTGACGGCAAAAACCTGAGTCCCTGACAAAAGCCTAGGTATTATCAAAATAACCGTGGGGCATTGTCTCCTATTCTTCCTGACGGCACACCCAGTCCATCCTTTTAACAAAAAAGTATCTACCCTTTCAATTTCTATTTGAATCTGGCATCTCAGACACTAATCTCAAATCCCTCTCCCTGACGGCAAAATGGTATATTCCCTTAGAAGAAGACAGGTGCTGGGGTCTATAACAATAGAAGAATTCATCCAAGGAAAGCTGATAGTGTCCTCCACTCAGACGACCCCATAAGACCTCAGCACTTATAAAGATTCTCCACGAATTGGGAGCAATCTGGCTAATGGACAACCCAAGAAAGTCAGCAAGATGACGGTGTAAGGCCGTCAGGGGCAGTTTCAGTCCCACAGCGAACATGGCATCATACATACCCACGTCTGCAGTTATCCCCATATAGCACTTTTTATTTTCGCTATGGAGGCGAATCGGAATATGATCTGGGATTTGGAAACAGACGCGCAACTCTTTGAAAACCTTATCACTCATTGTTGGTAAAAATTTATTGACGACCTAATCCTCAGGAGGAATGAAGGGACGACTACCTCCAAGACTTCCTGAAGTTCCCTCACAGGACTCTTCATCACCGTCATCTCCGTCACTATCTCTCTTTTCTTCCAACTCAACTTCCCCCTCCTCACCTACTACCTCCTCCTGACCTTCGTCTCCACGACTCCCTACCTCATCGTCAGGAGTTTGGGCTGATGTTTCCCTCTCTGACAACCAGGAAAAGCTCCCGGACTCACAACCTGAACCAAATACCTCATCGTAGCCCGCTCCATCGCAGACCGACGACTAACCACTCAACGCGTCACTTGACATCTGACTACCTATAAGCGACAGATTTATTCTAAGCACCTAAAATGACGTCCTCGCTTTAGAGAAATCAATCAAAATAAAGCACATACAAAGAAAGAAAAAGAACTTACAAGTTTCTCAGAACGGGTGACGGTTAAAGAAGCGACGGTAGAAACACGAGCGACGGCGTAGGAGGATTGACAGAAGAAAGGCGACGGATCTTCTCTCCAGGAATCAATAAAGATGAAATAGGAAAAATTAGGAGGAAAGGTGGATTATGTATAAAGGGGATATGCACAGAAGCCGAAGCGACGCCTTCATCTAGAAGCAGAGCCAACCAGAGTACGCCGCGTGTTTGAGCATTTAATATTGGCTGCATCATACTTGAATTATTTTCTCTCTCCTAGCCAAAGTAAAAGTTAGCAACGAAAAAAAAATATAACTCCATAACCCGTCAGTTCAAACTGACGGAGATATGGAGTAAGGGGCAACTGATAAGTAAAATTATAGCAAGGAAGATACTCTAGGTTCAACCTATCAGCATTGCTCATGTAATGGAACCTACAGCTTAAGCTGACGGGATAAGTGTTGGGAATAGCTGAAGACCTTAAGGCTGACGCCATTAAGAAGCTAACGCTGATATAGCTGAAGGACATAAGATAAACCGACGGTCATAAAGGGGACGACCCTGTTAAAACTTGGCTTGACCACCATGTATGAGTATATAAGGAAATGACTTGTATCTCACGCAGAGTGTTAGTGTCCTACAAGGAAAGGATTCCACAATTTACGCTTATAGGGACTTCTGTATGGAAAAGACTTCTACTCCAAGAAAGAGATGTCAACCCTCTACTACTATAAAAACCCCAATACCCTCACAAATCAAGGTACGTATAATTAACCCCTCTCTAGCACTCTAGAGTTGTGAACAAAAGATTTCTCTAACTTGACATTCGGAGGGTATTTGGCCGGCACCACACCGGTGCTCTTTGTAAGGTCTTCTTTTTTTTGTTGTGCAGGTATTGTTTCGAGTGTACAAGTATCGTGTGGCTCACTGATAGTTTTTCCGACACCATCAAAAACACTGCAGAGTGCAAAGTATTGGGTGAGAAGCGAGAAACCATTTTCTAATACAATGGACGTGGACACACACAATTCAATGATCTCTCTAATAATGCATTGGAAAGAAAAGAATCCAAACACTATTCTTTTTCTTTTTTTTTGCCTTTCTCCCTCTCTCCTTCTCTTATCCCTCGCTATTCTTTTTGAGAAGAATTTGGACATTGTAAAACCTGCATTCACCCTGGGAAGACAGCTGTTACTATCCTATTTAAATCATGCACTGCCAAAAAATGAAAAAAGAAAAAAAAAAAAAGAACAATGGTTCCCTTGTTAAATGTCCTACTTAATTTCTTTTTAGTTACTTTACAACTTCGTCAATAAAGTAGTCACACAATTTGGCTTTAAAAAAAAAAAAAAAAAAAAAAAAAAAAAAAGGTTGGCTGTGCGAGATATTATCCAGAAAGTTTGATTTAATTGTCGAAAAAGTAGTGTTGAATAGTAAAGGGAGACAGCGAAAAAAATCTAGACAGCAATGATAATTAATGTTAAGTAGACACTCACTCACACCGGGTCACTACTCACTAGCAAGACAACAAAGGCTACCAACAAATCAAAGTGAGAGTTAGATTAAAGTGTAATAAAGAAGAGTGACGTACACGAGTCAAATCTAAACTAATCTCTTCCTGAATGAAGTTGGCACGTAAGACGACTGGAGCTATGAAAGGAATTAAGCCACCAGCACCCAAGCGACTCACTTAAAGTTAGAGAAATGCAATAATTTCAACAACATGCAACATTTATGATAATATATGTATGTGTGTATATATATATATATATTACTTATTTTATTTTATATTATATTATATAATATATTTTAGGGGGGGGGGGGGGGGTGTACAAGATGATTAAGTGGGGTAAATTTTTTTTTTTTTTTGATAACCGATTAATTGGGGTAATAGTTCCTAGTATAAAAAGAGACATTAATCGGTTGGCATGCTGAAGTTGATGGTTTAAAACAAAATGGCATGATTAGAATTTAGGTAAAGAGAAATATATTGTATCCGTTCTGGAACAAGGTTTCGCTGTTTTTGTCTTGAGGTGGGCCATAGACTCTATAATATACATAAAAATATATAGGTCTTGTATTCTATTCTATTCTATCCTATATATGAAGATATGAAAGAGTCCCTTTCAAAAAAAAAAAAAAAAAAGATATGAAAGAGTCAGAATTCAGAAACCATGGTTTTATTTTCCCATTTTTACCTTCTTTTAACCAATATTTTTTTCTTTTTCACCTTTCACTTTGATGAAATTCTATTCTATCTTATCAAGAAGGGAAAGCTATAATACACAAGGGTATACAGTACTGAGTTGAGTTACAGTCTTTGTTTGCATCACGCTCCGAGAGAATCGAGGTTGTATGGCTAGCCAAAACATCTACATGCCGATTTTCTTCTATATAGATGTGCTAGATTCAAATGTTGGGAAATTCATGTTAAAATTTAAAACTTCAGAAATATATTTTCCTTTTGCATTGTGTTATTGTGGGAAAAAAACTTGTTCTTGATTTACATGTCGGGAAAAGACATACGAGTCTCCAAGGCTTGTTTGAAACTACTTATTTTTAGTTTATTTATTTATCTGGTTCATGTGCAAATATTTAAATATGGAAACTCTCCAAACTCCTCTTATATATTTTTATTAAATCTGAATTTTTAAAATCTAACAGTTTGATTGCATGTTTTTTACATTCTTAACGTACAAGTCAAATTTCGTTCAAATAAAGGGTTATTTATTATTTGACCAATAAACTTATTTTTTATGCATAATTTTTTACTAAAAATAATTAAAATTTAAACATGCCATTAATGACATAACTGTTGATTATTGATCATCTTGAAATTTTGCAAGCATAGAAGATATAATAAGAATATTTAATTCAATTGTTAGATTTTCAAAGTTTACATTCAATCAAAAAATATAGGAGCAGTTAGAAGAGTTTCTCATCAAACTAGTTTAGAGAGAAATTTTTTCCTTTATATATATATATATATATAGAAACAAATATAGTGTACTTTTGCTCACTTTATTTTATTTTTAGTTTAATATAAAAATAAACTCTACTTCTAAACAAGAACAATATATTTCTTGGAAATCAAATAGTAACTGACCAACTCAACTAAATAAAAGAGTTGTACTTTTCCCTTTTTTTCCATAATTTTTATTTATTTATTTATATATGAGAGAGCTGCATACAAAAACTATATACGTACCCGTGCCAAACACACGTTCAAAAACTTGTTTTTATTATTGACTATTCCCTTCAATTACGACGTGGTAGGGCCGGGTTTATATGATATTAGTCAAGATGTTACTTTATATTGACTCAGGGCCAACCCAAGCATTTCGGAGGCCTAAGGCGAAATATTCAAATGGGGCCTTTATATTATCACTTAAATAATATTTAATGAGCATTTATATAATTATTATTTTTTTTAAATCCATTCTTTTTACTTTCTAATATGATTTTTTTGGAGAAAATGTTAAAATTATAACAAATTTTACTACAAACCGATGCTGTAATGAATGTGATCAATGACATGAGGCTTACAAAAATACTAGAAATATTATAAAGTTTACAACATGAGAATTACAAAGATATATCACCAATCACAAATATTCATTCAAAAATGCATTCAATAGTTTGTTGAAATCCACCTATCATATTCATTGTCACATTAAATTATAAAAGTTATGGAGACCACCATGCACCTTTGGTGCAGTGATCACTCCACAAGTATAAGTTCTTTTGAGGTGTGAGGGGCAATGGCCGAGATTTAAGTCTCTAAAAGAGAGTTTCGCATACATATACACTTAGATTAGGCTAAAGTATAATTTTTATTTTGTATAAAAATAATTAAATAAATAAAAGTTATGTAGTAAAATTTATAGTATTTTTAACATTTTCCTATTTGAATTATTTATGATTAGTAATACGTCTATTTGTAAGGCCTATTTATTTAAATTTGTCTTATCTCTATCTCTAGCATTACTTAATTCTTTAAGCCTTCTTAATAGTGAAAAAAGATGTAAACTAAAATGTTTTAATATCTCCCAAAAATATTTATATATAAAAATTTTTAAAAATAAAATAAAAAAATTTGCCCCCAAATTTGGGGCCTTCTCTAGTAAGGGGGCCCTAGGCAATGGCCTAATTGGCCTAAGCCTGGGGCCTGCCTTGTATTGACTTTAAGAAAAAGATTGTATACGTAATTAATTATTGTGTTTAATTAAGGATTATATATATATATATATATATGTATGTATGTATGTATATATTGAATACCTTGATTAATTTGAGAATCACAATAATTTAGGTTTAATGAAAAAAAGTCTTGACCCCTTAAAAATAATCTTTATTTAAATTTTTTTTTTTTTTTGGGAGAAAAAATGCATTAGAGGGGGAGGAAGGCAAAACCTTACACGCGCCCAAGACAGCACAACGGGAGATAAGTACCAACACACTCATTAGCACTACAAGAAATCTGCATTTAGGCGACATTTGCTAAAAACCCAAAAAACGTTGCTATAGACACAAATGGTCTACAGCGACGTTTTTAAGGATCACTATAGGTCTATTGCGACGTTTCTAAAAACGTCGCCATATGTGACTCGTTAATTGCATTCAAAAACTTTTGGTGACGTTTTCTAAAACATCACTAAATAATATAATTTTTTTTATAAGGTAGGAAAATACATTTAGTGACATTTTAAAACACCACAAATAATCAAACCTATAGCGACGTTTCAAAAATGTTGCAAAAGAATTTGTCCCCTTGCTTTTTAGTGATGTTTTTAAAACGTCACTATAGGACTAATTATTTGACGTTTTAAAAGTGTCGCTAAAAAGGATGTCCGCTTACTTTTTAGCGATGTTTTTAAAACATCACTAAAACTTGCTCATTATTTTAAAAAAATATATTAAAACTGCTATATAAACCTACTCAAAATTCAACAATAATTAACATAAGCTTGTAATAGATAAAATATATCTATTGATCTTTAATATTCCACAATAAAAAATGTCCAAACTAACACATTAACCATTGATTCAAATAGATACATACATATATATATACACATTTTTAATACCAATACATGTATTATCTTGAATTGAATAGAACACTTGTCTACCTACACCAAAAAAAAAAAAAAAAAAACCACCTAAACTATGACAATATTATTAACAAAGTACAATACTTCCAAAATAAATGTGGTTGTTCAAAACAACTATACAATAGCCCATGGAGTCCTTAAAACATTGTGTTTATCCCTATATGCTAGTTTCTTGATGGGATGAAGCCTGTGATCTATGAGGAGTTGGAGATTGATGATCTAAACTGAAACCACCCTGAATACAAATTAAGAGTATCTAATAAGTTCATAAATAAATCATTTTGAGTAACAAAATAATAGTAGCTATACTTAAAAAATTTAAACACCAAATACATTTTTAAAACATTAAAATTTAATACCCAACTAGCTTTTGAAGAATGATTTCGCTAATTTTGTATTAGTTGCATCAATTGGGTAACTCGCTCCTTCAAGTCATCATAACGATTCACTTTCTTTGTCAAAAAAGCCACTTGATTCTTCAACTGTAATGAGAATAAAACAATCAAAGCCATTGTCATGCAATATGGGATATTTGTCAAACAATATTAACCATAATCACAAACATGATCTTAGGAATATATCAAATACCTGCATTTGGTGCATTTGATGGATTAATTGTGGATGATTGGCCAACTTATTGTTGTGACTCATGATCCACATCTTCATTAGAGGCTTGTTGTGACGACCTTACCAGAACGTCACGTATAACTAAACCTCTCATTTTCATTTATACCTTCAAGAACTAAAATAAACAAAGAAGATTTATATCAATTTCTATCAATATCTTCATTCACACAACAAATTCAAAATCACTTAGTTTCATAAACATGCAAATAAGATTACACATAATTTTAAATATAATAACAAACCATATCAAGTCTATCTATATCCTCATTCACACAAATGGACTAAGTCTTAAATCTTTACAAACTTAAGCAAAAACCATGAAAGTAGAATTAAACATACAATTAAATATAATGCACAGCATATTCAAAACCACATAGTTTCATAAACATGCAAATACGATTACACATAATCTTAAATATACTAAATAAACCATATCATGTCTATCAATATCCTCATTCACACAAATGGACTAAGTCTTAAACCTCTACAAACTTAAGCAAAAACCATGGAAGTAGAATTACACATACACTTAAATATTGTGCACAACATATTTAAAACCACTTAGTTTCATAAACATGCAAATAAGATTACACATAATCTTAAATATACTAAACAAACCGTATCAAATCTATCAATATTCTCATTCACACAAATGGACTAAGTCTTAAATCTTTACAAACTTAAGCAAAAACCATGGAAGTAGAATTAAACATACAATTAAATATAATGCACAACATATTCAAAACCACATAGTTTCATAAACATGCAAATACGATTACACATAATCTTAAATATACTAAATAAACCATATCATGTCTATCAATATCCTCATTCACACAAATGGACTAAGTCTTAAACCTCTACAAACTTAAGCAAAAACCATGGAAGTAGAATTACACATACACTTAAATATTGTGCACAACATATTTAAAACCACATAGTTTCATAAACATGCAAATAAGATTACACATAATCATAAATATAATAAATAAACCATATCAAGTCTATCTGTATCCTCATTCACACAAATGGACTAAGTCTTAAAGTTCTACAAACTTAAGCAAAAATCATGGAAGTAGAATTACACATACACTTAAATATAGTGCACAACATATTCAAAACCACATAGTTTCATGAAAGCATAAATCAACAATTAGTCCATATTTCAATTACTCTAACAAAACAAACCTATGCTTCCAAGAAAACAAGGTAAAATTTCCAAATTTGAGAAAATGACTTGCAAGTCATACCAAGGTCCTAAGCGTAGGCATAAGGAGTCTAAATTCATAAGTAATTTATTAATACATTTGGTAACTAATCAATATCTCTTGATAATTTTCATTTAGTTTGAATGTTCGACATGTGAAAGAAATGAAATAATCAAACAACAATCCACCACAAAACAATTATCAATAAAAACCACTCACTTGCTCCAACTCAACAATCCACCAAAAAACAATTATCAATATAACAATATAAAATGCTTACAAGTATCGAAATCCAAAAAGTAATCAACAAACATAACTCAACAACATCGAAATTTTCAAAAAATAATAAACACTCCTAATATGAATGTAAATTGCCTTATAATACCATGCAAGCCACCTGCTTGCTCCAACACAACAATCCTCCCAATACAGTTATCATAATCACAAATATAGAATGCTTACAAGTATTAAAGTCTAAAAAGTAATCAACAAATATAACTCAAAAAATATCCATCCAAATTTTCAAAAAATAATAAAAACTTTCAATATGAATGTAAACCGCCTTATCCATGCAAGCCACCTGCTTGCATGAACTCAACAATCCACCCCAACACAATTATCATAATCATAAATATAGAATGCTTGCAAGTATTGAAGTCCAAAAAGTAATCAACAAATATAACTCAACCATATCTATCCAAATTTCCAAATTTAATAAATACTCTCAAGATCAATTGCAACAACCTTATAACACCATGCAAACCACCTGTTTGCTCCAACACAACAATCAACCCAATACAATTATCATAATCACAAATATAGAATGCTTACAAGTATTGAAGTCCAAAAAGTAATCAACAAATATAACTTAACCATATCCATCAAAATTTCCAAATTTAATAAACACTCCCAATATCAATTGCAATGACCTTATAACAGCATGCAAGCCACCTACTTGCTTTAACACAACAATCCACCCAATATAATTATCATAATCACAAATATAGAATGCTTAGAAGTATTGAAGTCCAAAATGTAATAAAAAAATATAATTCAACCATATCCATCCAAATTTCCAAATTTAATAAACACTCCCAAGATCAATTGCAACAACCTTATAACACCATGCAAGCCACCCGTTTGCTCCAACACAATAATCCACCCAATACAATTATCATAATCACAAATATAGAATGCTTACAAGTATTGAAGTCCAAAAAGTAATCAACAAATATAACTCAACCATATCCATCCAAATTTCCAAATTTAATAAATACTCCCAAGATCAATTGCAACAACCTTATAACACCATGCAAGCCACCCGTTTGCTCCAACACAACAATCAACCAAATACAATTATCATAATCACAAATATAGAATGCTTACAAGTATTGAAGTCCAAAAAGTAATCAACAAATATAACTTAACCATATCCATCAAAATTTTCAAATTTAATAAATACTCCCAATATCAATTGCAATGACCTTATAACATCATGCAAGCCACCCACATGCTCTAACACAACAATCCACCCAATGTAATTATCATAATCACAAATATAGAATGCTTAGAAGTATTGAAGTCCAAAATGTAATCAAAAAATATAATTCAACCATATCCATCCAAATTTTCAAATTTAATAAACACCCCCAATATCAATTACAACGACCTCATAACACCATACAAGCCATTGCTTGGTCCAACACAAGAATCCATCCAATACAATTATCGTAATCACAAATATAGAATGCTTACAAGTATTGAAGTCCAAAAAGTAATCAACAAATATAACTCAACAATATCTATTCAAATTTTCATAAAATAATAAACACTCCAAATATGAATGTAAACCGCCTTATAGCACCATGCAAGCCACCCGCTTGGTCCAACTTAACAATCCACCCTAACACAATTATCAACATCTCAAGTACAAACTTTTAAGCAAAAATTACTTACTATGCTCAAGTTAAGCACGCACCTTTCCAAAAAGAAAAATCCAAAATTATCACAATAAATGAGTGGTTAACCTGCAAAATAAAAGAGGACACCTAAATGATGTGGAAGCAAATAAGGATGCCATTGCAAAAAATTTTAATGAGTCGGGACTTGGTGCAATTAGGCAGAAAAATTAAGGACCACTTTGCAAATAATATTTGAATTTTAATTGTATCCAAACTTTGTCATTTGGTACACATAAGGAAACTTACCCATTATACCTAAATGTCTCAACTGAAACAAGTGCTCCAAATGATCCGATTTCTTTAACAGAAGAAAATTCAATCTAGTGTGTATGCAGGGCTTGGGCCAAATCCTATAAGAAGAAGAAAAAAAAAAAAGAATACTTTCATTTGTAACAGAAAGATTGACAAATTTGGGGAATAGTAACTAAAATATTTTTGCATCCATTTCTATTTTCTGAAGTGCTTTTGCAGGCCATCCAACATATGCACAAGTTTACACATCCTACCTCAAAGTACCACCTCGCTCTATCTCTTTCTCCTACACTAACACACACATAATTTTTCAATTCTCTCACTCTGTCATTTCTTAGTTCTACGATTCCTTTGTCATTCTATATTTCTTATTCTAGTTAAACTTATACCCCTTGTGCCTACCAAATTCCAACTTTACCTAAACCCAATAAAGCTCAAGCATTTCATCAACTCCATATACAATCACAAATAGCCTTTTACTGCATTCAATTAAAAAATCAAAACTAAATCCAGCATACATACATACATACGTACATACATACATATATATATATATATGTATGTATGTATATATATATATATATATATGTATGTATGTATATATATATATATATATGTTGAATAATGATAACACATTGAAAATATAATTTTTAAGTAGAAATCCTCATCTAGTGGAAGAATCTCCTTGTAGACATTAGTGGGCAGTGGGCTCTTTTTAAAAATTAATCTCAAGCTAGCTAAACAACAAAACCAATAACAAAAAAAAAAAAAAAAAAAAAAAAAAAAAAAAAAAAATTCAAAATCTACAAACTATAGAAAAATAAAGTAGAAAAAAAAATACAAGATTTACAAACTTGTACATAAACTTACAATGATTCAGCCCTTGTCCCTCAGGTCCTTTTGCTCAAAAACCCAAATCTAAATAGGAGCTTTTTGCACCAATTTCCAACCAAAACAGAAAAAGAGCAAAAATTAGGACAAAAGCTCCATGACCCTTTAAAGAAAAACCAAATTAAAGCAAACTCACAAGCCAAAAACAAAGACTTACACTCTAAAGAAACTTGAACAACAAAAAATAGGGAAAAGAATATGGCGGTGGCGGTGGCGGTGGTAGTGGATGGTAGTGGAGGTCGACGATGGCCGCGGTGGCTATGGCAATGGTAGTGGGTGGTGGCTAGGGAGTAGATAACGACGGTGGGTCAATAGTGGCTAGGGGCGGTGGCGTGAGGGGAGAAGAGGTGTGGCTGCATGAGGAAGGAGAGGTGTGGCGGCTTGGACTAGAGAAGTGGGAGAAGAGAGATTAGAGAAGACTAGAGAAGTGGGAGTGTGGGATACGAAGTTAACAAAATAAAAGAAAGAAAAGGAAGAAAAAAAAGTGGAGGTAAAAAAAAATGGAAAAAAAATGTGAGAAATGAAATGTTGGTGAATGTTTGTGTGGGAAATTAAAGATGAGGGAACATATAGTGACATTTTCAAAATGTCACTATAGAATATATATATATATATATTTTTGCGCTATGCTGGGGAGTTTTCTTTAATAACTATAGCGATGTTTTAAGAAAATGTTGATATAACCAAAAAAAAAAAAACACAGCTAAAACTATACTTGTTGCGGCATTTTAAGAAATGTTGCTATTGTAAAAAAGGTAGCAAAAGGCTCACTCTTTAGCGGCGTTTTTCAAAAATGTCATAGTATACCACTTATAGTGGCGAATTTAAAAACATTGCTAAAAAAACGCTGTGTAAACCCAGAATTCTTGTAGTGGCAGTGAGGATTAGGGAAACTAGACCACTTGCCACATTGATCCAAAACATAACCTTTTACCCCTTAAACAAAATTTGTAAAGGTCCAAATAACAACAGAAATGGCCCAAACTACAACAAGATTGCACTAAATAACAAAATATATATATATATATATTAAACCAAAAAAAGAAAACAACTTTACAATTTTCAGAAAAAACTAAAATGTATCATTCTATAATTCTCAAGAATCAACTAATAGTAGTCCCTTAGAGGAAATGACATTAACAACATCATGAATAATAACCATCTAGATATACACAATATGCAATCAACTCTCCCAATATACAATGAAAACCGCCTTATATCACCACGCAAGCCACCTGTTTGCACCAAGTCAACAACCCACCACAAGGCAGAAATTCAACATATCATTGTATATAGAAGAAAGCCAAACTTATCATAGCTGCACAAAACACACAGTGAGTAACAAATTACCCAACAAACAAATACCAAATTATGTCCCAATAATGGACAATACAAATACCCCACTTAAGCTCTCTAATAAACACAGTAGAACCACCAAGTTTTTATTTATTTTAAACCTACTAAATACAAAAAGTAAGAAATTGCCACTAAGTTAAATTAATGTAACATATATTACTAATTTAATGCAGGTATACATAATACACAATTAGCACTCCCAATATCCAACGAAAACTAGCTTATATCACCACGCAAGCCACCTGCTTACACCAAGTCAACAACCAACTACAAAGTAGAAATTTAACATCTTTTTGTTTAGTCTAAAAAACTATTTTGTTGAGTAGAAAGTACTTACTATGCCCAATATACGACCCGACACTTTTCAAGAAATCCAAAATTACCACAAGTAATAATGTTTCCCCTACAAAAACTAATTTAATGGTATCACAACAACTTTATAAGTACACTAGTGCAATAGCTTCAACAATAAACGTAAAACATCATTTGTATTATTATAAAATTACACTCATCAAACCTTATGAAATTTTTTTTAATAAACAAATATTATGCAAATAAAATAATGATGTTTGACTTATAGCGGCTTTTTATGTTTTAGAAACACTGCTAAAAACCTCTCACTAAAAAAAAAAAAAAAAGAAAAAAAAAATCTCAAAACGATCCCACAGTAATACATATGCATATTACAACCCAAACTAAACTTTAACATAACCATAGCAAAATAACCCATTCTTTAAATTTTAAAAATAAAAACAAACCAAATGGAGATAGAGAAAGAGAGAGATGTACCTAGACTGTGGAGGAGATGAGGGAAGGGGAAGTGGTATGTTTGTGGAAGATTATGTGGAAATGGGTATGGAAGAGGTGTGGGTGAAATGGGTATAAAGGAGATGTGGGTGAAATTAATGGGTAAGGAGGAGATGTGGGTTGTTAGCGAGGAGGATTAGTTGGGATCTACAGTGTCATCAGGAAGGTGGGGCTCGAGTTCAACGACTTTAGGTAGGAACGGCGACAACACCTGCAGAGCGAAAGGCACCCGCAAACCGATGGATGGAGGCCTGGGCTTCATCAGTGATAGCATGATGAGGTGGATTGATAGTGGTGAGGGGTGGGAGTCTAAGGGGAAGGGGGGGGGGGGGGGGGAGATAGTGAGAGAGAGAGAGCTCTAAAGCTATGTTTTAAATGTTTTTTTTTTTTTCCCGGTAGGACCTATAGCAGTGCTTTCTAAGTGCTATGAAAGCTCAAATAGTGTAAAATACTATTGTTTATTTAGGCCCCCAATTTTTAACAAATGGCTAGATTGCTTTTACCCTACTTAACTAAGTGCGGAATAAGAGTAGTGTAACGCAATATGGCCGAAACTACTCTAAAGCATATGCATATACAATAAACAATAAGTATAAAGCATAAAGAGTAAGGGAAGAAAGATACAAACACAAAATAACACCGAGATGTGTTATTGAAGAAGAAAACTGAAGAACTCGATGTAAAAACCTCTCTATGGCCCTCCAAGCTGAAATGATGCACTAGTGAATAAGTTGGAGTACAAGGATACCAAAAAGACCCTCTAAGCCTAATATACTCAAAGTACTTGAGCCCTCCAAGCTCCAGTTACCCACAGACTTCTTGAAGTCTTATCTTCACTAATTATTCGGATCCCGCAATACCACCCGATTGCATCGCTAAGTCTCACTGGCTTATTTTGGCAAATACCCAATGCTTCCCAAGCTCTAAAACACTCTCTATACTCTAAATAGGTGTGGGTTGTGTTTGGGTACAAATCTCCTCTCAAAGTATAACAATGGGAGAGAGGAGGAGAAGAGACTACAAGGATTTCTCTATTGAGGATGAGTAGCTCTCTCTAACAAGGTGGGTGTTATAGAAACCTTTCTATGGTTTTTTTTTTTTTTTTTTTTTTGAATGGCCTTCTTACAATTTTGTGGGTAATGAGGGTATATACAGTGTGGACAAAGAAGAGGAAAAGTCACACTTAAAATCCATCTAGTCAGTGCATCTTGTGGGTCACTTGCGGGTTAGTCAAGTGGCGAGCTACTCACGAGATATGTTGACTCTTGAACTTCCACATGTGCTCCTCACATGGCTTGTCGCGGGTGCTGAGTCTAGAACCAGTCGTGAGCCAAGTCGCGAGATCAATTGTCTTGAGCAATTACCAACTTATTACTAAACCCATTATAATTAAATCTCACAAAATACAAGGAAATAAATTAATGTAATTACAACACTTTTTGTTATAGAATAAAGAAAACATAAATGTTATGTGAAAAACTATAACTTAATACGTTGTAATAGATTTAAGTAAGGCTGAGACCCATTGTGGTGCTTGGAAATAGGTCCACTAATTTTTTTTTGGTAGGACCTATTGCGGCACTTTCTAAGAGCCATAATAGGTCCCCAAATATATATATATATATATATATTATAAATTTTGGGATGTACCTATTGCGGCGCTTTAGAAGTGCCGTAATAGACGCTGTATAAAAAAACATGGCTAAAGACCCTTAAAACGCTGGTATAGACAATCTCTTTTGCGGTGCTTTTAAAAGCATTGCTATTGGTCAGGGACTATAGTAGTGTTTCTTAGAAATGCCTTCATAGCTAACCTGTAGCCAAAAAAATGCGGCTATAGACATTTTTTTTTTTTTTTTGGTAGTGTGTGAATCCTCTATTTATTGTGAGATATAAATACCATTGTTTTATATTAAGGTTTGCTGTGTTGTTTGAGAGGAAATAAAAAAAATAAAAAACTATACTATTGCATTATATATTTTTTTTCCTTGAAAATAATAAAATAACTACAACTCTGTGGACTAAGGCAAATTGCCAAATCATGTAATTTCTTGTGTTGTGTGATTTATATTCTATTTGTTTTTGCTTCTCACAAGTATATGAAAATTTGTGAATGTTTCCAACACTAAATTTATTGTTATTTTGAACGATGTGTTGAGAATTAAAAGTCAGTTTCATGCTTAAAAGAAAAGGAGCTGCAGGAATGCATAAGAACTCAAGGATAGTAGAGAAGTGGGGTGATTTTCAAATATACTTCATTTTGAAATTTAAAAAAAAAAACTAAAAAATCAATTGTAAAATATATTTCATTTCGGCATTATGTGTCTTTTTTATTTTATAAAATGCATTTGACTAATTTTTGCTTTTTACCCCTTCTGCATCTATGTTAATCATGTTATCGTGGAAACTAATTTGTTTACACTATTTTAGGTTGTTCATAGATTATGCCAGAGCTCAAAATAATAGAACTGCATAATTCAATAGGTATAGCACAAAATCTAGCCGTCATATATATATATATATATATATATATGTTTAGATAATTTTGTGGAGGCGTTGCCCACCTAAGTTCAACTAGTTGTGCTCCGATCCAGCATAAGTTTAACGTGGTTGTAGCCACGCAATGCTAATTCTTTTATTAGCTTGATCGAGTGTATGCTCACTTTAATGCAAATTGTGCTTTTCATGCCAGCGAGAGATTAGGTAGGTATTAATATAATGCTAGTTTTGATGGCTTTTTCCAAATTATATATGATGCCAATTTATAGTGACATATAGACGCTGACCTTAGTAGGTCTCATCCTTAATTAACAAAAATTATTTCCCTTGCATGAAAAAACCAATTTGGATTCCAATTTGCAAGAGACCAATTATTGGAATACACATATGCCCTTTTTTCCTAGCTTTAAAGACGGAAAATAACAGAAAATTTGAATTTTTTTTTTCTTGGAGTTCTTCAAAATGAAACAGGAAATGTTTAAAGCTAGGAAAGGTGGTTCCTCTCCATCTTCTCCTAGGTCGTAGAATAGCCATCCCTTCCTCGGAAGGTGTCTTTGTACCTTGAGGTAACAGGTTTACCTTCAAGGTTTAGTGGTTTTCCTTTCTTTCGGGGGTGGGGAAACACTTTTTTCTTTGTTCATTCTTGAGTTTTCCTTTTTGTTTTGTTGGGTGTTCGGGTTTTTTTTTTCAGCTTTATGGAGGAGCTAGCAAAGTCTTGGAGTTGTCTTACTCTCTCGGACATGGACGGTTCCCAAGTTAGTATCACAGAGGAAGAAGCAATTCCAGAGTTTGTCCTGGCGGCAAAGTTTCTTACCAAGAGGGCTTTGAATGTGGAGGCTATTGCCAAAACATTCACACCCATATGGAGGATGAAAAACGGTTTTAGGGTGACAAAAGAGAGCGACCACGTGGTGCTCTTTACATTTGATAACCAAACTGATCTGGAGCAAGTTCTTAATACAGAACCATGGAGCTTTGATAAGCACCTTATGGTTTTGCGTAGGTATGACAAAGAGGTTGATGTATCAGAGATTGATTTTAATATGGTGACTTTCTGGATACAGGTACATGATTTACCAGTTCGTTTTCGAACAATAGCTGTAGCAGAAAAGATTTGTGGCGCTTGCTGGCTTGGTAGACAAGAACACAGAGGAGGGCGATAGTACGGGAGATGGCTTTGTCCGAGTAAGAGTTAAGGTGGATATTGCAAAACCTTTATGCAAAGGCCGTGTGGTTTCTTTGGAGAATGGGAAGGAAATTTGGGTCTCTTTCAAGTATGAGAGGCTGTCAAATCTGTGCTACTGGTGTGGCAGCCTCACTCATGATGATCGGGATTGTGAGCTGTGGATTGAGAGTGGTGGCACGTTGCCATATGAAGCCCAACAGTACGGTGCATGGATCAGAGCACCTCTATTTATGCGATCAAAGAGAAGCTCAATATCTGTTCCGGGGTTCTACAAACAAAAAGCTACAGGTTAAAACAAAACGACCACCTCAAAGCAGCCTGCAAAACCACCGATGGTGATCCGACGTGGAGGTCCGATGCCGGAGATTATCAGGTCAGGCCAAGGGAGTGAGACGCTTAATAAGGAAGGAATTAAATCTCCTGATATTCAGGAGGCAAATCCGTTGGAATCAATGCCTTTCCATACGGATTCACATGTGGAGACTGAAGTAATTGCTGGAGATACGGACCAGATTAAAGGGAGATTATCTGCTGAGTTGTTTAAAGAGAAATTAGAGGAGATAAATAGGGACTTGAGTAAATTTGACACGGCAACAGAATTTCAGCCCAAATCAAACTCTCTCACGGGTAAGGAAAATATTGTCGAGTCAATGACAATAAATGAGATTTTCATGAAGGCCACTCAAGCACGTGCAACTCCATCAAGCAATACCCGTGCACCTTTAACTGTTCTATCTGATACTTCAAAACTCAACACAGTGAATGCAGCTACATGGAAGCGTCAAGTAAGGTATTCCACAGGCACGGATGTTATCATGGAAGATGCAGTGGGTTCAAAGAGGAGTGTTCATCCTACTGAGGGTCAGTCGGAGTTACAGAACAAAAAGAAAACCGTTTCTCGAGTTGGCAAAGGTGACAAAGAAATATTGGCGGAGGTTGGTTCCCAGCCCTGCCAGAACCAATGAGTCTTTTATGTTGGAACTGTCGGGAGCTTGGGAACCAACGAACAGAGAATCAGCTCGCAGAATTAGTGTGGGCAAAAGATCCCTCCGTTGTGTTTTTAGCCGAAACATGGACGGATGAAGCTAGGCTAATTCTCATTCAAGATCGTTTGAAGTTTAAGCATAGATTTATTGCACCTAGGAGAAATAAATCAGGGGGTTTAGTGATGTACTGGAAAGAGGAGTTTGATTTAACCATAGAGACTTTCTCAAAGAACCATATTGATGCCACAATTTGCAAAAACAAGGAAGGGGAGTGGAGATTCACTGGTTTTTATGGAGAACTGGATACACAACTCAGACATGAAGCTTGGGCACGGTTGAGAAATTTGAAAACACGAAGTCAAGCACCTTGGCTCTGTGCGGGAGATTTTAATGAAGTTACAAAGCAATTGGAAAAATTAGGTGGTAGAACTCGGCCTCATAGTCAGATGCAAGCTTTTAGAGACATATTGGATGAGTGTGGTTTTATGGACCTTGGTTTTGTGGGATCCAAGTTCACGTGGCATAAGCATTATGATAATTTCACTGTTTGGGAGAGACTGGATAGGGCAGTGGCAACAAATGAGTGGTTTTCTTTGTTTGCGAATACACAAGTTCATCATCTTGATGTTACCACTTCGGATCATAAGCCCTTGTTAATTAATCCAAATGGAATGGACTGCAAGCAACAGAGGCCTTTTCGTTTTGAGCGGATGTGGATGAGTGATCCGGGGTGTGAGGCAACAATTGAGGCGGTATGGCAGCAGGTAGGAGATGATCCAAGGGGTGAAAAAGTGATTAAAAAAATTGATAAGTGTGGGAAAGGGCTAACCAAATGGAGTAAGAATTGTTTTAGAAATGTGAAACGGGAGTTGGAACAAAAGAGGAAAAAATTAGTCCAGGCCGAGAGGATTGCATGCAGTGGGGGTTCGGGGAGTTTGATGAGGAATTTGGAGAAAGAAATAAATGAACTTCTTGATAAAGAGGCACAAATGTGGGGGCAACGGGCTAAGGTGCAATGGCTAAAAGATGGAGATAGGAATACGAGGTTTTTTCATAGCAAAGCCTCACAACGAAGAAGGAAGAACTACATCAAAGGGCTGTATGATAATGATGGTCAGTGGTGCACTAATCCTAGCCGAGTGAAAGAGATTGTTTTGGAGTTTTATCAAGCTTTTTTCACTTCCTAAAACCCGGAGAATTTTGATGAGATTTTGGCACAAATACCTCAGGTTGTAACAGATGAGATGAACAATGACTTGGTGGCTGAGTTCCAGAAAGAAGAGGTTGAGACAGCTCTTAAGCAAATGGCTCCAGTGAAATCACCTAGACCGGATGGAATGCCACCCATTTTTTACCAACATTATTGGCCTTTGGTGGGTAACGATGTGGTTGATGATATTCTGTATTTCCTAAATTCGGGTAATCTCCCTCCATCTTTGTGTCATTCATTTATAACTTTAATCCCTAAAGTTCATAGTCCTGAATATATTTCACAATATTGCCCCATAAGTCTCAGCAATGTATTGTATATAATTTTTTCAAAAGTCTTGGCTAACAGGTTGAAGAAGATTCTTCCCCACTTAGTGTCAGAACAACAAAGTGCTTTTGTGAAGGACAGATTGATTTCTGACAATATTATGGTGGCTTTTGAAACCCTCCATTATATGAGAAACCATAGTTCGAGGGAGACGGGGTATATAGCACTTAAACTAGACATGAGCAAGGCTTATGATAGGGTGGAGTGGTTGTATATGGAGAAATTGATGAAGCAAATGGGTTTTGGAGACACTTGGGTAAATCTGATGATGCAATGTATTTCACAGGCTACTTATTCTGTATTGATTAATGGAGAACCACATGGCCACATCACACCCTCGAGGGGGTTGCGCCAAGGAGACCCTTTGTCTCCTTACTTGTTCTTATTATGCACGGAAGGGTTCCATGGTTTGTTGAGAAAAGCAGAGGAGAATAGTGATATAAGAGGTGTTTCTATTTGTAGAAATGCCCCAAAGCTAACACATCTTCTTTTTGCAGATGACAGCCTTATTTTTTGCAGGGCCAAAATTAATGAATGTGAGAAGCTTTTGGAGATCCTAGCCACTTATGAGCAAGCATCGGGGCAACAAATAAATAGAGATAAAACTACTCTATTTTTTAGTAAGTCCACTTCCCAGCAAATGCAAGTTTCAATTCAAGCAGCCCTTGGAGTACCCGTGGTCAAGCAATATGAGAAGTATTTGGGATTACCAAGTTTTATTGGGAGAAAAAAGAAGGATAGCTTTGACAACATTAAGCAAAGAGTCTAGAAAAAGCTTCAAAGCTGGGAAGGAAAGCTTCTATCACAAGCGGGGAGAGAAATTCTAATTAAAGCGGTGGCTCAAGCATTACCTACCTACACTATGTCATGTTTCAAATTACCGGTTACTCTTTGCTATGACATTGAAGCTCTCATTAGAAGATTCTTTTGGGGGCAGCGAGGAGATAGTCGAAAGGTGCATTGGGTAAGGTGGGAAGTGTTATGTAAGCCAAAGGAGCAAGGAGGGATGGGCTTCAAGGATTTATCCCGTTTTAATGATGCTTTGCTTGCTAAACAAACTTGGAGACTTGTACATGACAAATCCTCACTGTTTTACCGGATTTTTAAAGCGAGATTTTTTCCAAATTGTTCAATCATGGAGGCCACTTGTCCAAGCTCGGCATCCTATGCTTGGAAGAGTATTATAAAAGGGAGAGATGTGATTAAACGTGGAGCTATTTGGAGAATTGGAGATGGGAAGTCAGTCCATATTTGGGGGGATAGGTGGCTGCCACAAAAAAATTCAGCAGCTGTTTTGTCTCCACGGGTAGGTGGTTTGGCTGAAGCAAAAGTCCAAAGCTTGATTGATGAAGAACGAAGATGCTGGAAGACTAAGTTAATTGATGAAACCTTGCTGGATTTTGAAGCAACAATGGTGAAAAGCATTCCCTTCTGCCTCATCGAGCAACCGGACGAATTAATTTGGCCTTACAGTGCAAATGGAGTCTACACAGTCAAGTCGAGTTATCAGTTTCTGCAGACAGAATTTCAGAACCAACAACCGGGTCAGTCTGATCCTTTGATGCTCAAGCCACTGTGGAAAGGGATATGGAGTCTCATTGTGCCAAGCAAAGTGAAGAATTTAGTTTGGAGAGCTGTCAAAAACTCACTCCCCACGAAGCTGAACTTAGTGAAAAGAAAGGTGTTAACTGACGACTGCTGTGATCACTGTAAAATGCAGAAAGAAGATACCATTCATGCTCTCTACCTCTGTCCGAAGTTGGAGGAAATTTGGCTATCGGTACAAACTTGGAACCAGCTCAGTCTACGGCAAGCGACAAGCTTTGTTGATCTCACGGGCTGCATTTTGGCAGAGAACAGGGACTCAGACCTGTTTGCTATGGTTGTATGGGCTGTATGGAAGAGAAGAAATGAAATAAGAGTAGGGAAAAGAGGTGAAAACCTCCCAAACCTGGTGCAGCAAGCTCGAACTAGATTACAGGACTTCTTGCTGCATAATTCTGCAGCAACGGCATCTACGAGACAACCTCCAACGCAGTGGCAGCCCCCAGCGCACCAACAGTACAAGATTAATTTTGATGGGGCACTTTTCAAGGATGAGAACCAGGCGGGATTAGGGGTGGTGATTAGAGACAGCAGGGGGCAAGTGATGGTCTCCTTGGTGCAGCGAATCCCACTACCTAGTACAGCCATTGAAGTTGAGGCCTTGGCAGCTCGGCGGGTAATGGAGTTGGCATTGGAAACTAGTCTCAATAAGGGGGTTTTGGAGGGTGATTCACTGATCCTCATGAACGCTTTGAAGTCAAACTCTCACAGCCTTGCACAGTTTGGTCATATTGTTAAGGATATACAGTACTTAGCCTCTCAGTTCCCCATTATTTCTTTTTCTCATGTAAGGAGGCATTGTAATAATGTAGCTCACTCCATTGCGAGACGGGCAATTTCTTTTTCTTCATTACAAGTCTGGATGGAAGATGTACCACTAGAGATTGCAGATGTACTTCAGGCTGATTTTCATAGCCTTAGTTGAATAAAAGTCTTATGATGTGGATTCTCAAAAAAAAAAAAAAAAAAAAAAAAAGGAAATGTTTATGAAACCATGCATATGTTATTCTTTTACCCTATTTAGATTAAAATTTACAAATTTAAATGCATATAGACTGGTCACTTAAAAATTTAAATGAACTAATAGTCTCTATGTTATTCAATTTATAAAATAAAATCTTATAGGTAAATTGGATGAAATGGAGAGACCTTGAAATAAAAAGGATTCAGTTCTGTTTAGCAAATCTACCCACACCATGAGATGTGGGTTCCAATTAGTTAAACTAATAAAGTCTATGATGATTGAATAATAAATTTGGAGTTCAATCTCTACCTACACTGAAAATCGATTGGTGTTTTGGTAAAGAACTATTATCAAGAGCAAATGTCATTAGTTGAAACTCACTGAAAAAAAAATAAAAAAAATAAAAAATAAAAAAAAAATAAAAACCCTACACCATGACATTGTTCATTGAACATGCACTCAATTGTCATCTTTGTTGATTGGTGGCTTGATATGTATGTTAGTATTGTGTGAGTGCATCACATGGGATTAATTCCCATTATTTGCTAACATCTATTCCTATTCTGATTGGGATTTTCACATGCAGCCCTAGCTAATCATTATTTGGTTCATATATATACTATTGTTATGCGGCAATTAAAAGATAGAGAGCGTAAGTGCCCCAACTTTGAGAGCTTCTAGAATGGTTTTCTCTATTCTTTGTGTGAGATAACTTTTTGGGTGTATTTGAGTTTTAGGTTTAGTGAGAGTGCTACTATTGTAATATCCCACCTTTGTTAGTGAATTTTCTCCTTGACATTGCTTGTGGATGTAGGCTTAGGCCGAACTACGTAAATCTTTGTGTTCCGTGTGTGATTATTACTTTTGTCTTTCTATTTCTATTTTGCATAAACCCATTGTTATTTGGATTCACACACAACAAATAGATATTTACGCTTTCGCTATTCTCAACAAATTGGCATCAAAGCTTCCACTTTTGCAACAAATTGGTATCAGAGTCTTGGGTTCTTTGTTTTGGGTGAGATTGTTCAGAAGCAAAATTTGAGAGTGAAAATTCAACGGGAAGAATAATTTCAATTTATGGCATGTGAAGATGCGTGCTGTGCTAGTGCAGCAAGGATTATGGAAAGCACAAAAGGGGAAAAAAAAATGCTTTGCCAGCAATGTTATCAGATGGGGAAAAAGAAGATTTCTTGGAATGGGCACATAGTGCAATTAAGTTGTCTCTTGCAAATGAGGTTCTAAGAGAGATTGTAGACAAAGATATAGCTACGGGATTATGGCTCTAGTTGGAAAGTCAATACATGACCATGTCTCTTACAAATCGCTTTTATATGAAGCAGCAGTTATACACAATTCAAATGAAAGAAGGTACACCTAGTTCTAACCATCTTAATGAATTTGATAGAATTGCTATTGATTTGAAAAATATTGAATGCAAAGTAGAAGATGAGGATCAAGCCTTAATTTTATTATGTTTGTTACCTCCATCTTTTGATCACTTTGTTGATACCATGTAATATGGTTCTAGGAGAGATTCTATCTCAATTGATAATGTCAAAGATGCATTGAACTCTAAGAGGATTTTGAAAACTAGGGTGATAATCATGTTGAAGGTCTTGTTGCTAGAGGTAGACCCAATGCCAGAGGGTCTAGTAACAATAGAGGAAAATCTAGGTCAAAGTCTAGACCTAGAAAGGGAAAGTGTCACTACTGTAAAAAGGAAGGACACTAAAAAAATTAGTGCAAGTTACTCAAAGAGAAAAAAGAGAAGACTTCTAATACCAATGATACAGCTAGTGTTGCAGAAGTTAATTGTGAAGGTGACGATGTAGCTCTATCAGTATCTACTAATCGCTCTGGTGACACTTGAGTTCTTGATTCAACTTGCTCCTATCATATGACTCCCAAAAGAGATTGGTTTGCTACCTATCAGTCAATTAGTGGTGGTGAAGTTATGATGGGAAATAATGTAACATGTAAGGTTGTGGGTGTGGGAGCAACGAGATGGGAAGTATGCCTTTGCTAAGTGGACTAGGGCGGAGAAGGAAAATGGAGTCACCACCTAGATCAAGTCTTGGAACCATAAATATAGTGCCCTTCGTGGAAGGATTGATCTACTACCAAAGCACGTGTCCAGAGTTTAGGCATGGGGATGGGAAGGTGTTAGGCACCCAACCCCACCCAACCCGTGGGTTGACTTCCACTTATTGTGCCTTACGTCATAATTTCATTAAATGCGCATTCAACACTAATCATTCTAGACTCACACAAATTAGCATACATCTAGCAATCAACATGGCATTTTTCATCCCAAACCCTAACATCTATCATGCATCTCATCATACCTAAGGCAGCAAACAAACAAGAATATATCACATCCAAGACATAATATAGACATATTAAGATCAAACACCATGTTATAGGTATCTAGACTTCAAGAACACATCATTCAACCAAGCATGTTCACACTCATCCTCAAAGTAAAACCATGTGCATGTCCATGTGAATGCATAACTCATCTCGCTTGCCTTTCTGCACCATAGCACCTATGCATCAATGCATGGTCATATCATATGCATGTTCATGACATATCAAAATAAAGAAAAGAAAAGAAACCCAAATCTAACATGTGAATGAAAAATAACAAACAAAACATAGGGGTAGAGACTCATAAGCATAAAAAGGATCAAGATTGTAGTATAATAAACAGATAAAACAAATAAACAAAAGTTGAAGGGTTTGGATTAGGGTTTTTGGGCATGAGTGGCATACATAGGGTCTACATGCACAGCCCAACTGTATTCGTACACATACTTTAAGTATGCGCCCGAATGCAGAAAGTATGCATATGCATACACACCCTAAAGCCTTAACCCAGAAACACAAGCATATAGAAGAACATAAAACTTAAATCTAACAACCTAACATGCATAAAACAGAAAAGCAAGGTAAACCTAAACTAAAAAAGTATATTAGAGCATAAAAAAAACTATAAAATAAAAAATAAAAAAAAACAAGGAAAATAGGAATCAAAAAGTGAAAAGAAAAAGGAAAGGGCAAGAACATTATACCTCAAAACAAAAAGCTCCTTAGCTTGATTTGGACCGTTCCCCCAGTCAATCTATTGACAATCACATAAAGAAGTGATTAGTAAACTTGAAACTCGAAGATCAAGACCAAAAAAGGCTTCAATCAAAAAAATATTGACTTGAGGATGGTCTGTGAAAACTCCCTCTTTGATTCATTATTTCTAATGAATTTTGTGTTTTCCTTTAGGATTTTTTGTATGTTTTGAAAAGTTACTATGTATGGTTTTTTATAGTTAGAAAATGGGGGTTTAGAATGGCTCCTAGACGATGTGGGATTTGTTCCAAAACCAAGCTTTAATGTAGAAAAACTTGTCTTTCATAGTTTTTGGAACCTTAGCATGCGTGCGCATACGCTTGTAGGCATACGCATGCCCTAGGGTTTCTATGGCCTTTCTTTTCCAAAAATAGCTTATTAAATTCATAAATAGTTATATTTTTTGAAAACACTTTTCTCAAATCAATTTCAATCTGATCGGACACTAAACCAACCTTGGGCTTTAAAATTCCAACATCGTTGAGGAATAGGGGCTCAAGTCGTAAGGGGTACTGTTGGTATAATGGGGGGAGCACACCTCGGCTAAGTGGACCGTGGTGGAGAAAAGAAAATGGGGTCACCACCTAGATTAGGTTTAGGTACCATAAATATAGCGCCCATGTGAAATGATTGATCTTAAACAGTGCACGTGTCCGGAGTTTAGGTATAGGGATGGGAAGGCGTTGGGCACCAAACCCCACCCGACCTGTAGGTCAGCCTCCACTCATTGTGTTCCAAATCCTAATCCCATTAAAGGGTTCTCTAATATGTTATGCTAAACTTACACACACTAACATGCATCTAACATCCAAAACATGGCATATGTCCCACATTCATTTGTAGCATAAAAACCCTACCATTTATCTAGAAAAATATATATCCAAGGGTAGCAAGTACATCACAAAACAGTAGCATCAACAATGCATTTAATCAAGCATATTCAATCATTCAAACCTAGCATCATGGTATTCATCAATCAAGGAAACTAATCATCATATTCAAAGATGCATGTTCATATTCATATGCATGACTCACCTTTACTTACCTTGCTACACCACAATGCCTATGCATCAATGCTTGTTCAAGTTCTCATGAAAGTTCATGTGGTTCATCAAAGCATAAACCCTAATTATCAAATCAACAATTAAAGCATGTGAAACATGTTATTCTATTAACCCTAATGCTAAACATGTGAAAACTAGACTCAACAAAACCTAAACATGTGAACAAAACTAAGCAAAGTTCTCATGAAAGTTCATGTGGTTCATCAAAGCATAAACCCTAATTATCAAATCAACAATTAAAGCATGTGAAACATGTTATTCTATTAACCCTAATGCTAAACATGTGAAAACTAGACTCAACAAAACCTAAACATGTGAACAAAACTAAGCAAAACAATGGCAGAGGCTTTGGGCCCTAAAAACTGATGTTATGAAGTTTTGGAATGCAGCATGCATGTGCATGTACGTGCATGCGTCCTAAAAAACCTTAATTTGACTGCTGGGTTGGCTCGACTTCAAATGGTCATAACTCACTCAATATAAGTCCAAAGTAGGTATAATTTGTGTTCAAATTGAAGCTTGGATGTCTACTTTCCAATGCAATAAATTTAACTCAAATATTCTTTGTGGATCAAAAGTTATGGTAAAAAAAGTGAGCGAATATCATTTTTCAACATTGTTTTCAAAGCAATTTGAGCACTTTATAGATGTGATTACTTCCAAACTATCAAAATAACTTCAATTACCTTTTGTAGACATGTCAAGCTCATCATTGGGACCGAGGACTAAAGTTTATTAACTAGGTACAAAATGAGGTGTTCATAGCTACAAAATGCGGTGCCTATAAATTATCCTCCCCTTCCTTTGATTCGTGAGCTCCGCTAACAGAATCAAAAGAGTAAGAGACAAAAAATTATGATTTGATGTACGGCTCGAGCTTAACCCACGCACACGGCAAAAAACATGTATACATGGGGCAGGGTGCAACTCCGCAAAGTTGCGTGGGATTCATATGTTCGAAGTCCCACCTTTGTTACTCGGGAAACGAGTAACAATAGGTTCACTATCCAGAATTCATTTTGCCAATTGCAAGAAAAAGGCAAGTCACTATCCTAGAGTCACTAAAAAAAGAAAAACAAACATGGCCAATGGTTTCAACTATCAACCAAACAAGTAAGGTGCTCTTACGAGCTTAGAAGAATATATATATATATATATATATATCTGTGTGTGTGTGTGTGGTGTCCATCTGGGGCTCTTGCCTCAATCTTCTCTGGGTGGCTTGCGCCTCTGGGTAATACTTGTCTTTTGTCTCCTTCTCTCTCTCTTTATTCTGGTGAGGCTCTTGCCTCTAGGTGACTTTTGTCTCTATCTCTATCTCTATCGCTTCTATTATGCCGCATATTCAATTCCCGTAGGATACGTGCACAAGTTTTGTATTCTTTTCTTTTGACTTGTATAGGATCTATGCCTGCATATTCAATTCTTGTGGGATATGTGCACAAGTTTTGTATTCTTTTCTTTTGACAAGTATAGGATATGTGCCTGCATATTCGATTCCCACAGGATAGGTGCACAAGTGGCCTTGGTAGTTCTAACTTATGAGGAAGTCCTTGGTGTATGATTCACTAGGGAGAATGACTTGCTGAGGAGTGTGTTGGTGGCCCACAAGGGGGCCTTCTTGGTAATTTTGACCTATGAGAAAGTCTTTGATGGTGTGTAGTCCATTGGGGAGAATTTTCTTCTTCTCCTTCACGACTTACTGGGGAATTGGTGTTAATTCTACTCACGAGGGAGTTTTGAACCCTCGGGGGAGTCCTCCATGATACTGGGGAGAAATTGTGTATTTTTTAACTTATTGGGGATTTGTTTAATGGTCTTAACTCACGAGGGAGTTTCATTAGTGATTTCCAAACCACTGAGGGACATTCTTGATCCTTTCAATCCACTAGAGATGCTTTGAGGGTTCTTGTGTGTTCTATCTTATTAAGCGTATTTTTGTCATTTTTGGATGCCTTCTTAAATTTTTCTTTATACTTCCTACCTTTTGGTAATCCACTGGGGATATCCTGAAAGTTTTTTTTTTTTTTGCTAAACTACATGTAGTTTAGTGGGAGGCCTAAACTACATGTAGTTTAGTCATCAAACCTTCCCACCTTTTCATTTTTCTTTAATGGTTACTGATCATTTATTTTTTTTCCTATTCTTTTTCATCTTCCTCAACCATTCATTGTTCTCTCTACTCTTCAACTTCCATTTTCTCTCTACTAAACCTTCTGCCTCTCTCATTTCTTCATACCTCACAATCTAATCTTCTCTTTCTCTCTTAAACTCTCTCATCCTCTCCAATGGCACCCAAGTCCAAAACAAAGAAAACCTCTTACCTGATTTCCAGTGATGTCTTCAATCTTATAAGTTGGAATGGGGCTGCAAGGTTAAATAAGTCTCCTCCATTGACATGCAGGCCATAAAATCATCTCTCAGAGGGTGCAAGGGTCGAATTGGTAAGTTTTTCAAACTTTTCTCATTTTCAAGTTTTACTCTGATCTTCCTTTTTAATATGTTTTTAGACTTTTAAATGTTTGAGTTTGGATGAAATCTGAAGGCCATAGGAAGGGTAGGAACATGCTTAGGATAAGTTTTGATCAATAGTAGGTTGAAAATGACAAAGAGACCTATTTGTTTATGTTCATGCGTGCACGTGCTACATTCATACATACACGTCCGTGTTCATCAATTCATACGAACGCATGTTCCAACATGCATATGCATGCAAAGACCTTATGCACGCATACGCAGCCTGTGTGTGCATGTTGGCACTCAGAAACCAGAATTTTCATTATTTTGACTCCTTTTCTCCTATTTCCTTATCCAATGGCAATTCTCATGTTCTCCTTTCATCTTTTTTTGTAGGTCTTGCCTCCTTTTTTTGGAAGGGGCAGTACTAGCCGTATTTCTTCATGGTATAGGGCCTTGACCTATGACATAAAGGCCTTTGTGTGCGTAGCAGGCTTTGAACCCATCCTTCGGTTGCTTCTAGAAAGTCATTCCAGTGCCATCTTGGTCCAGTCATTGACCGAGAGGTACTGGGACACTATCCACACCTTCCATATTGTTGAGATGGAGATGACAATGACTCCCCATGATTTCCACTGGATGACCAGCCTTTGATGTGATGGATCACTCATTAATCTGGAGGGTGAGTCGAGTATATAGCTGGGTATAGATTTGCTGGGGTGAAGGCACACGACAGAGACAATCCATTACTTTAACCTTGAGATAGACCATAAACCGCTTCCACGGGAGACGCCTAAGGATTGCACCCAGATGGCTAGGGTGTTCTAACTATACATACTAGGGGCATTCCTCTTCACCAACGGTGGGCAGACGGTGTCCTTGAGGTAGTTGGCTCTCTTCAAAGACTTTGTGGAAGCTCGGGAGGCTAACTAGGGCTAGGCTTGCCATGCCTACCTATACTCATACCTGGACACAGTCAACCGGGGGACTCTACACCAACTAGTGGAGCCTTGGAAGCTCCTTGAGGTCAATTCTTTCTTCCTTTTCTTTTCTAGATTCTTACTAACATGTACTTTGTGCCTTTGCAATGTTATCTAGGTTTACAAAGCTGCATCTCATGCTTTTGCAAACTGTGCTCATGTCCTTTTCTTACAAACTATCATCTTGCAACTGTCATCTATTTCCTTGCAAACTATCATCTATTTCCTTGCAAACTGTTATCTTGTAAATGGTCATATCGCAACTTTCATCTTGCAAACTCTTATCTTGCAAACTGTCATCCTGCAACCTGTCATCCTATAAACTGTGCCTTCTTTTTTCAGCGTTAGGCTGTGAAATATGTACTCATTGCTCGTGGTGCAGAGGTTGACTTAAGGAGCACCTCTTCGATTAGGGCTCACTTTGATGGGCTTTCTTCTATTGAGGTGAGTAAAGATCCTACTTTCTCTTATTACTTTCTTTTGCATGTTTCCTAGGGTCCTCCTTTTAACCCTATGGGTTGTTACAAGTCATATGGAGTCTTGGGCCAGTGTTCCTCCTATTGTGGATCTTGCTTTGGAAGCAGCTGCCCTCGTTACTTCTAGGATCACTTAACCCTTAAAGGGTGCTAGTCTGAGGGTCCTTTACTTGGCTAAGAGGGTTAGCTACCAGCTGGTGGGTGCGGATGCACCTCGGGTTCCGATGGATCCTCCACAGTTCATGCTTTCCCCACTTTCTATGACCGATGTTAAGTACTAGTTATGGAGGAACGGCATTTCCTATGCTTTGCGGCCCATGGATGATTTGGACTATATCGAGTTTAACGAGACTCGTCTCTTGCCCTCATTCTCTGCGGAAGTATGTATTCTTTCTTTTTCACTTTCCTTTATCTTTTCTCGCATTTTCTTGCACAAGGTAATACTCAATTGTGATGATTATGTCAAGGTGCGGCTAGTCTTGTTGGTGGTGGTATTGTTGCCCCTCCCTGTCTACGTTGTTTGGTCTATGCTTATAGCCTTAATGACTTTGCTCAGGAGCATCCTGTGGGATGTAACTCAAATGTCATGGATTATCCCTTTCCAAAGGGTACACGAGCGGTCAGCTCTCTTTCATCCTTGTCTTGTCTTTTCTTTTCTTGTATATCTCAAAACTTGCTTTAACACTATCTTTTTTTCAAATTTAGCCCACTGGTTAGCTCTCTTTTATAAATCCTGTAGGTTTTATGGTACAGTAAGTTAAGTGAGGTAAGTCACGCATTCATATGAACATGCATCGGTTTGGAATATGCTTTTGATGATAAGTGTGAACATGCTTGGTTAAATGATGAGTTCTTCATGTCTAGATGCCCATGACATGTTGTTCGATCCTAATATGTCTATGTTTCCGTCCTGGATGTGATATATGCTTGTTTGTTTGCTGCCTTGGGTATAATGAGATGCATGATAGATGTATGTTACAGTTTGGGATGAAAAATGCCATGTTGCTTGCTAGATATATGCTAGTGTGTGTGTGTGTGTGTGTGTGTGTGTGTGTGTGTGTAGAATGATGACTGTTGAATGTGCCTTTAATAAGATTAAGACGTAAGACACAATGAGTGGATGCCGACCTACAGGTCAGGTGGGATTGGGTGCCTAATACCTTTTCGTCCTCATACCTATACTCCGAACACGTTCTCTGGCAGTAGATCAGTCCTTCCACGAAAGGTGCCATTTTATGATTCCTAGACCTAATCTAGGTTGTGACTCCATTTTCCTTCTCCACCTCGGTCCACTTGGCCTAGACGTATTCCCCCTTGTTGCGCCCACAGTGCACATACATAGGGCTTGCATGCATAGCCTAATTGTATACATATGCATACTTTGAGTATGCGTGCACATGCAGAAAGCATACATATGCATACACACCCTAAAGCCCTAAGCCAGGAACACATGCACACAGAAGAACAAAAAAACTTAAATCTAACAACCTAACATGCATAAAACAGAAAAGCAAGGTAAACCTAAACTAAAAAAGAATATTAGAGCATAAAAAATAAATAAAAAAATAAAAAATAAAAAAAACAAAGGAAAAAAAGAATCTAAAAGAGAAAAGAAAAAGAAAAGGGCTAGAACATTATACCTCAAAACACAAAGCTCTTTAGTTTGATTTTGACTGTTCCCCTCAGTCAATCTATTCACAATCAAATAAATAAGTGCTTAGTAAACTTGGAACTCAAAGATCAAGGCCAGAAAAGGCCTCAATTAGAAAAATATTGACTTGAGGATGTTTTGTAACAGAGTCCCTCTTTGATTCACAATTTCTAGTGAATTTTGTGTTTTCCCTTATGATTTTTTGTGTGTTTTGAAAAGGTACCATGTATGGTTTTTTATAGTTAGAAAATGGAGGTTTGGAACGGCTCCCAAACAATGTGAGATTCGATCCAAAACCAAGCTTTAATGCAGAAAAACTTGCCTTTCATAGTTTCTAGAACCCTAGCATGCATATGCATGCTCGTGTATGCGTACACATGCATGAAGCATGCACATGAAGATTTGGAGCATGTGTGCGCATACACGTGTATGCATACGCATGCCTTGGGGTTCTTGTGGCCTTTCTTTTCCAAAAATAGCTTATTTAATTCATAAAAATTTATATATTTCCGAAAACACTTTACGCAAGTCAATTTCAACCTGATTAGGCCTTAAACCAACCCTGGGCTTTAGAATTCCAACATCATTAGGGAATGGGAGCTTGAGTCGTAAGGGGTACAAAATGCGGTGTTTAAAGTGAGAATAGAAATTGTGAAAATTAAGATGTATGATGGTATTGTTAAGACTTTGTCTGATGTTCGTCGTGTGCTAGATCTGAAGAAAATCTTTTGTCTTTAGGTATATTCAATTCTTAAAGGTATAAATACACTGGTGAAAGTGAAGATTTGAGAATCAGTAAGGGTGCTCTAGTTTTCATTAAAGAAAAAATGGTGAATAGTCTCTATATGCTACAAGGAAGCACAATTGTAGGTTTTATAGCTATATCTTCATCCTCAGATTCAGACTCAAATAATACTTATTTATGGCATATGTGATTAGGGCATATGTGTGAGGCAGGCATATCAATATTAAGCAAAAAAGGTTTGTTGAATGGTCAGAAAATTTGAAAGATGGACTTTTGTGAACATTGCGTCTTTGGAAAGCAGTGCAAGGTCAAGTTCAATATAACTAATCACAGGACTAAGGGGCACAATGAATTATATCCATTCCGATCTTTGGGGTCCTTCTTCTGTCTATTCCAAAGGTGGTTATCGATATTTGTTGACTTTCATTGATGACTATTTAAGGAAGGTTTGGGTGTATTTTTTTGAAAAATAAGAGTGTTGTTTTTGTCACCTTCAAGCAATGGATGATGCTTATTGAGAAGTTGGCAAAAAGATTAAGTGTTTTAGGATAGATAAAGGTTTGGAATATTGCTTAGGTGAATTTGATGAGTTCTACAAGAATGAAGGCATAGTGGGACACTGCATTGTTAAAGGAACACCATAATAGAATGGGGTTGCTAAACGTATGTACATAATTCTTTTGGAGAAGGCTCATTGTATGCTCTCAAATTCTGGTTTGTCTAAGGACTTTTGGGCTGAGGCAATTAATATGGCCTGCTATTTAGTCAATAGGTCTCCATCAACTGCAATTGAATGTAAGACTCATTTTGAGGTATGCTCTGGTACACCTGCTGATTACTCTAATTTGAGAGTATTTGGTTGCCCTGCTTATGCTCATATGAATGATGGTAAACTTGAACTGAGGGCAAAGAAGTGCATATTCTTAGGCTATGCATCAGGGACCAAAGGTTATAGTTTGTGGTGTAGAGATTCAAAATCCCTCGGGTTAATTGTCAGCAGAGATGTGAAATTTGATGAGTCTACTATCCTTGACCTGACAAAAGAGAGTATTGGGGCAGTAAAAGACCGCGGTGTTAGTAAGCAGATGGAGCTTGAGATTGAAGATTTGGATAAAGTGAATGATAGCACTTTAGTTCAGCCTATTCAAGATGAGGTGCATGATTCTACTGACGAAGTAAATGTGTCACAACAGCAACAATAGTACAATATAGCCATTGGTAGAGAGAGGAGACAGATTAGACCACCACAGAGGTTTGCTGATGCAGATTTGGTTGCTTATGCTTTGTCTGTGATTGAGACTATTGAGTATCACGAGCCTTCCAATTATCGTGAAGCTGTCTCTAGAGAGAATTTGGCTCAGTGGAGTATTGCTATGAGTGAGGAGATTGAGGGCTTGTTTGGATGCTTTTTTTTTTGTCACTCAATTTTCGTCACTCATCACTCATCATTCATCACTTTAAAATACCCTACCCGTTTGGCACCATCACTCACTTGCCATCACTCAATATTTTTCACACTATTTGTGGGCCCTATACCTGTCACTTGGTGCAGCTTTTTTTTTTTTTTTTTCCCCAGTACCCAAACACATCGAACCCAGTTAAAAAAAAAAAAAAAAAAAAAAAAAAACTGAACCCAGTGAAAGAAGAAAAAAAGAAGAAGAAAGAAAGAACTGAAGACCGAAAATTAGAGGTTTTCAAAAAAAAAAAAAAAAAAAAAAAAAAAGGAAGAACAAACTGACCGAACCCAGGAGAAGAAAGAAAAGTGAAAAAAAAAGGTCAAAATGTGCGGCTGACTTGGCTAGTGGGTCCCTTCATGTGTGTTTAATTACAAAAATGTCATTAAAAACAGAGTTATGGAAACTGAAAACAGCTAAAATGTGTTTTCAATTTCCTTTACTCATAACTCAAAAATCAGAGAATTAAGTTATGGAAACAGAGTTATGTGGTGCCAAACGGACTTCTCAGTTATGGATCCCACCATTTTTGAGTTATAAGTTATGGAAACAGAGTTATGAATTATGGAAATTATTCATCCAAATAGCCTCTGAGTCTCTTCATAAGAATTAGACTTGGTGGCTTGATATGTATTTTAGTATTGTGTGAGTGCATCACATGGGATTAATTCCCATTACTTGCTAACATCTATTCCTACTCGGATGGGGAGTTTCACCTGCAGCTCTAGCTAATCATTATTTGGTTCATATATATACTATTGTTAGGGGCAACTAAAGGATACTCAGTGTAAGTGCCGCAACTTTGAGAGCTTCCAGAATAGTTCTCTATTCTTTGGGTGAGATAGCTCTTTGGGTGTATTTGGGTTTTGGATTTGGTGAGAGTGCTACTATTGTAATCTCCCTCCTTTGTTAGTGAATTTTCTTCTTGACACCACCCGTGGATGTAAGCTTAGGCCAAACTATGTAAAGCTTTGTGTTTCTTGTGTGATTATTTCTTTTGTTTTTCTATTTCTATTTTGCATAAATTCATTGTTATTTGAATTCACATACAACAAATAGATATTTACGCTTCTGCTATTCTCAACAAATTGGTGTCAAAGCTTCTGCACTTACAACAACCTTGTTACCATTTACCCACTAATTAAGCCAAAAAGGGTCTCAACTTTCAAGTTTCAAGCTCTATTCCATCTTCTCTAACACTATGTTTGGTTGGAGGGATTATAGGGAGGATGGAAAACAATGGGTGAAAAATGATGTTTTCCACACCATTTTCTACCGTTTGGGAAGCAAGGGAAAATAGAGAGGATGGAAAACCGGGAGAAAATTTTCCTCCCGGGCCCACCAATTTTTTTCCTCCCAAATCGGGAGGAAAACTGTGGAGAGAAAACTAATCTTACTGTGGAATTACCCAAATACCCTCTCCCAATGTCTCCAACAACCCAACGCGGCAAAATAACCACCAAGGAAGCCGGAAATAACCACCAAACCCAGCACCACCACCAAACACCGGAACTTAGCACAGACATACCACAATCAAAACAAAAACACAAGACCCAATCAAAAGATTTGAAACACAAAAACAATATTTCTCATAAGTCTAATAAAATCTGAACAATAAAATAAAACTAATCAAACCAGAACAAAAAAAAAAAAAAAAAAAAAACATGTAGGCCGATCTGTGTAGAAAAGTGGAAGAGAAGAAGAGAAGAAAAAAAAAAAAAAAAGTGGAGAGCACTAGTGGAGTAGACGAAGAGAAGAAAAAAAAAAGTGGAGAGCACCAGTGGAGTAGACGAAGAAAAGAAAATAAAGAAAAAAGTGGAGAGCACCAATAGAGTAGATGAAGAGAAGAAGAGAAGAAAAGAAATGGAGAGCACCAGTGGTCCAGTGGAGCAGAAGAGAAGAAAAGAAAGAGTAAAGTGGAGGGTGTTTACACAAGTGCCAGAGAACAAAAGGAAAAAGACAAGTGAAAATAGAGATAGGGAAAGGTGTGGAGGAGAAAAAAAGAGAAAAGAAAAGAAAAGTAACGTGTGGATAAAAAAAAAAGATAAGGGAAAAATAAAATAAAGAAGAAGAAATTAAAATTGAGAAATGTTACTATAAGATTTTCACAATATTTTTGCAATAAATTTTAAGTGGTGGACTGTTATTAACTAATACTAATAAAAAAAAATATTTAAGTGATGTGTTCAAATTAAAATTAGTAATAACTTATCACATATGATTTATTGTGAAAATATTATAAAATGTTAAGGATGTAATATTTTTTTTTTCAACGTGATATGATCAAGTTGTACATTATTGCAATTTTTACATTATAATAATAAAAATAATAATATAAATTTATATATATGACATGATAAATTTTATATTATGTAATGAGTATAAATAAATTTATTTTTTACATATTATGTAATAAGGGTATAATAGTCAATTTATATAAATTACATTTTTCTTCCTTCCCTTTTTCTCTCCAACCAAACAAAAGAGTTTTCCACCTTCCCACTTTTCCACCCCTCCAACCAAACACACAAGAAGGAAAACTAAATATTTTCCATCCTCCCACTTTTCCACTCCGCCATCCAAATGGACCCTAAGAATATTCATGCATTGAGCAAATGCACTTCTTACACGTGCTCAGGCTTAGTGGGTATATAATAGAACCCATTAATTCGAACTTGAACTTCTTCCTAAATGAATCTTTGAATCTACGTACTGAAAAGGACTAAGTACTAGTAGTGCCGAAATTAATGAGACAAGAACCTTGAAAATTGAAGGCCTTGATGATATGAAACTTGAATTGAACCAGCGCATGAATATATCTCCCTTGTGGACCACAAGGAAACTGAAGCATGGGGATTGAGGGCCTTATTTCTCTACTAGCTAGGAATTAAATTCATTGAGGCTTTAGGGCTGATCGATAAATGACATATGAACTGCTGAAAAAAAAAAACTTCAAAGAAGGGCGTTGAGAAGCCCCAATTATCATATCGCATTAATTTGATGATTGCTGACAAGACATCTTCGGTGCGTAACACGTAACAAACATTGTCCTGGACAGTTTACAAATCACAATCCAACTAGGCACATTGGTTTTTATGGCCGAAGAATCAACAAGTTGAAAGAAATGGAGAAGGACTAAGTGTTAGGCATGGCATTTCTTTCTTTGTCAATAAGTCTAGGCACGCCTCACAACTACGATTGATAAAGTATGTTGTTATGGGTATATGATAAAAATGGTGTTAATAGTAAATTCATATGAAAATGTGGTTATCCAAATAATAAAATATCACATATATATATATATATATAATTCTCTAGCATTACTTTTTTTTTTTTTTCTTTTTTGATTGAAAGAGTGTTTGTATTATGTTGTGATTAATCTGTTTATGCAAAGATTAAAGAAAAGAGAAGAGATAAATTAACACAGAAAAATTACGTGATTTGATAGCTAGCATGCCTACACCTATGGGAGTGAGCGACTAATAATCCACTATATAAAAGAAAATACGATTACAACAATGTTTATATATAATAAGGGGCATTTATATTTTACCCCCTCTAAATTATACATTATTTTACACTTACTCTTGAAACTATCTAAATGCACACTTACCCCCACTAAACTATATCTTTTTTTACAATTACCCCTCTAAACTATATACACTTTTACACTTACCCTCTAAATTATACACTTTTTAAACTTACCCTGCTAAACTATGAGAATACACATATACTTAACTTCTTGAAATAATAATTCAAGGGATGGGATGCAAAATGTTACATGGATAATAGTTTAAAAGGGTAAATGTATGTTCTCATAATTTAGGGGTGCACGTGTTATACGGGTAATAATTTAAGAAGGGTTTAAGTGTGCATTTTGATGGTTTAAGAGGATAAGTGTAAAGGAAGGTAAAATTTAGGGGGTAAAATGTAATTTTCTCCTAATAATAACACTACCTGATACAAATTTCCTAAAATACCCCTGTACTATACCATGGGGAGCATTGGCCTTTGCACCCCCAACCTATAAGAAAATAGGGTTACAACAACGCTCCGTTCCACTAAGTTTTTCCCCAATATTTCACTTTGCTACACCGATAAGGCTTCCAACTTAGTGGCTCAATAATAGCAAATAAGAATCAACTCCAACATATGCATTGTACAGGAATTTTAAATACAACAAAACATAATAATCAAAAACAATATAATTTATGTAAGTAAATTGTTGATATCAATTCTAACTTCGTATATTTAATTATTAAAAATCAGGAATTTTAAAATATGGAAAAAAAAAAAAAAAAAAAAAGCCTTAACAAAAAAAGGGCTAAAATCGAAAAGAATTTTATGGACTCCTTTTTAACCAAAATAATTTTTTGTACTATTTTAACTCACAAATTAAGCTAATGAGTTTCAGGTTAAATAACATTTTGACAAGTTACTATAGTCTCTGTAACATATTGTAGCGTGTAACCTATCACTTAACAACTCGCGTCAATCAAAAGTTTTTTTTTTTTTTTTTTTTTTTTTTCCCAATAAAAAAACTTCCAACATTATTTTTTGGCAACCACCTTCAAGGCTGTATATAAACAAGTACTTTAAAACTACAAACAACCCCCCCCCCCCCCCCCCCCCCCCCCCCCCCCACACACACACACACACACACACACACACACAAATATATATATATATATATATATATATAAAATGTTAGGGTCATATTTTCTAATTATTGGCTTAACCTTTGACAAAATGGACTTGTAATTGGGTAGGTCTAAGTTGAGTTTAATGTATCAAGAAGTATGTAAAATTTACATCCTAAGTGATATCATTGAAGATTGATTTAAGAAACAAGTGAAGAAAAATAGTTTCAATAGTTCTTGACACTAGCATTTATCGAGATTTAATGGTGAAACTTGACACAAGCTCGATTTATTGAGATCTACAATTGCAGAATTCTCAGATCCGAATTTTGGTCCATGATGACTTGGATTGCTATGGTTTCATTCTCTAAAACCCTAGACCATATAAAAAGGCTTATTTTAAAGTCATCAAAGACACAGATACTCAATTAGAGAACTCATACACTCTGTAAGAGGCTATTGTGTATTGTGTGCTTTAAGGTTTTGTAACCAAGTGTTTCTAGATCTTCAGCGTGCTTTGAAGTGAAAAACTTTGTAGCCAACAATAATCAATCAGTTGCTTGGAGTTAGTTACGTATTGGGATCCATGCAAAGGAAGAAGTCTTTTACAAGATCAAGTCCAATTGGGGATTGGAGTAAAGGTTCAACTGTAGTTTGGTATTTTGGGATATATAGTCTAGGGTAGTAGTAAGATTCCTTATACTTGTAACCGCTTGTTCTTAATTAGTGGATTCTTTGGAATGGTGATTTGAAATTCACTCGGTAGGGTTTTTACCTTGCGAGAAGTTTTCTCCATTCATCAACAAATCATCGTATTTATTTATTTTCCGCTATACTTAGTTTATTTGATGATTTGTTAGTGCCTCCACGATTTGCATATAATTTGACCTAATTAATCAACTTGGGTAATTGAATTAATTAACCGAAGTCAATTTATAACCCATCATATAATATAATGTGCATATATTATACTATGCATGTGACATGTTGAGCAACTCATATCAGCCTCATGTATAACCTATGTAAAGCAAATCATACTTTGGAAGACAAGTAATTAAAAAGCTAATTGCTTGCAGGGGATATTTTGTACTTGATATGATACTTAATTAGACCTATAAATATGAACCTTTAAAAAATTACGGTGATAAAGAACCAAAATACTAAGTGTCGGGGGCGGTCTTTTGTGCGCAGTCACGTGTCTCCTGCAAGAAATGTGACTTTGCTAAGCCTGGATTTGTTTCAGGGAGTTCAACTTGGAACTTGGCATTGGGCTGCATAGACCAATGGCTTCTAATGTATTTTTAAGCCTACAAAATAGATAAAGCCCAAAGTCTTAAAATCATGATAATGGTTGAAATAAACAAATAATGTGCTTAGCATGATAGTTTTGATTAAATGGTGAGTTGATACGTTATTAGTATGTATATTAAGTGATGTCTAATATTAGAAAATAATTAATTAGGTATCAAATGTCCAATAATGGGATGAATCCAATAGTCCATATCTAGTTGCGATTCATGGTTCATGTTCAACATAATAAGGTATGTCTAGCAATGGTCTATATCCAAATAATATATGTCCAATGGTAGTTCATTTCCAAAAAAAATATGTGCAACGGTGGTAGATCGATTTATTAATATGTATGTTCATTAATGAAGTGTTAGTGAGATCATGTTTATTAAATAGTGAGATAATATTAAAGTAAGTTGCATCCAGCTATGCAATAACAATGAATTAACATGTACTTAATAATGTAATCTTGAATATAGAGAGATTTTGACTTATCTTGACAGTTTGCAACTCCAACCGTAGAACAGTAGTGGACTTATGACATTTCAGCAGTGCGATAAAATGAGTCTAGTAGTACAATATGATATTATAAGTCCCTCCATGGTGACTTCATGATTGAAGGGGAAAAATGGGTGCAATTGGAGGGAGAGAGAATATGTACAGCCGTGTGCATAGGTTGGTTAAGTTTATCCCCTTTCATCATGCACTTAAATGACTTTTCCCATGTAATGCTCTTTTAGATTTTAGTCAAATATAAGTGATGTTGCTTTCCATGAGAATGACTTTTAGTATTATAAGTTTTTGCCTTTCATAAGAAGGGCTTTTAGTCTTCCATGAGAAAGGGCTTTTAGTAATAAGTTCTTGGAAGAGTGTTTGATATGTTTGAAGATGTGTGGAGATGGTAAAAAATATATATATTTTGTGAGATATGGTGTTTGTAATATGTATAGGAATTATATGTAGATACTTTGTTGGACATGGAACTTGTATATTTATACTTTGTGAGCCATGGAGTTTAGAGATATATGAGAAGTATGTATGGGTATTTTGTGAGGAATGTGTTTGTAAAATATATGGAAGTGTGAGATAGATAATATGAAGGTTAAATATAGTAAATACATGAGATTAAAGATGCTGCTGGAGTGGTTTTTTGTGTTATGTCATGGGTTATGTTGCTTTCTAAGAAGGGAGATTTTGTATGAGAAATAAAGAATGGGATGGAGATGTGTTTTTGGGCAGCAAAATGCTGAAGTTTCAGAATATTAAGGTGTGGGAGAGATGGATAGCATGTAATGGTGTGGTGTCATAGGTTTGATGTAATGGTGTTATCTAAGAAGAAATATTTTTGTAAGGGAGATGGAGAAGTATAGAAAAGTTTAGAGATATGTGCAGCAAAGTGAATAAAGTTTCAGCATCTTGAGGATGAGAGAGGGATGGATCCCCCCCCCCCCTCTCTTTAGTGTGTAGCTTGGTCCTCTTTATGTAGAGTTAAGTATGTAACTATATTAGAATTAGTTGAAGGGAAATTCAACAAATAAGGAAAAGTCTTTGACAAAGTAAGTGGTTTCATTAGTCGGATTTTTTTTTTTTAGCTAAAAGAAGAAAGCTAGAGACTTAATGCTATTGTTACAGCTGTTACAACTGTCAATCACAGATGTTACAGCTATATAATGTCATTTAAATGACATCTTTTGCTTGGAGGAAAAATATTTAGCATTAAATTCATAGTTTGGCTAAAAATGGCAAGATAATCTTTATGGGATTCTACTATTTCTTTGGTTATGACAGCAAGCTGCTGGGATTGGGCATCAATGGGCAAGTGATGTCATTTTAGGACATGTGTCAACCTGCTGGAGCTACTGTAGCTTTTATTAGAACTGTTTGCAGTTTCTCCAAAAGTTGTTTGCAGCTTTCGCTGGAGTTGTTGCAGTTTCTGCAGAAGCTATTTTTGTGGAATCCATTGAAGCTTCTACTGAAGCTGTTTGTGCAGAAGTTGTTTGTAGCTTCTGTTGGAGCTGTTGTTGGTATTTTTGGTTAAGTTTCCTCTTTTGAAAAATTATATGTTTAGTCCATATATAATTTTGGTAAGTAATAGACTAGTTGGTTAATATTTGATAAAGTTTTAGAAATGTAATTATGGTTTTTTTGTATTTTGACCAAATCTTGGAGAGTAAGGGGAGCATTTAATGCTAGATATGAGATATTAATATATATTTAGCCATGTGCTTGGAATTGATTTAGATGATAATAAAATAATTTATATGAAATACTATAATTACATTTTTAAACTTAAATTATATGATGAACATTAATTTTTATGTAAAGAGCATGGAGAGTTTTATCATTTTAAGTGCTATGTGATATGAGAGGCTTATCAAATGTTACCTATTGTACACTGACCCGTCAGAGTTCAGGGAATTGGAGAAGACATGCCAAGCAACATGCTTTCCTTTATCAACTTTGAACTACTGAAGATTTACTAAACATTTTTCTTGGCCCTTCAAACCACGACTCCCAAAATTCCCTCGATAAGACTCATGAGTTTGGATCATGAGCCAAAAAATGAGATGATATGCTATGAGCTTGAACCATGGGCTTTGACGCATTTTTGTGTAAATATGAGCTTTTTTGGGCTTTAGAAGAGATTTTTTCAAAATCCATAATAGTGTTGACATGGCGCAGGTCGCCAATGAAATGAAGCCATGTGGTGTGAAAAAATTTTCCTCAACATTAAGTAATATTCTTTTTTATACTATCCTCTTCTCCTTTCCTGCTTAGAGTCGAAATCCTTTTTTAAGGACAAAATTTTTTACTAGTTGAGTCAATTTTATATAAGACCACAATTTTCTATTAAAGATTTCTTTACAAAAATTTTAATTGCAAATTGACATGATTTTTAATTGTGATGTTAACTGTGCACCAAATTCATAGAGATTAATCTGTATGATACAAGTAGTTAGTGGTGGTTTTTTTTTTTATATATATATTTTATTTTATTTAGAAAGTTAATGTTTTTTACTACATAATTATTAACTCGTAAGCTTAATGGATATTATTCGGTTTATAATCCTTTTTTGGGCGAGAGTAGTACTAGGATGGGTGACTTTTTGGGAAGTCCTTGTGTTGCACTCATTTCTTTTTGTGGGTTCTAGTTAGCTCAATATTGGTAAAGTCTCTGATAGTTGTATAAGAGATCTGGGGTTTAAACCCTGCATACACCAAAAACTTATTGGTATCTTAGTTTAATGATAAAGAGCTATTATCAATAGCAGATGTCATAGGTTGAAACTCTCTATACAGATTAAATCTTTTTTTTTTTTTTTTTTTTTTTTGAAGAAACAGGTTAAATCCTTTTATAGTAATGTTTGCATCAGTCCAAACATTTTAAAAAGTTTTTTAATGACAAAAATAGAATCCCCCATATAATAATAATAATATCTAATTACTAGTATTCTGTAAAAGCATTTGTTAAATCAAGGGGTTTTAGCTAATTTATACAAATTCAGATTATCATCTTACTAAAGTAAAGCAATTAAGCAACTGGCCAACTGGGAATGGTCCAATGGAGCGCATACAAGGGTTGCAGAGAAGCATGTGGCATGCATTGAATCCCATTAATTGATCATCTATATATGAAGATGTAGAACCTTGTTTGACCGGGAATCACGTTAATGAATTAAAAAAAGACGTGTCCCAATTAAATATTCTCGTACTGTACGTAATGTAATCAAATACATAGTACGTATTAAATTAGCAAGGAAGAATAATTTGATGATTGATTTAACTCGAATTCATGATGATTAGAAGGCAATATTCTATTGACTTTGAATCTAAATTAAAGACTTAAGTGCCCAAAAAAATGATATTAATATAGTAATCACATCATTGAAAAGCCACAAAGACCACTTATAGCCAAGGTTGCAAGTCTTATATATTAAAATGTAATAATTGTCCATAAGCTAGCTAATTAACTAGCTGTTTAGTGATTATTTGCAAGATTAACTCATTGAGAGTTAGAACTAAACGCACATCAATGCTATAATCACAGAAGCTGATAATGGCCTTTCCTGGAGATTTACTGGGTTTTATGGATATCCAAAAACACACCTAAGGGAAGAATCTTGGAAACTCCTCTTCTATCTTAACAGTCAATTTAATTTGCCTTAGTTTTGCTGTGGTGATTTTAATGAAATTCTTTCAATAACTGAAAAAGCAGGAGGTGTCCAACGTTCCCAAACTCAAATGGATGGCTTCCATCGAATTGTAAATTAGTGTGGTTTCAAGGACTTGGGGTATTGTGGCTCAGATTATATTTGGTGTAATATGAAGGAAGGGAGCAACAGAATTTCGCTCCGTCTGGACAGAGCTTTTGCTAATACTGAATGGCTTGAACATTTCCAAGAGCCAAAAGTTCACCACTTGGCCGATTCCACCTCTGATCATTGCCTCCTTGCTATTACTGACTCACCTCCTCCAACCCGTAAAGGTAATCGCCATTTCCATTTTGAGGCTATGTGGATCAAAAGGGAGGATTGTCGTGATGTGATTGAAGCCGCATGGCAATCGGACACTCTCTTCGCCACTCCTGAGGGGGTTGCTTCTAATCTCCAACGTTGCGCAAGTGCTTTGGCAAGTTGGAATCAGAATGTAGTTGGCAATATACCAAAAAAAATTGCGGAGAAAAGAAGAATTCTTAATTCCATTACCATTGTTGATCAGCAAGGCGACAGGGGGACAGAGATTAATCAGCTCAAAAAGGAAATAAATTATCTTTTAAACAGTGAGGAGATCATTTGGCGACAACGCAGCAAGGTTCATTGGTATAGAGAAGGTGACAGAAACACTAAATTTTTCCATGCCCGTGCTTCGGAAAGGAGGAAAAAGAATGCCATTTTGGGACTTTGGAATGATGATGGGATATGGTGTGAAAGTAAGGAAAGTATCACTGCTACTACTATTTCTTACTTTGAGAAAATTTATACCACCTCTTCCCCCACCGGGATCAATGAAGTCATAAGTGCAATACCTAGGCATGTCACAAAAGATATGAACATAGAGCTCACCAAAACTTTCACAAGAGAGGAAGTCTTGAAAGCACTGCAGCAAATCCACCCCAACAAAGTACCCGGGCCTGATGGTATGTCCGCAATCTTTTTTCATAAATACTGGGACATTGTAGGGTCTAACATCATTAATATGGTCTTAAGTGTGCTGAACTCCAATCTACCTATGACTGAAATAAATAAGACTAGCATCTCCCTTATCCCAAAAACCTATCAGCCCACCAAAATGATTGAATTTCGTCCCATTAGCCTTTGCAACACTACTTATAAAATCATTTCGAAGGTCCTAGCCAATATGCTCAAAGCCATTCTTCCAAACATCATATCCGAGAGCCAAAGTGCTTTTATCCCCGACTGCCTAATCATGGATAATGTCCTTGTAGCCTTCGAGTTCATGCATTATCTAAATCATAAAAGTGAAGGAAAAGAAAACCATATGTCTATTAAATTAGATATGAGCAAGGCATTTGATAGAGTAGAATGGAATTTTGTTAAAGGTGTGATGGAGAGGCTGGGTTTTGTGGATAAATGGATTGACCTTATTATGAATTGTGTCTCCTCTATTTCTTATTCAGTGCTTATAAATGGCAAGGCTTGTGGGAACATTTCCCCTTCAAGGGGCATCAGGTAGGGAGACCCGCTCTCCCCTTGCCTTTTTCTCCTTTGTGCCAAGGGCTTTTCAGCCCTTATTCATGAAGCTGCCAGGAATCAACAAATAAATGGAATTTCCATTTGTAGAGGCTGCCCTTTAATCACCCACTTCTTCTTTGCTGACGACAGCCTCTTGTTCTACAAAGCATAGGTTCAAGAATGTCACGCACTTGTAAACATTCTCAACAAATATGAAGAAGCTTCGGGGCAGAAAATCAACACTGACAAATCTTCAGTATTCTTTAGCCCGAACACCCCTCAAGATTTAAGGGAAAGCATATTAAACATTCTTGGTCCTATGCAAGATTCTCGACATAATAAGTATTTAGGGCTAGCCTCCATCATTGGGAAATCAAAAACACAAGTGTTTGCCGAAGTTATGGATAGAGTAGCTAAAAAACTTGTTGGCTGGAAGGGTAAACTCCTTTCAATAGGTGGGAGAGAGATCCTTATCAAAGCGATGGCTCAAGCGGTGCCTACATGCACTATAAGTTGTTTTCAACTTCCTAACACTCTTTGCCATGATTTGGAAAATATGATGCGGAGTTTTTGGTGGGGGGCAAAAGGATAAGGAGAACAAAATTGCATGGGTCAGTTGGAGGAAAATGTGTCGGTCTAAATTCCATGGTGGTATGGGCTTCCGTAACATACAAGCCTTCAACCTTGCCATGTTAGCTAAGCAAGGTTGGAGAATTCTCACCAACCCGAACTCCCTAGTGGCTCAAGTCATCAAAGCAAAATACTTTCCTTATGATGATATTCTCAATTCCAAAAAAAGAGAGCAACCCCTTGTATGCATGGCGAAGCATTCACAATAGCCTTGAGGTTATTAGAAGGGGCATAAGATGGAGGATGGGTAATGGACGTCGTATCCATATTTGGGAAGATAGATGGCTGCCTACACCATCAACCCACAAGGTGATCTCCCCCCAAGCAGTCTTTGAAGACTTTCCCAGGGTTTCTTCCCTCATAAACCTTGACACTAGATGGTGGAAAGTTGATGTGATTAGAGCTACCTTTCTGCCTCACGAAGCCAGCACCATCCTAAAAATTCTCATAAGCTATAACCTACCCAAGGATAGCCTTATTTGGATAGGCAACAAAAGAGGAGCATTTACAGTCAAGAGTGCATACCACATTGCTACTAGTTTGGTGGTTTCATGTGAGGAAGGAGATAGCACCTCAAGCAGCTCAAGGGCTTTACTATGGAAACGGATTTGGCAGCAAAAAGTTCCTCCAAAGTTAAAAATCTTTGCTTGGAGGGCATGTGTTAATGGCCTTCCAACTATGCAAAATCTAAACCACAGGGAATTCATTGTTCTAGTTTCTGTCCATTATGTGATAGTCTTTGAAACCACAATCCATGCACTTCTCCACTGTGATCATGCAAAAATGACTTGGGCTTTTTGGCACAATTGCCTCGTTGATCTCTCTTATCCTTACTGTGACTTGGTTGATGTTGCTCTTGATTTCATTGCAAAAGGCTCTCCAAATGATCTAGAACTTTTCTTTGCTGTTGCTTGGTCAATTTGGTGGAATCGCAATCAAGCAATTCATGAGGATTCTGGCTCTCCTCCACTTCAAGCCTGGGATATGGCTTGCAAAGTTATAGCTGAATACAAGGCAGCCTGCTCCTTTTCGGTTTTTGCTCAGGCCCCTCCTATGGCCAATTGGAAAGCTCCCCCCTTGGGCTTCTACAAAGTCAATACAGATGCAGCTGCGTCTGATGATGAGAGAAATTCCTGCATCGGTGTGGTCATCTGTGGCTGCAAGGGAGAAATTCTGGCAGCTTCTAGCAAGGTCCTCTCAACGTGTTTTACTGCTGAGATTTCAGAGGCTATTGCTGTTCTGGAAGGTGTGCTTCTTGCAGCCAAAATGGAGGTTTCTCATGCTATTATTGAATCCGATGCCTTGTCCATTATTCAAGCTATCAATGATGGGGTCTTCAGTGGTGAGCTCGGCCACATTATCCAGAATATTTGGGAAGTCTCTTCTTCTTTTAGCTGGTGCTCCTTTCATCATCTGAAAATGGAAGGCAATAGAGTTGCCCCTGAACTTGCAAAAGTCGCTAGGATCACTGATATGTCTCAGGTTTGGGAAAGGACTATACCACGTCCTGTTGAGCATATTGTTATATATTGAGGAAATCTGCTTGTAATGCTTTTGCACTCTCTCTGCTGTATTTCACTTTCAGATTGAATGAAATTCATACGTTTCCTATCATAAAAATAAATAAATAAATAAATAAATAATAAATAAATAAAGAAATAAAAAAAGAACCAAACGCACATCTAGTCTAGGAGACCTGGAATGATAGGAGATGGCTAGGTCGAGGTAAAGTTGGCACTGGACTGGACTGGATCATTCTTGTACGTGCGACATTAAAAATCACACACACACATATATATATATATATAATTAATTAATTTTTAGAACACAGAAATGCTAATTGCATAAGTTTGGATTCCCGATCAATTCCTTTGATAATAAAGGGTCAACTTTCGAATTCAAGTGCACGTGTGACTGATTTACAACAAAAGCTAACACTCACCAGAAGAAACTTGTAATTATAGTGGAATCTAAATGCCTCATTTCTCCAAGAAGTTTGTTAATTAACTTGCTCCCCGTCCTTATGAAAATGGCTGAAATTGTTTTTTATTTTATTTTTTTTAATCAATAATTTAGAAATGAAAATGAAGAATTTGAACCAGGAATATCTTCGTTAAAAATACTAAGAGGTGACAACCAATTGAATTATAAAACTCTTGATGACTGAAAATTATATTAATAACATAAGATATTGCCCTATCATCCCACCCCTCCCACCCCAAAAATAAATTCATAAGATTTACCATTCCTTACCCTTTGTAGAATTATAATGATTTGTGTCGAGATATAGTAATCTTAATTCTTGTCTATAATCTTTAGGTTAACTTCATTGTTCCACTAAGGAAAAATCAATCGCCATCTTAAAAAATAACAATAATAAGAAGATTAAGATCTATCATTTATATTTCATTGAATATATGAAACTTACAACCCAAAAAATTCAACTAATTTTTATATTGATTTTTTAATATATAAATCTAATTTTTGTATTGAACTTTTTTCATCTTACTATGACTTATTTTTATTACAGTAAGTTGATGACTTTGGGACTGTTCATGAAGATATTTAAAATTTTAAACCTGAAAAATCTATGTTAAGTCTTGACTTATTCTAATATATCCAAATATTCATTATACGGTAATATTCTATGCTTACATATTCTTTGAAGCAAAAGGAGACAGGGAGAAAAAAATGTAATTTTTTTCACCGATAGTAGGGCCATGTAAGAGCATCCGCACCCTGGCTTGTAAAATTGCAAAATTTTAGCATTCAAGCATTAAAAGTGAGCAGCATCCTGACTTGTAAAATTGCAAAATTGTAAAAAAGTTTGGCATGGATTTCTGATCAGTAGCTGGGTTTGCTAATGGTGGCTTGGGTTTGCTAATTGGTGGCTTGGGGTTGCTGATCGGTGGCTTGTGGAGATTGGTGAATCGGCATGGTGGGTTTGAAGTGATTTCCTCGACCGTGGGTTTGAAGCGGTTTTTTCTCTTGGTGTGTTTCTGGCAATTTTTTGGCAATTTCCTCAATCAGTGGTGGTGGTTTTTGGCAATTTTTTGTGTTTCTTTTCCTCTTGGTGATTGTTTCTTGTGGTTGTTGTTGGTGGTGAGTTTGGTTGTGGTGGTGGTTGCTGGCTGGTGGCATGGTGGTGGCAAGGTGGGTTTCTGGGTTTTTCTTTTTTGGAACAGGGTTTCTGGGTTTTTCTGAGAGGAGTACATTTTGTTGGTTATATATTTTAATGTGTAAATATATTATTTTAATGAATAGAATAGGAAAATAAAAGTTGAAATACTGAGAATATTGTAAAATTATATTGTATAATTGATAAAGTAATTTTTTGAGATGATAAAATAAAATTGAATTGAAATTTGGGATGAGAATGCTCTAAGGTAGTTTATTGTGAAGCAACATTATAGCTAGATTTAAGGGTTCCCAATTTCCCTCCACATAAAATATTACTTCATTAATATTTGCAAATGAATGGTAGCCAAAGAAATGGGGTCCAGTTTCTTTTGCTCTCACATCTTACACAATGTAACGGGGTCATGTAGGTTTGACTTACGTTGTCTACGTGGGGAACAACGTAAAGTTTCTCCCTCTAATGAAGTCCACCAAACCCTAGAATACTCCGTAATTTTCGGGCTAGAGCTCCAAACATTCAGTTTGTCAGCTATATTCCTCTCTATACATATATAGAGATGGGTTCAAGTTACACCTAGTGTAATTTCACATGAATTACACATTTTATAAATTATTGATTACTATTAGATTTAAGGGTCCAAAAACACTTATAGTAGTATCATTATTACTCCATAAAAATTAGTGATTTAGGCATTAACTCTTCTTATTAAATAAATAAAAAGCACCACAGCATTAACTTTTTTTTTCTTTTTTTTTTTGGGTCCATATCGTCATCTTCCCCCTCTTGTCTTTCTTTTTGCACTATACTTTCAGGCCTCAACAATCTCTCCGCAGTTTCGTCCATATCATCATCTGACAAAGGCTAGATTTTTGTAGTCAAACACTTCAGATTTCTCGAATTTAGTGTGGAAAGTTCTCATCACGATTTAGCAAGCTTCCTTGCACAAGATATTTTGCGATTATTTAGGGGCATTTCACCGGAGATCAATTAGATTAGCATGGGTCTCTTTTAGCCTTTTCTGATGCAAAGAAACTTATTTTGAATTTTTTTTCCTACTTTGTAGTTCATAACCATGTAAAATCTTAGGGAAACTCTAGAGTTGTAGATCATATAGTTCCAATTGACATCAGTATAATGTCTGACATTTGTTGATTTGAAAAAAAAAAATGGTTTAATTCAATAGATACTTGAAAAAAAAAATGAATTAATACACCAGATGATTATTAAATGAATTCTGGGAAAATTTTAGAATACGAAACACAAGAAAAAATCACAATGTACATTGCCTAAAGTTGAAGCACACAACTAGTCCCACAATGAACATAAGAAAATGGTTATAAGAGTCACATTTAGCTTTTTGAGGGTTGAATGTGATATTATTTCTTTACCATCATATTGGCTACATAATACAAAGATGGACAAATAAATGAGTTCGCAAAATGGTAATTATATTTATTAAAAAAACATAAAGATAGCTTGTATTTACAATTTTATCTTGAGAATTTTACGAATGGTGGAGGCTTGAAAGTATAGTGCAAAAAGAAAGACCAGAGGAAGAAGATGATGATATGGACGAAAAAAAAAAAAAAAAACAATTAATGCCATGGTTTTTTTTTTTTTTTTTTTTTTAATAAGAAGAGTTAATACCTAAATCACTAATTTCTAGGGAGTAATAATGATAATCCTATGAGTGTTTTTTGACCCTTAAATCTAATAGTAATGTGAAGTTACACTAGGTATAAGTTAAACTCATCTCATATATATATATATATATATAAAGCAAGTAGGAACTATTAGTTTTAGGGATGACAATTTTGCTCCATTCAATCTTTAGGTGGGGTGGGGACGGGACGAGATTTTTGCCTCGCACTCTGGTGGGCTAAAAATGAGTTTAGACTTTTTAATCCCACCCTGCACTATTAATGTTAAGCTTTAGTTTGTATTACTTAGTATTTAAATGCATGAATATTAAGACTTTTTGTTTTTGTTGCGATATTGTCTTGTTAAGCACTTTGGGTAATATTATTGAGTCCTTACTAAAAATTAGTTTAATTTGATGTGATAAATTTAACAACAATTTCAAGTATATCTATATTAATAAAACATGTTTTATAAAAAAAAAAAATAGTAACAAGTGTGTCGCAGGGTGAGACGAATTAACACAAATTAGAATTTTGGAGAGTAGGGCAAAGATAAGGCAAGATAATTTGCCCTGTCAAGTAAAGTAGGGTGGAGATAGGGCAAGACAAAACCATGCAAAATGGGGCATCTTTTAGTCTTGCCCTGCCCCATTACCATCCCTATTTCACTTGGATAAAGGCAAAAAAAAATAAATTTAAATTATATTTGTCTCATTTTTTTACAAACAATTATATAACTTTCAGTCCAGCCTTGCCCCATAAAAGTTTCTAAAAATTATATATTTTAATAAATATTATGTAAATAAACTAACGAAAACGTGGGATACCCAACAGATTTTAAGAGCATCCATAGCAGTGGAGCTATTTTTTTAGCTATTTGGCACCACAAAATAGCTACTTTATCAATTTACCTATTTATTTTACAAAACATCTAGCAGCAGTGGATCTATTTTAGCTTTTAACACAATAAAATAATATAAACATCACAATAAAATAATATATCTACTACAATAAAATAATACATCCCACCAGCGCCACCACCACTTCATAAGCCCACCACCACACCCTGCCTATAGTCTACTCCTACCGCCACCACAACCACCAAAATCAGCCCACAACTACCCAAGAAAATCAACCCATAACCACAAAAATGAAACCCCCAGAGCTTCGATCACAAACCCAACAATCCAAAACCAGAAAAATTCCATGAACCTAGAAAAATTCCCACAGAAAGGAGTGAATGGAGAGTGGAAGGCTTGGGCAAATAGTGGATCAGCTGGTGAGGAGTGAACGGAGCTGGGTCAATGAAACAGATCCTACCCAACACCGAAATATTGGACCAAGCTAATTGATTTCTCAAAGAAAAAAAAATCAAATATGAGCTATTTGAACTGGGTTTGGATGGCGGTGAGCGTGGCAGTGGTGCAAGGCCACACAGACCAGGGGCATAAGTGGAAAACCGACATCAAATCCCTTCAACACGGCAATGGAGCTTGGATTGGCATTGGGTGAGAGGTGATATGGAGGACTAGGCGAGATGGGTCGGCGGCGTGGAGGACTGAGTGAGATGGAGCACAAACCGGAGACAAACCCAAAACAAGAGATTGAGGACTGGGCGAGATGGCTCTCGGCAATGAGGGAGAGAGAAAAAAAAATGAGAAGGAAAAAGGAAGAAAGAAGAGAAGCCGGAGAGAGAGAGAAAAAGAAAGAAAAAATAAAATATTTTTTTAATGAGAAAAGAGAGAGAGTTTAATAAAATAATATTACTATTTTTTAGCTATAGCACTATTACTGTAGCATACATTTTAAGTATTAGTGATGCTAAAAATAGCAATATAGTTATTTAGCACCAGTATTGCTAGTGCTCTAAGAAAGCCTAGCTACGTGTGCAATACTAGCTAGGAAATTGGTAGGGTTTATGTCGTGACAGCATTTTATTTTAATAAACATGTTGTGACAGCATTTGAAACCCTGAATGACGCATTTATTGTATCTACATTTTAATTTTTGGGTTTTACTATATTTCGGTACCAAGGGGTTGTTATCTCAAAGGACATGTCCTTTTGCATAAGATTGATCTGGAACGTTCGATCAAGGATGTCGTCTTCAATATGTTAACTCACGCTGTGATCATGATTAATGGACTATCACATCGGCTGTTGGTGGTAGCACAATGTAATTATTGGAGGTTTTATAACTTACTTTTCATATCTCTCTCTCTCTCTCTCTCTCTCTCTCTCTCTCTCTCTCTATATATATATATATATATATATTTATTTATTTATTTATGATAAGTAAGATTCCAACTACAAATATAAAATATTTAAATCCCATTAAAAATATGATATTATATCCACAATTTATTATAACAATAATAATTGTATTGTCACTTTTATAAAAATTTAACATTAATATTGTAGGGACTCGTTTCGGGTGAACCCCGTTCAATAAATTTGTAAAGAGTGGATAGAAAGGCTAGGCACTAGCAAGAAAGATAACAGTCGATGTGGGTTTACAAGAAGAATAACTAGAATTTGACTAAGTGTTATTGAGGAAAGTTCGTCCTCGGCCCAGTCTGGGAAGCTCTTTTTCTTAGAACCAATGAATACAAGAGTTGTCCTTGAATACCCTAAAAGAAAGAAACCCCTTCACTTCCCAACTGAAGGGCCCTCCCTCCCTTTTACTTTAGGGATTCTATCTATTATATAGTCTTGTTCAGTTGATCTCTGCTGTCCATTTATCGGCCATCTGAACTTGTGTCTGAGGGTTCATCCCATCAGCCGCTTTTGTAGGCTTTCTGTTAGTTGAAGTAACCAAGGCGTCACTATTTGCTGGTCAATTCACCATTGATGCGGCCAGAGTGTTGGTGACGTGCATTTAATGGGTGAGTGACAGCTCCTTTCTTTCAATGTCGGTTTGCCGAGGACGTGGGCATCCTCGACGAGGTCCCTTGATGACTTAGGCCTCTCCCACTTATCCTCGGATTCTGTACTCTCCTCAGCATGAACCTTGGGCCCGATATGGAATGGGCCAGGGTTGCTAAATATTTGGGCCCCACAATAACCCCTCAAAATTCTGCTGCCTGGCCTCTCGGGAGGGGAGGAGGATTTTGATGTTCTCGGGCCAATGTCCTGGCCTATCGAGCCTTGTCTTTTTGTTAGTGTCAAATCCTTTCAACTGCCCAAGGGACGTTCTTGGCGTTTCGGTATTTGGAGCGTGCCTTCATTAAATTTCGGCGGTTCTGTGTCCTCCACGTTCAACGGTGTGATGATGAATGGACGATAGGGATGCTCCTGGTGCACTGGGCGGGAAAGTCCATGCAGTTATTTTTAATTAGGGGTATATATACCCAGTTGAACTGGTTCGTCCTTTCACTTTTGCATTCAAGAGATCCTGCACACCTACTCCGAATTCGGTCACATCTCCAATTGTACTTGCAACTCTCCTTAGCACAAAAAGCCTGCCCGAAGAGCTTTCCCTCGTTTCCGTAAGTCTTCTTCTCTCTCTAGTTCGTACTGTTCACTTGAGTTCCTTGTTAATTCTCTAGGATGGGTAGGCTTAAGAAGGTAGTTGAGTCTGAGGAGTCAATGAACAAATTCGTTGCTGATTATAGGATTCCCGATACAGTGGGTTTGAGGTACTGCGGAGAGGGGGAATGGAGTTCGAGGAGGAAAGAGGGTGAGGTGACGATTCCTATAATCGCCTTTCTGGAGGGCGGAATGAGGATCCCCATGGGGTCGGTGATGAGGGACTATCTTAGGCACTTCGGCCTATCTCCCACTCAGTGTGCTACTAATGTATTTAGGATTTTAAGCTGTGTGGATGCCTTGAATGAGAAGATGGGGCTGAGGCTAACCCATCATGATGTGAACTGGTGCTACAAACTCCAACGCCTGAAGGAGAAGTCTTATTACATGAGGACGAGGGACGATAGGGTCCGGCTCATCCAGTGCCTCCTTGAGTCCAGCAAGGGTCTGAACAAAGACTTCCTCATTGTGTCTGGAGAATGGCACGAGGGCCTTTCGTGCCCAACAGTGGAGGGTACACCAGGTGGGGCATCCAGACTAGGAGAGCATTTTTAGTTCTTTGTGCTTTAGTGTCTTGCTTCGCTTGGATTTTGACAGGAACTTGCTTTCTTTTATGCAGATCCGCGTGCTTTTGAGCGTCACTTCAGCCAAGTTAAGGAAGACTTGGAGAAGGTGCTGAGGTCGAAGATCTTTGTGAATAAAGACGACAACCAAGTTAAAGCCGCCCACGTGGTCTTAGGATACATCCCGATCCAAAAATCATTCTCGGCTCTGAGACACGTGATCCGAGCTGGAGATCCTCGGCTGCATAACATCATCGTAGTCGAGCACGGATTTTTGATCCTCGAAGGGTCTCCCATTCCCGAGGGCGTACCGTTGGTAGGTACTTCTTCGTCGGCTCAAGTTGCCGAGGTTGAAGGGGAAGAGGAGGTTGCTGACTCAGGTCCGTCCGGGGACGAGTTTGGCGTGTTCGACCAACCCCATTCACCCGAGGACCCTACCGATGATTTAGGTGACCCTAGTTTAACTGAAGTGGACTTTCTGTCTAAAGAAGCCACTCCTCGGTCGAAGATGAGTTTCAAGAAGCGGCCTCAGAAGAGCTTGCTGGCACTAATTGAGGGGCAGGCTGGGAGGGATGTGCCGGGGAAGTCTCCTCCCGAGCTTCCCCCTCCTCCATCCCAACAGAGTCCGACGTCTGGGTCCAAGCCCACCAGTCCTCCGCTAAAGAAGGACAAAGGCAAGAGACCTAGGGGGGGCGAAGAGTCTGATCCTCCCCGAGGTGGTGGCAATACTTGGCCGCCATCAAAACAGCTGAGGATAAGGCACCGAGGCTAAGAGAAGCAAGCCTCTATCCAGGCTGGGGCCCAGGCTTGGCTTCTTGCCGCCATGCTCCATGGGGAGCCTCTGATGGATGATACCTCCCTCAAGAACCCTCAAGGGGGCGAGGGTGCGCTCGTGGCTGACGCATTGGAGAGGTCCTTGCTACTCCTTATAGACATGGCCCAGCTGGAGGCTTTGAGGAGCGAGGAGGTCTTTCTCGGCCTTAAGCAATACTTGGGCATGGTAAGTTTTCTGATTGCTTGTGATTTTCTTGACTTTTCGTGGCTCCTTATCTGTTGCACAATGGTTTCAATTGGCAGGCTATTTAGGCTACCTTCAGGCTAGAGGACATAGCCAGCAGCCAGAGCCAGGTCACTGGCTCGGAGCATACCAAGCTTTTGGACACCGTGCGGGCCCTCAACACTTCCAAGGCCGATCTTAAAAAGGCTATGGACCAGTTGGAGGAGATGAAGTCGGCTTGAGACACCGCTGAGTCGGCCCTTGTTACCGCTAAAAAGCTGGCTCTAGATCAAACGGGCAGCCTGCTCAACGCAGAGGATCAGTTGAAAATAGCCAAAGAGAAGATCGCGACCCTAGAGGAGAGGGTGCTTGAGGCAGATAAGGCTAAAGGCACTGCGGAGTCTGCCAGGGACGAGACTTTGAAAACCAAGGAGGAGGCTGAGTCTGCTAAGGCTGAAGCCGAGGCCTCCAAAGACAAGGCTACACAGGACGCTTATGAGGCAGGGGCGACTGAAACAGAAGACAGCCTTAGAGCCCAAGTGCTTGAGGTGTGCAGACTTTACTGCTCCCAGGTTTGGAATGAGGCCCTTACACAGGCTGGGGTCGAAGCCTCGTCCAACCTGTGGAAGGCGGAAAACGTATATTATCCTCCTGCCATCCGTGAGACTGCCCCTCCAAGTTCTGAGGCTGAGGTGGCTGCCAAGGGCGTTGGGGTTGTTTTTGAGAAGGGCACCCCAGCTGCCCTTACTTCGGGCGAGCCCACCAAGGAAACTGATCCTTCTGGAATGTTGAGGCAAGCAAGGGTCCCACTGCTGATGCGCCTGGAAAGACTGCGGACCTCTTAGCTGATGTCCGAGCACCTCTTGTAGAGGAGGTACCTCACCTAGCTGACCCTTCTCAGGCTGCGGTCCCAAGTGAGGGCTATAAGGATTCTAAGACCTTCTCTGCCCAGCCTCCTGAGAGGGGAGTTGAGATGGAGCCAAAGGAATGATCCCCCTTTGCGTCTTTACCTTGTTTTCCATTCTCTTCTCTTTCTTTCTTTTTTAGTATTGTAATAGCATATTTGCCTTTGTATAATCCCTTTTTAAAGACTCAATAAAGTGCATATTTCGTTTCCTTTTATTCGTTTTGTTTGTATTATATTATACATACATGCATATATTACTTGCACGATACTAGCTTCAATTGTGCTTCAGCCGACTACACTGATTATCGTCCCCTGCAGTGCTCACTACTAGTACCAAAGTGGTTAGCTTCGCCGTAGGTCTGGGCCCGCGGTCAACACAAGACCTTGGTTCTGTCCAGTGCTTAGATCCTCCTAAAGTGACTAATTTCCCCATAGGTTTGAGTCCTTGGACCATGCAAGACCTTGGTCCTGTCTAGTACTTGGGTTCTTTTATAGCAGCTAATTTCCCCCTAGGTTTGATGCCGAGGAACATACAAGACCTAGGCTCTGCTTAACACTTGGTGTTTCGTGGAGGGATGGTTTCTTCATTGGCTTGGATTTTCTGAAGTGACTAGTTTCCCCATAGGCTTGGGTCCGATGACTATGTAAGGCCTTGGTTTTGTCTAGTACCTAGTTTTTCTTTAGTAGTTAGTTTCCCTAGAGGCTTGAGTTCGAGGACCATGCAAGGCCTAGGTTCTGTCTAACACTTGTCTTCTGAAGTAACTAGTTTCTCCATAGGCTTGAGTCTGAGGACCATGCAAGGCCTTGGTTCTGTCTAGTACCTAGTTTTTCTTTAGTAGTTAGTTTCCCCAGAGGCTTGAGTCCGAGAACCATGCAAGGCCTAGGTTCTGTCTAAAACTTGTCCTCTGAAGTAACTAGTTTCCCCATAGGCATGAGTCCGAGGACCATGCAAGGCCTTGGTTATGTCTAGTACCTAGCTTTTCTTTAGTAGTTAGTTTCTCAAGAGGCTTGAGTCCGAGGACCATGCAAAGCCTAGGTTCTGTCTAACACTTGTCTTCTAAAGTAACTAGTTTCCCTATAAGCTTGAGTCCGAGGACCATGCAAGGCCTTAGTTCTGTCTAGTACCTAGTTTTTTTTAGTAGTTAGTTTCCCCAGAGGCTTAAGTCCGAGGACCATGCAAGGCCTAGGTTCTATCTAACACCTGTCTTCTGAAGTAACTAGTTTCCCCATAGGCTTAAGTTCGAGGACCATGCAAGGTCTTGGTTCTGTCTAGTACCTAGTTTTTCTTTAGTAGTTAGTTTCCCAGAGGCTTGAGTCCGAGGACCATGCAAGGCCTAGGTTCTGTCTAACACTTGTTTTTTGAAGTAACTAGTTTCCATATAGGCTTAAGTCCGAGGACCATGCAAGGCCTTAGTTTTGTCTAGTACCTAATTTTTCTTTAGTAGTTAGTTTTCCCAGAGGCTTGAGTCCGAGGACCATGCAAGGCCTAGGTTCTGTCTAACACTTGTCTTCTAAAGTAACTAGTTTCCCCATAGGCTTGAGTCCGAGGACCATGCAAGGCCTTGGTTCTGTCTAGTACCTAGTTTTTCTTTAGTAGTTAGTTTCCCCAGAGGCTTGAGTCTGAAGACCATGCAAGGCCTAGGTTCTGTTTAACACTTGTCTTCTGAAGTAACTAGTTTCCCCATAGGCTTGTGTCTGAGGACCATGCAAGGCCTTGGTTCTGTCTAGTACCTAGTTTTTCTTTAGTAGTTAGTTTCCCCAGAGGCTTGAGTCCGAGGACCATGCAAGGCCTAGGTTCTGTCTAACACTTGTCTTCTGAAGTAACTAGTTTTCCCATAGGCTTGAGTCCGAGGACCATGCAAGGCCTTGGTTCTGTCTAGTACCTAGTTTTTCTTTAGTAGTTAGTTTCCCAAGAGGCTTGAGTCCGAGGACCATGCAAGGTTTTGGTTCTGTCTAACACTTATCTTCTGAAGTAACTAGTTTCCCCATAGGCTTGAGTCCGAGGACCATGCAAGGCCTTGGTTCTGTCTAGTACCTAGTTTTTCTTTAGTAGTTAGTTTCCCCAGAGGCTTGAGTCTGAGGACCATGCAAGGCCTAGGTTCTGTTTAACACTTGTCTTCTGAAGTAACTAGTTTCCCCATAGGCTTGTGTCTGAGGACCATGCGAGGCCTTGGTTCTGTCTAGTACCTAGTTTTTCTTTAGTAGTTAGTTTCCCTAGAGGCTTGAGTCCGAGGACCATGCAAGGCCTAGGTTCTGTCTAACACTTGTTTTCTGAAGTAACTAGTTTCCCTATAGGCTTAAGTCCGAGGACCATGCAAGGCCTTAGTTTTGTCTAGTACCTAGTTTTTCTTTAATAGTTAGTTTCCCCAAAGGCTTGAGTTCGAGGACCATGTAAGGCCTAGGTTCTGTCTTACACTTGTCTTCTGAAGTAACTAGTTTCCCCATAGGCTTGAGTCTGAGGACTATGCAAGGCCTTGGTTCTGTCTAGTACCTAGTTTTTCTTTAGTAGTTAGTTTCCCTAGAGGCTTGAGTCTGAGGACCATGCAAGGCCTAGGTTCTGTTTAACACTTGTCTTCTGAAGTAACTAGTTTCCCCATAGGCTTGTGTCTGAGGACCATGCAAGGCCTTGGTTCTGTCTAGTACCTAGTTTTTCTTTAGTAGTTAGTTTCCCTAGAGGCTTGAGTCCGAGGACCATGCAAGGCCTAGGTTCTGTTTAACACTTGTCTTCTGAAATAACTAGTTTTCCCATAGGCTTGAGTCCGAGGACCATACAAGGCCTTGGTTCTGTCTAGTACCTAGTTTTTCTTTAGTAGTTAGTTTCCCCAGAGGCTTGAGTCCAAGGACCATGCAAGGTTTTGGTTCTGTCTAACACTTATCTTCTGAAGTAACTAGTTTCCCCATAGGCTTTAGTCCGAGGACCATGCAAGGTCTTGGTTCTGTTTAGTACCTAGTTAGCTTCTAGAGAGTTCAGCTTCGATGCTAGAGCGTCTGCCCTTAGAGTAGTAGCTGCCTTGAACCTGCTCTGCCAAGGAGGGGACCCTTCTTTGGTCTAGCCTCTTCGTCTGGTGTGCCTCTTCTGATTACGAGGCGTCTTTTGGGCTATTCGAGTAACACGCTTGACGCTTCGGTGCGTGAGGCACCTCCTCATTAATATCTTTGTAGATTTACGAGGATCCAGCAGCTAATAAACCTCTTGGAAATTGGACGGCGTTATTACCTCCGGTAATTTCTCCTTAGGATTCTGTGCGGGCTGGCTTTCACCAATTTTTGCCTTCTAAATAAGGCATTTCTAGGGTGATCATTTCTTCAAACTTCACAAACACTTGAGTTCAGATCTCACAAACACGCTGTTCTCTGGACGTTTCAAGGGCTCTGCCAAAATAGTAGCTTGTGCCTCACGAGATGAAGTGGCCCTTAGAAAAGGAGGTGACAAGGAGGCCAACCCCCTTTCAGGAGCCGAGGATGGCACCCTGACCCTGGACATCATGCTGGGGGTGAGGTAGGCGGAGGCCAAAGATCCTTCTTCTTTTCAACCTAGCCAGAGATGGGACTCCTCTTGCAGTTCAGAGGGGGATCCGAAAGGAACATAACGTTTCTCCTCCGGATTTGGATCTGTCAGCCCTCCAAGTTGATAGTGATTCGCCGGCTCCTAGTTGTTGTGGGATTGGGAAGGAAACTAAGTGGAACCTTGAGGTAGAACCGTCAGGCGCCGCAACCTTTTCTTCCTTCTCCTTCCTTGCGCCGCAAGTGTTAGTTGGGAAGTTGTGGACGGCCTTAACATATGTCTGTCTCCACCTCTCACTCCAATGCTTGGCTTGGCTTTAAAACAAGCCTGCCTAGGCCTCTCACCCTTTCCTTTTCTTTTAGCTTTAGCACAAGCCTGTTTAGGCATTTTTCTTTGTAGTTAGCTTTAGAACAAGCCTGCTTAGGCATCTGCTATAAAATGTAACTTCTCTTCTCATATTAATAAAGAAGTAGACCCACTTCATTTCTTTTATTTCTTGCATCTTTTCATTTCTTGTGATGGTTGCCTTCTGAATGAGTATTGTTGCCATTGGCTGTATTGTTTTTTTTTTTTTTTTTGAAAGAAGTGTTGCTCTTGATCTTTCTACACCAACCATCGCACTTGCTAGTGCACAAGTCCTCCCCACAAACGGCACCAATTGTAGGGACCCGTTTCGGGCGACCTCCGTATAATAAATTTGTAGAGAGTGTATAGAAAGGCTAGACACTAGCAAGAAAGACAACAGTCGACGTGGGTTTACAAGAAGAATAACTAGAATTTGACTAAGTGTTCTTGAGGAAAGTTCGTCCTCGACCCAGTCCAAGGAGCTCTTTTCCTTAGAACCAATAAATACAAGGGTTGTCCTTAAATACCCTAAAAGAAAGAAACCCCTTCACTTCCCAACCGAAGGGTCCCCCCCTCCCGTTTTACTTTGGGGATTCTATCTATTATATAGTCTTGTTCAGTTGATCTCTGTCGTCCATTTGTCGGCCATTTGAACTTGTGTCTGAGGGCTCGTCCCATCAGCCGCCTTTGCAAGTTTTCTGTTAGTTGAAGTAACCAAGGCGTCACTGTTTACTGGTTAATTCACCATTGATGCGGTCAGAGTGTTGGTGGCGTGCATTTAATGGGTGAGTGACAGTTTCTTTCCTTCAATGTCGGTTTGTCGAGGACGTGGGCATCCTCGGCGAGGTTCCTTGATGACTTAGGCCTCTCCCACTTATCCTCGGATTCTGTACTCTCCTCGGCATGAACCTTGGGCCCGATATGGAGTGGGCAGGGGTTGCTAAATATTTGGGCCCCACAAATATTTTTTTTATATGCATTAATTATAATATGTTATATCATAAATAATTATGAAAAACTTTGTTTTACATGACATGCATTTTGATTAGCTTTTTGTCAAAGATAACAACAAAATATAGTTCATCAAAAAAAGATAACAACAAAATAGTTATAACTAAAAAAATATGGCTTAAAAAATTTGTACACAAATAAATAAATTTAAAAGTTTAATATAAAATCTAAATTCGCCATGAATTTATTGCTCTTTCTATCAATATATATACATAGATATATATATATATGTGTGTGTAATTTTTTCAATTTAAAAAATTTCCGAAGTCTTTTCTTGCCTAATTTTTTGTCTACTTCAAATAAGTTTAACAGCTTTATTTCTTGTTGGATTTGTCGTGTCTAGTAATTTTTATTGTCCCAACCAAAGTAATATGCCTCGTGTATGTTTGACTTACCTTTTTTTTAGCTTATTTGTTTTTATATAGCCTTTTGAAGCCTTTTAGTTAATAGTTAGATTTTAATTAACTTTTACAAATAAACTATCAATAAAAAAGTTACATCTGCGAAATCAGGTCTTCATACACACCTCACAGCACGCACTTTTTCTCTCTCCCCTGTGGGAGCCTTTCTCTCTCGACAGGTACGAGCGTCTCTCTCCCTTAGTCTTCCAGTAAGGGTTTTTTTCTTGGCCTACTCATCTGTGTAGCTGGGTAGTAGCCATCACGGAGATTGTTATGGAGCAAGAAGTTGTCAATAGTCTTCAAAAACTACAACTTACAAAAGAGGAAGAAGAAGATATTGTGTTGATGAATACCAAATCAAAGATCCTGGAAGAATGCTCATTAAGTCTCTTTGGACGGCTTCTCACTGACCGTCAGCAGAATCAAAGAGCTCTCAAAACTACTCTGAAGTCAGCATGGAAAATGGGGTCTGATCTGAGGATTGTGGAGGTAGGAAACAATGTATTACAATTTAAATTTGGTTCCCAATGTCAGCTGGAATGGGTTGAAAAAAGGGGTCCATGGAATTTTGAAAATAATCTTCTCTTGCTTTGCCGGTGGAAGAAGGGATTAACTGCAACAAATATCTCTTTTACCCATGCTCCTTTTTGGGTCCAAGTGTGGGGTTTGCCATTTGAATACATGTCTGAAGAAGCAGGGAAGGATATAGGTAGCAAAATTGGCAAAGTAATTGAGGTGGACAAAAGATCCCTTCAGGCTGAACAAGCAAAATTTTTGAGAGTAAGAGTTGAAATCCCCATTGACAAGCCACTTCGCCGAGGGGGGAACATCACAACCACTAATGGTGCTCGAAGTTGGCTCACATTCAGGTATGAACGACTCCCTACTTTCTGTTATATATGTGGTTTAATTGGGCATGATGAAAAACACTGTTGTAAGAGTCAGCAAGAAGGAGTGAAGGAAAGGCAGTATGGGGAATGGCTAAGGGCTGGTAGTGTAATCAAAAGTGCAAATGAAAAAGGAAGATCTAAGGTACATGGGGGATCAGATTCAAGGAGAAATGATATTGCAGGAGCTGAGTCACACGGTGCAGCAGGGGCTGAATCACATGGTGTAGCAAGTGATGTTGGTGTATCAGTGCAAACGGAAGTAGGAAAAAGTGATGGCCGGAATAGTAACCAGACGTTGGCAGTGATGACAGCCTCGGGTTCAGAAGCAAAGTCCAAAATTTCAATTTCCTCTGAACAGAACAGCCTTGACAGATGGGATGTGCCTGCTGTGACATCACGTGATGGTGAAGAAAGTATGGAAACTTGGTTCAGAAGAAATGAAACTGAAGCTGGTTTGGTTAAGGAGTTGTTCAGTGAGAAAGAAATTGCCACGTCAGCAGTAAATATCAGCACAAGTGGGCTGGGTAAAGAAGAGTTTGTGGATAGTGCCCCAATAAATTTTAAAATGCAAGTGGATAGCACCGGTCAAACTATGGGCCTGAGCCCAAACACAAACAAGAAAGCCACGGGCAGAGGAAGAATAAAAAGAATGGCAAGGGAGAAAAATATGGCCCAAGAGGAGAATGTAATGAGTCCACGAAGTGGAAAAAAAAGACTGGGAAACTTTGAAGAACTTACAGAAGGTGAAGGAAGGGGTCAGAAACGTATACGTGGGGAGCTTGAAAATAACAGTCCAATTTTTTCTGATGAAACGGCGGTGGCTACATGGCAGCACCGCCGAGAGCAATGAGGACTTTAGGGTGGAACTACTGAGGGCTTGGGAACCCTCGGACAGTTCGAGAGTTGCGCGAACTAGTGCAACAATGGGATCCCGATTTTGTGTTTTTATCAGAAACGAAATTAAAGAAGAGTAGTATGGAGAAAAGGAAAATGAATGTTGGCTTTGTCAATGGCTTAATCGTTCCAAGTAAGGGAAGAAGTGGGGGTCTAGCCCTCTTTTGGAAGAAAGATATTACTGTAGATATTCAGAGTTATTCTGATAGGCATATTGATGCCATTGTCACTGGGGGTTCGGGATTTAAATGGCGGATTACCGAATTTTATGGAAACTCCAAATCTCACCGACGAAAAGAATCATGGGATTTATTGAAGGCTCTCAGCAAGAAGTTTGATATCCCCTAGTTATGTTTCGGTGACTTTAATGAAATCACGTCATCGAGAGAAAAACTAGGGGGAGTCCGGAGACCACAAAGGCAAATGGAGGAATTCAGGGAAGTAATAAATTGTTGCAGCTTTAAGGATCTTGGGTTTTGTGGTCCGGAGTATACGTGGTGCAATACGCAGGAGGGTGTGCACAGGAGATGTCTTCGTTTAGACAGGGCATTGGCCACGCAAGATTGGATTAATCATTATAAAGATATGTGAGTTCACCACCTGGTAGCATCAACCAGCGACCATGTTGCACTATTAATATCTGATTCCTTTGCCTTGAATAAACCCTAGAGGAGATTCCAATTTGAAGCTATGTGGACTAGAAGAGATGAATGTAGAGATATTATTAAGGAAGCTTGGATTGGAAGTGTGAGAGCTGATAATCCATGTGATATAGTGGCTGGTCTCAAAAGGTGCGCGGATGATTTTTCAAAATGGAATAAAGCAGTTTTTGGCAATGTTCCAAGGCAGATTCAAAAGAAGAGAAATGTTTTGAATGATTTGGTCCTAAAGGATCAGAATGGAAGAAATGGCAGGGAGATAAACAAAATCAGAAAAGAGATTAATGAGCTGCTGGATTGTGAGGAAGTAATGTGGCAGCAAAGATCAAAAGTTCAATGGATGGGTCTTGGAGATCGTAATACAAAATATTTTCATTCAAAGGCTTCAGGGAGGAAAAAGAAAAATACTATATCCAGACTCTTGGATGATTCGGGGGTCTGGAGAGAATCTACTTTGGGCGTGGCTGAAGTTGTTGTGTCTTATTTTGAGAAGCTATATACAACATCTCATCCGAATAGAATTCTGGAAGTTATTGACACTATGGAACCTAAGGTGTCTGTTGAAATGAATCAGAATCTCATTGAGCAATTCACTAAGGAAGAAGTTGAAGCAGCCTTAAAGCAGATGCACCCAACCAAATCTCCTGGCCCAGATGGTATGTCTATTGTGTTTTATCAAAAATTCTGGGATATTGTGGGTAGTGATGTTGTGAATCTGGTTCTTAATGTTTTAAATTCTTATATGTCCATGGCTGATATTAATAAAACTTATATTACTCTTGTTCCTAAAATTAACAATCCCTCTAAAATGACGGACTTTAGGCCTATTAGCCTTAGCAATGTTATTTATAAACTTATTGCTAAGGTTTTGGCTAACTGTCTCAAGTTGATCCTTCCCCAAATAATAACTGAAAATCATAGTGCTTTTATTGCTAGGAGGCTTATAACAGATAATGTTCTTGTTGCTTTTGAAATGATGCATTATTTAGAACACAGGAAAGAGGGTAAGGATAGCTATATGGCAATAAAATTGGACATGAGTAAGGCTTATGATAGGGTGGAATGGGGCTTCATTGAGCAAGTTATGAGAAAATTAGGTTTCCATGAAAGGTGGATTGGTTTGATAATGAGATGTATAACAACTGTCTCCTATTCTGTACTTATAAATGGGGTTGCTCATGGTAATATTATGCCTTCAAGAGGTCTCCGTCAAGGAGATCCGCTTTCATCTTATCTGTTTCTTTTATGTGCAGATGGCTTCTCTTCACTCATTAACAAGGCTATTAGAAGTCAAGCTATGAATGGGCTTTCAATTTGCAAGGGCAGCCCTATGATATCACATCTCTTTTTCGCGGATGACAGCTTGCTTTTCTGTAAGTTCAGCAGCCAGGAATGCCAGCATCTAATTGATATTCTCCGGCTGTATGAGGCTACTTCGGGACAAAAAATCAACACAGACAAATCTTCGGTTTTCTTTAGTGCCAATACTCCCGAGGAGCTGAAAATTGAGACATTGGATATTCTTGGGCTGATGCAAGATTCTCGGCATAGTAAGTATCTTGGTCTTCCCTCCATCATCGGGAAATCAAAGACGGACGTATTTGCAGAGATCAAAGATAGAGTTGCAAGGAAACTGTCTGGGTGGAAGGAAAAAATTCTTTCCATTGGTGGTAGGGAGATCCTAATCAAGGCGGTGGCCCAAGCCATTCCTACATACACAATGAGCTGTTTTCAGCTTCCTAAAGGGCTATGTGATGAGATTGAAGGCATGATGAGGAAGTTTTGGTGGGGCCAGCGGGGTCAAGAGTCTAAGATTGCTTGGGTGAGCTGGAGGAAGTTATGTTTTTCTAAGCTTAAAGGTGGGATAGGCTTTAGAAATCTCCAAGTGTTCAATCTTGCCATGCTTGCAAAGCAAGGTTGGAGGCTCCTTGAGAATCCAAACTCATTAGTAGCTCGAATATATAGAGCTAAATACTATCCCCATGGTGATGTTTTTAATGCTGGTTTGGGGTCTAGCCCATCTTTTACTTGGAGAAGCATAAGGTAGGGGCTTGAAGTTGTGAAGAGAGGAACACGTTGGAGAGTTGGTAACAGAAGATTGATTCATATTTGGGAAGACAAATGGCTGCCCACTCCTACGACGTATAAGGTTGTTTCTCCTCCTCCCCAAAATTTTGATAATTTTCCCATGGTCTCAACTCTTATTGATTATGATTCTAGAAGATGGAAAGTAGATCTTGTGAAGTCTCTTTTCCTGCCTTTTGAAGCAAGTTTGATTCTTAGTATCCCTATTAGCTATAATCTTCCAGAGGATAAAATTATTTGGGTTGGAAACAATAGGGGTGTTTTCATAGTCAAAAGTGCATACTATATTGCACTTAACTTTGTTGAATCTTCCGAGGAAGGAGAATGTTCTTATAAGGATCCAAGGGAGCTGTTATGGAGGAAGTTATGGCACTTACAAATTCCATCAAAGATCAAAATCTTTGCTTGGAGGGCTTGCATTGATGCCCTTCCAACAATGATGAATTTGCAGAAAAGAGGCATTAAGACTTGTGATTTATGCCCTTGCTGTGGAGTTAAGTCAGAGACTATTTTTCATTCTATTATTGATTGTGAAGTGGCTAGAAGAGTTTGGGATATGTGGGAAGCAAGTTCTGTGCAATGCTGGCAAGGGCTTCTTGACATCTCTGATGTAGCTCTAGATGTATTGAGGAATGGTACCAATTGTGATTTGGAGACTTTCTTTGGGGTTGCTTGGGCTGTTTGGTATAATAGGAATCAAGTAGCCTTTGAAGCAAAGTGCCAAATGCCGGATCAGATTTAGGGGTTCGCTAGAAGTTATCTACAAGATTATAAAGGTGCTTTAGCGATTTTGAACATAAACCCAGCAAAGAAGAATAATAGGTGGACTCCTCCACCGCCGGGAGTTTTTAAAATCAACGTTGATGGGGCAACATCTGTGGATAGTCAAAACTCTAGTGTTGGTGCTATCATTCGTGATTCGTGTGGTGTAGTTATTGCGACTTGTGGCAAATACTTGCAAGGTCAGTTTTCAGTTTCAGAGGTGGAAGCTCTTGCTGTGGAATCTGGAATTTTGCTTGCCCAAAGTATGAAGCTATCCCAGATTATTGTGGAATCGGATGCTTTATTTGTTGTTAGTAGTATTAATGGGAAGTTCATTGACGGCAGTATTGGCCATCTGTTTCAAGGCATCCTTACCTTGCTGAACTCTTTTACTAGCTGGAAGGTCAATCATGTGAATCGGGATTGCAATAGAAGTGCTCATGAGTTTGCTCAATTGGCAAGAAGAAATGAAGTCTCGCAGGTATGGATAGGAGTTCTTCCTATGGTCGTGCAGGAAATTGTCCAATCTGAATGTATTAGATAGTGCCTCAGTTTCGTGTCTTCTCTGCTTCTTTTCTGTTCTTCATCTTTTCTCTGCCTGTTTTCATGTTCAGGCTTTGTATCAAAAAAAAAAAAAAAGTTACATCTAAACCTACAAGATAAGGTGACTTTCTTATCAACTAAATTTAGTTAAGCTTGTGGTATATATATATATATTTTTTAGTCTTTTATGAAGCAGGGCCTAAATTATATCATCACTCCAACATATTCGGACAGGTTTTCCAATTTTGATAATGGCCAACTTTTTTTTTTTTTTTTGGGTGTGTGTGGAGAAAGTGAGAAACAAACACACCAACTTTAAATGCAAAAGAATAAATATATTAAAGTTGGATTTTGTGAGTCCTATTATTAATTCGTCCATTGTTCTCTAACGGTTGTCTTCCTTTAATTATCTCTTAATATATAAACTCAGCCATTTTAAACTATAAATGCATATGAAATCTTTCATATATAACAGGCTAAACTTATGACATCCAAGTATATAATGCTGACTATAATTTATATGTCCAAAAATAAGAAGATATTTTTCAGTCTCCAAAATCTAATTAAAAAAAAAAAGGAATATACGAAGACAGTACTAATCATGATGCGAATAACATTCTCAGAAAAAAAAAAAAAAAAAAAAAAAAAAAATCATGATGCGAATAAGGTAGTAGTTGAAACACAACTATCAATGGTGGTAGGAGTCCCTCTAACAAACAAGGGAACCTTGCATAATAACACAACTAACAAAACGCCCTATTTCTTCTTCATTCTTTTTTAAGTCTTGTATATATATATATATATATATATATTTATATGATCCGATCTTGATTCTTTTTCTAATCCAACTTGTATAATATGAGGAGGAATCTTTCATGCAGTAGCAGTACATTTAGAAACATATATATTGTATAACGAATATTTGACAATTCTTTTAATGAATGATACTCACTTAATTCCTTATTATTATTATTATTATTATTATTTGGCTATACTTTTTTTTTTTTTTTTTTTGCTGCAAATTATTTTACATCAGTTTTACAAGCTCCAAATTTGGTTGGAGGAAACATTTGGAATAAGCTTACAACCACTTTTAAATATTTCCAAGCACACACTTATTGAAAAGAGCCAAGTTCACATCACGGTAAATTATTTGCAGTAAAGCTTAATCAGTTGAGATGAACAGGGTTCACAGACCGTGTACAACTGGGTTATAAAAATAGGAAATTTGGGAATTGTTATTAGGTCAATGAGTTCTTGCACTGCTCAAAATTGTTATATTAACCTGTTGCGTCTTAATCATAGAAGAAATAAAGAAATTAACGGCAGGAGTGCAATTACCATGTTACAATAACTAAAACAATTCCGCGATTTAAGAGTGTTTTTATTTATTTATAATAACGGCTTAAAATTAAAAATCGAAGCCCCAATTACCCAATTCATTAGCTAGGCTCCAAAGCAAGACTCATGCTTGACTATTGATTGTTGCAGAAGAAGACCTATTAGCTCTTTGGTCATATATAAAAGAATTTGTTAAGAGAGAGTGAGGGGAGGGGGGGTGGACCTTAACCAATTTAGAATGTCTTTAAAAATTGAATTACCCCATTTCTCACTAGCTAGGCTCCAAAGAAAGATATGCATTAGGGGCTTCAATTTTGATTCTTTGATTGCTAAAAAAAAAGAGGAGCTATTAGGCATATGATCATACATAGAGACTTGACCAATTTATGAACTTCAGCCTTTTTAATGTCACTGAAAAGAAAAGTTGCAAAATTTAATAAGCTCTACACTGCTTTCATTATTCGAAAAGTTAAAAAAGACCTGAGTAATCTAGAGCAGCTAAAAAAAATGATAAAGACAGAGAGAAAGAGGCACGGTTTTTAATGTATATGGACCATTGAAGAGAGGGAACTGTCCAGAGACTCACAGACCCAAAAAACAACCGGTAAAGATTTAAGTGTAACAACTTGAGGAGCAAGAAACGTATCTAGATATTTAACTCTAGCCCGTCAAAAGAAATTTAAGAAAACAAAAAATTGAAAAAGGGGCTTACATTGATATTATGGTAAAATACTAGTACTAGTAAATAAAAACAGACAAAAAAAAAAGAAAAAAGAGGAGTGTTCTCACTTCTCTGTTCTCTCACACACAAAAAATAGAGATACTTAAAAAAAGAGCAATGAAATGGGTATTATTATGGTTATAGTCATTTTAATATTCCCACAATAAAGCCTCGAAGTCGAAGCTACTCGGAATCACAGTCTCAGTTATTTGATCCCTAAAATACCCACCGCATTCATCAGTGCTTTGGCTTTGGCTTTGGCTGTGGCTGTGGCTGTGGTACCACGGTGGAGGGTACACCCATCCATCCACTGAGTCAATAAACACGAAATCGTTACTCTGCTCGTAGTCGTAACTCGTCCCCAGGCTCGGCAACTCTACTATCTCGCTCAGCTCTTCTGGTGTCGACACGTCACTCGTTGATGACGTGGATGATGACGATGACGACGACGAGGACGACGACGACGCCGTTTTCGTTTTGGGAATGTCGAAGTCCACCATAGAAGCCGCTTTGGAAGCAGCGGCTTGGACATCTCGGGGCGAGTTGGAAGCGGGTCGGGGCAGTGACCCGGCTAGTTTGGGGAAGTTAAGGATGGCCGAGTTTCCCTTGATGCTCAACGCTGCTACGTCGTGGGCCCGGGCTGCCATTTCTGGGGTCGAGAATGTTCCAAGCCAGATCCGATTTTTCTTCCTGGGCTCTCGGATTTCGGACACCCATTTGCCCCATGTTCTCATTCGGACCCCTCTGTAAACCGGGTGCTTGCTACTGTCTCTGGCTCGTTTCTTTTCCCCTTTCGGGTCCGGATCAGGTGAACCCATTTCATTATCCTCGGACGGGTTCTGAGCCTGAGCTAACCCAGATGATGATGACGTCGACGGATAACGAGTGGATGGGGATGGGGATGAGTTGGTGCTTGACTCGTACTCCGAGTTAACCGGCTCACACTCACCCATTACTTGACTCCACTCCGTTGAAAATAGTTTAATAGTGTTACTATAAATAAATAAATAAATAAAAAAGTTTAGCTAGTTAAGCTGGTTTTGGACTTCTCAGTAGCTACGCGGTTTAAGCACACAAGAGAATGAGAGAGAGGGAATGAGTTTTGTTGTTTAGAGTGAATAGTAATGTTATAATGAAGTGGGTGAGTGAGTAGTGAAGAAAGAAGAGCTGAGGTTAAATGTAGGATGAATAAAATGCAAGTGAGGCTTTATTTATGAATGTCCCATCCACACGATCGCAACACTGCTTGCTTTCTTTTGTCTTTATTTTTAAAGACCATCATCATCATCATGTCTTCATGATGCTTATACATGATGCATATATATATATATATATATATACACACAAATAAAGTGGGAGAAAGAGACTTAATAAAGAGAGAGAAAATGGTGACCCTAAGGGCACATGAGTCGCCCGCCCTGACAGTCTCTCTCTCTCTCTCTCTCTCTCTCTCTCTCTCAACAGTCAACACACACACACACGCAGTAAACCATTTACAGAGGCAGCTGGCACAGCCGACTAGGGGTCGATGAGGATTTTACTTTTTTATCTTTCCATCCAAGAAAGAGTATGAGCTATAGGCTTCCCTTTTGTATTTTGCATTGCCATGTTCATAAATCTTTCCTTTGCATTTTCGCCCATCTCTTCTGCACCTATATACAATTATTAATTATAGTACCGCTCTACTTCCTTACCAACCCTAACACACATTCACCATTTTGCCCTCCTCGATCATCCACATTCATATTCTCAATCTTGCTGTACCCATCTCTTTTTGCCTATTTTGAGTTAACACTTAACCGGCCTTTTTCTGATTTGTTGTTTTTAACTATATATATATATATATATAGGTATTAATCAAGGTCTTTAATCTTTAATTAGTATTATATGACCCCGCCCTTTTTTTATTTCATCAGGGATGTTTGTGAACATATAGAATTCTTTGAACGAAGTTAGCTGGTTCCTTTACCCCCCCCCCCCCCCCCCCCCCCCCCCAAAAAAAAAAAAAAGGGTTACCTGGTTCGTGGTTCATTCCATGGGCCTTTTAATTCATTTGGTCCCGCTAGCTTGAGAAACTGCAAGTTAAAGATTGAATTTTATCACTTGTCCAATCAGAGGTTAATGTTCATAATTCTTTCAACTCAGAAACTAGCTAGTTAGGAAGGTTTCTTTATTTTTGAGAAAATGAATAAGTATATAATTAAAGTAGCTAGGTTAAGTAATATATAGCTAGGTTTATGTAAAAGTGATGATGTATTAGTAACTCAGTAAAGTGAAATTGAAAACTATACATTAATAATTGACTTCATTTACAAATGGGGATGGGGTCCCATACAGGATGGATAAATAGTAGACCGGGCAGGCCAGGTCGATCATGGGCTGGTTAATTAGCTTAGCTAGGCCTTGTAAGTTGTGAGAGTATCATGGTCCCTTAGCTTTCGATAAGGTGTTGTAGTAGCAGTCTCGGATTCTTGACCTTTGATAAAATTGATAAAAATCTATGGTTATGAAGTTATTGTCTGAACGAAACCCATGTGGTGAGCACAGAATCATATGAACTATTTGTCATGTAACTACTGGTTTCAATATTTGATTCCCTGGCTACATAACACAAGCAGTGGGATGTTAGCTGCTTCCAACAACAACGACAATGATCTACAACTACTCGATGCGTAACAGGTGGTTTAGGCTTTAGGCCAGGGTGCTCGATCACACACAAAAATTTCAAGAATAATATATGCTTCATTTTCCATATATATATATATATATATATATAGTTGACTGTGTATGCACTGATTAGTGGGGATTCTAGCATTTTGCCCTTATTTTTTAAAAAATTTAGCAATATGTCTCTGTTTTGAAACTTAATTTTCTCAAAATCGAGTTTCAATGTAAAACTCGATTTTTAGAAAATCGAGTATGGGGCGATAAAACTTAAAAATTAAAAAATAAATATAAAAAACTTGCATGGAACTCGAGTTCCATTTAAAACACTACTATAGAACTCCCTAAACACAGCTATAGGTATGGAACTCGAGCTCTATGAACTCGAGTTCCACAATTTTTTTTTTTTTTTTAGTTTCATTTGGCATAACTTGATTTTAAACCAATCGAGTTTTTGATTGAAACTCAATTTTCTTAAAATCAAGTTTCAAAACAGGAGCATGAACCTAAATAGTTTCAGAACAGGAACATGTTGCTAAATTTTTTTTAAAATAAGGACAAAATGCTAGAATTCCCCTCATTATTGATCATGACTTAATGAGTTACAACTACTTATGGCGTCTGCTCTTAATAATAACAATTTATAATCAGACCAAAACATCAATCAGTTTTTGGTGTAGGCGGAGATTAAATTCCAGATCTCTTATTTAACCATCAGAGATTTTATCTGTTGAATTAACTAGAATCCACGAGTTACAGCTACTTACTTCAATGTACGTTTATCTATTAATTTGAACAATATTTTCTCCATTTTAAATGGCGAAAAATCATTGTCCATAAAGTGTAAGCTAAAATTAAAAGCAAGTTCAAGCATAATAATTAATATATTTATTTATGGGTGTGTCTATTTGCTTGGAACCAACAATAATTTCAAAAAGTCTAGAATCAATGCTCTCCTCACTTTCTTATTTTTAAGAAAGTGAATTCTCAAATTTGATTTCAATTCGAGTTTTTTTTTTTTTTTTTTTAGTTGATACTTGATATTTGAATTATTATAAGATATATATATATATATATATATTAATTCAAGATTAGAGATGAAAATCTTGGGGAAAAGAAATTTGTAGGTTTGTGGCACGGATCTTAATTGTAGATCACTTGGCATAAATTAATCTAATTGAGTGCACAATATAAGGCATCAGAAAAGCTACCAGGCATACTAAATAATTTCAATATTTCTGGGAGGAATCAAATGTCATCCTTACTCATAGTATTTTCTTTCTTTTTTTTAATGTCCTTTTCTTTACATTACGTACAGACAAGCTTGTCTCAAAGCTTAATCAACGGCCCCTTCTACATGCTCTCCATTCTGCATCACTGTGAATAATGTACATTTTATATAATAATAAAAATAAAATGAAACCCAATAACATTTTTATCTATCAATTACATAGAGGCGAAGAAGATTGATGGTTAGTGAGATAAAATTCCAACATACAACTACTTTTGCAAAGAAATGATATTGGCCAAGATTCTCCTTTAATTTCTAAAATGTTCTTCCACCTTAACAAATTAAGTCTAAAGAATAAGTTGAGTTGTAATTCTTCACAATACAGAATCGATCTCTAAGTCCAGTCTGAACATGACCACTATGTACTTCACCCTTTGTTAAATTGAATCTTGGAATGTCACGGCCATAGAAGAATAGATTGGAGCCATCATTCACCCCATAAGGTCCGTTTGAAGTAACTACAGTTATATTCAATTTGGGAAGAGTTAGTCCGTACAATGAACTCCGCTTCCCTTCCCCTTTCGCGAGAAGAACAAGAAGAGTTAGTCCGTAGCAACAAGAAAGTGAAAGACGTGAATCATGCAGGGTACAAGGAGGGATCAGGCTCGGGCACTTCGTCGCCTAAGCATGACAGTGGGCAATGGAATGGAGCAGCCTCATTCAGGGATAAGGTCGTTGGCGATATCCCTGGTGCATACACCCAAGCTTTCTGTTTTGGAGAGGCCATGGATGATGATGCGGATTCGGATGAAGAAGTTGAAAACTTGCGCCAAGGCCTAGTTGCTGTCAAATTCTCCAAGGAGTTTAAACAACATATTCGAACACCATGGTCGAAAGCTCTTATTGTGAAGGTGTATGGTAGATTAGTGGGACTAAATTTCCTTCACAACAGACTGCTTGCTTTATGGAAACCTGCTGGTAGGATGGACTGTGTTGACTTAGAGAATGGGTTTTTTCTCATTCGCCTTTCATTGAGAGATGATTATGAGGCTATTCTTAAGAAGGGGCCTTGGTTCATTGGAGAACATTTTCTCTCCATTCGTCCATGGGAGCCAAATTTCCGGCCTGAATCGGCGAATGTTAATTCTGTAGCTATTTGGATTCGGCTAAATCAACTCCCTATTGAATACTACAATTCTGAAGCTCTGTTGCACATTGGTAGATCCATTGGTAATGTTTTAAGGGTAGACTCCCATACTGCCACAAAAATGAGAGGCAGATTTGCAAGGCTATGTGTCCAAGTTGATGTGGACAAACCTTTGGTCACGGCAGTGTTGATTGGAAAATTTGAGCAAGCTGTGTGTTATGAAGGGATACAAAGATTATGTTTTTCCTGCGGTAGAATTGGTCACCGGAAAGAAAACTGCCCTTTTACAATCCGAATAGAGTCACGGCCGAGAGAGGTAGAATCGGAGGAGGTTGAGGGATTGAAGCATGATGCATGCGATGTGCATGAGTCTGACAACACCACAAAGGCAGGAGGACCCAGCAAGGACATGCATGAGAGTGTGCAGGATAGTACGTACGAGCCTTAGACTGTTGTGGCGCGCAGAAAGAATGGGAAAAAACCTCATGGTAGTGGAGGGACCTATGCTGTGCTAGATAACGGTCGCCTTAGATAGAGCGTAAATGAGGCTAGAATTAGTAACATCACGGGGAATGTTAAGGCTAATGATGGGCCTACCAGGGAGGCTAAGAGAAAGCTTATGCCTTTGAAAAATATTAATAAAGGCCAATTTGCTCAGGCTATCCAAAGGATTGGTAATTCCTCAAAGCATGCGACCCAAGATTCGGTTATTAAAAGCCCATATTCTGCAGCTCAAAGCCCATCTAAAGCTGATACTGATAATGGGAGGGAATGGGCTAAACCAGATGCCAACTCTACTCGGTCCTTTTCTAAAGCTTCGGTTAAGGGGGAAAAATCTCTTGCACGAGCTAGGGCTTTCCATCACAATCCGGTTGATGCCACTGGAAACTCCCAACCTTTTTCAATAAATTCTCAAGTCGTTAACCACCTTACTCTGAAGTCCACGCTTATCAATAGGAGTGCTGCTAAGGCCGATCATAGAGGTGAGGAGATTCAAAGTTCGAGAATTTCGGTTGAAACTCAGATTACGATCTTGACCGGGTCGGAGGTGGGTTTTAAGTTTAGAGGAAACTGTAGTCGGGATTTTGGAGAGGCTGACAAGGAGAAGAATGATGGAGAGACAACTAAAGTCCACCTTCTTCATGGGAAACAAGTTCACGACAGAGATCCCTCTAGCCTTAAAGACGTCCTTGCTGTTCAGTCTTCGAGCGACATCTCAAGAACTGAAAATGGAAATGCTTCAATGCAATCTGACACTGTTCACAGGGAAGGGGCAGATGAAGGAGACTCTGAAGCGGTTCGGATGGAATTTGAGGGAGGAGGACATACCGATGCCTCCTTTTGATGTGAGCCCCACTCCCAATCACTCTCTCCCCATGAATGTCATTATATGGAATTGTAGGGGCGCTTTAAAGCCCACCTTTCAAGGTCACGTCAGAGAATTAATTCAAACCCGGCCATTTTAGTTCTGATCGAAACTAAAGTTGGTGGTGAGCGGGCTAGAGAGATTACTGATCGTCTTCCTTTTGACGGTGTGATCCATATGGATACTATCGGATATGCTGGTGGGCTTTGGATGCTCTGGAATTCGGCGAGAGTGGAGGTTAAGCCTCTATCAAGTACAGAGCAAGAGATCCATGCCATGGTTAAGGTATTAAGCTCTAACTCCAACTGGTTAATTTCTGCAATTTATGCTAATCCTAGGAGTGCCAAAAGGCATATATTATGGAATAACCTTAAAAATGTAGCCAAGCTTCATGATATGCCTTGGGTCATTGTGGGTGATTTTAATGACACTCTCACAGATGAGGATAAGTTTGGGGGTAGAGCCGTGGGGGTAAACAGTTCTCTTCAGTTCAAAGAGTATATGGATAATTGCAATATGATCGACATTGGGTTTTCTGGGCCGCGCTTCACTTGGACTAATAAAAGGGAAGTCCAAGCTCTTATTCAAGTGAGGTTAGATAGGTTTGTCGTTAATCCCAGCTGGTTCTTACTTTATCCTGAAGCGAGAGTCATGCATCTCGCCAGGTGTCATTCAGACCACTACCCGGTTATGCTTGAACTGCTCCCTAGAGCAGCCAGGGAGAGAGATAGGCCTTTCAAGTTCCAAACCTGCTGGTTGACTGACCCCACCTTTCCAAGTATTGTTACTCAATCTTGGAGACAACCCCGCAACCTTAGAGAAGCATCTGAGTTTTTTACTAAGGAGGCTACCATTTGGAACAGGCAACATTTTGGTAATATCTTTGTCAAGAAAAAGAATATCCTGGTGAGGTTGAAAGGCATTCAGAGAGCAGTATCCACAAAGCCGTCAACCTTTCTCCTAAATCTTGAAAAAAAGTTGGTAAAGGAGTTTGATACTATTCTTAGCCAGGAGGAGGAGCTTTGGGCCCTTAAATCTCATGTTAATTGGATGATACAAGGAGATAGAAATACCACTTTTTATCATGTTTCAACCCTGGTGAGAAGGAAAAGGAATCAAATTTTGGCAATAAAAAATTCTGTTGGGGATTGGTTATATGAGGAGCAGGGAATCAAGGAGTACATTAAGGCAGGTTTTTTGGAGACTTTCACCTCTTCCTTCACTAGTGTTCCTCGGATGCCTCCTATGTTTGTCCAATGGCAAGCTATGCTCACAGATGAGGATAAGATTAACATTGGTGGGGTCGTAACGGAAGATGAAATCAAAGCAGCCTTATGGTCTCTGAAAGCATTTAAAGCTCCTAGTCCAGATGGTTTACATGCGGGTTTCTTCCAAAGATTTTGGCTGCTTGTGGGTAAATCAGTTATGGATGAAGTGAAAAGGGTTTTTGAAGAGAGAAGAGTGTCGGAATATCTAAACAAGACTCATGTTGCTCTAATTCCAAAAATTCAAGGACCAGAGACTTTAGGGAACTATAGACTGATAAGTCTATGTAACACTGTTTACAAGATTGTCACGAAGATATTAGTGGCTAGACTAAGACCTTTTCTTGATACCTTAGTCTCCCCTCTTCAAGCTGCGTTTGTTCCAGGAAGAAGGGGCATTGATAATGCTATCATAACTCAAGAAGTTATTCATTCCATTAGCAAGAAGAGAGGCAAGGAGGGGTACATGGTTTTGAAGATTGATTTAGAGAAGGCGTATGACAAATTGGAATGGAGCTTTATAAGATACATGCTATTTAGGATTAATCTTCCTATGAATCTTATTGACATTATTATGAGTTGTATTTCAACGACCTCTACCTCAATTTTGGTTAATGGAGATGCTCTTGACCCGATTTATCCCTCAAGAGGGATAAGGCAAAGGGACCCTTTATCCCTATACCTATTCATTTTATGTATGGAGTTCATTGGGCAGCTGGTTGAGGAGAAATGTAGAGAGAACTTGTGGCAGCCTGTTAAAGTCTCTCAAACCGGCCCGGCCTTTTCCCACTTGATTTTTGCAGACGACATCGTGTTCTTTGCCAAAGCGGACCTTACCAATTGTATAGCTATCAGAGATGTATTAGATGTGTTCTGTAGCTTGTCGGGTTAATCGGTGAGTGAAGCAAAATCCAGAGTTTTCTTTTCTCCAAATGTTGACATTGACACTAGAGAGTCTCTTAGTGACATTCTTGGCTTTACCTCCACTCCAAACATTGGAAAGTATCTAGGAATTCCTTTGAAGGTCCCAGGGTCCTTTTCCAGCGATTTTAATTTCATTTTGGATAAAGTGAAGCAGAAACTTGGGGGTTGGAAGGCCAATTTACTGTCCTTAGCAGGGCGGAATGTGCTCATTCAAGCATCATCTACTGCTATCCCATCCTATGTCATGCAATGTAATTTGCTACCAAGGAGTATATTAGAGGGCATAGATAGAGTGAATCAGAATTTTCTGTGGGGCACAACAGAGTCTATGAGAAAGATTCATTGGGTTGGGTGGCATAAGGTAACCAAACCTAAAGAAGATGTGGGTCTCGGATTGCAAACAGCTAGGGGAAGAAACATAGCCATGCTTGCCAAGCTCAATTAGAGGCTTAACACTGAGAAGGATGCTCCATGGTCCAAAGTCCTACAAGCAAAATACTGCAATAACAAGAGCTTAAATGCAGCCAATGTAGACAAGCTTCCTTGCTCTCGGATTTGGACAGCAATAAAAAAAGGAAGAGAAGTGTTTACTAAAGGTAGGAAGTGGATAGTAGGAAGGGATAGCATGCAAAGCTTCTGGCATGGGAAGTGGTTGAAACAAGCTCCTTTAAGACATCTTATACAGGGACCTTTAACCCGAGAGGCTACCAATTGGGCTATCAAAGACGTCATGGTGGATTCGGGTATTGATTGGAGCCAAATGCCTTTTGATTTCCCTTCAGAGATTAAGCATGCTATTCAAGCCACTCCTCTGTCTTTTACAGGTAGAACTAGTGATAAGCTTGCATGGGCGAAGAACCTGCGGGGTAGCTTTGATTTAAGGAGTGCTTATAGACTTGCTATGGATAGGGAGGAAACTACAATTTTTACATCTAGCTGGATCTGGAAAGCCCCGACTCTTCCTCGTATCAGATCTTTTTTATGGCAATGTGCTCACAATAGCATTGCTATTAAAGAATGTCTCACAAGAAGAGGAGTGGTTGACGATGAGCTTTGTCCCATTTGCAATAGAGAAGCTGAATTTATCTTGCATGCCTTAAGGGATTGTTCTCGAGTTCAGTTGGTGTGGAGGCAGATTGGTGTGCAGATGAGCAACCATGGGTTCTAGACTTCAAACCTGATAAATTGGTTAAATTTAAATGGTAGAGTGAAAACCAACCAACCTGCTGGTAAACCTCCTTGGAAGATTCTTTTTCCTTTTGCTATCTGGAACATATGGAAGTATAGGAATGAATTTGTCTTCAACAGGAGAATGCAAAATTTTAACTTGGTGGCTGATATCCAAAACCAAGCAATGGAGTTTATGTATTGTGTGTCTTCTCCAAAAGCTTTGTCTCGCTGCATTATCAAGAGGGTGCGTTGGGAGAAACCACCTCCGGGATGGGCTAAGCTCAACACAGATGGGGCTGCTGCAGGAAACACGAGTCTAGTAGGTTGTGGGGGGCTGATCAGGGATGAACATGGCGCATGGCTTGCTGGTTTCTCAAGGAATATCGGGTTAACTACTAGTTATGCAGCTGAACTGTGGGGCATTAGGGATGGGCTAACACTTTGTTGTAATCTGAATATTCACTCCTTCATTGTTGAAATTGATGCCAAATCAATTGTTGATGCTTTTGGGAACCCAAACTATGAGGGAAATATGTTATCTCCCATTTTGGACGATTGCAGGCAGCTGATGATGCAGTTCCAGCAAATTCAGTTTAATCACTACTACAGGGAATCTAACCGCTGTGCGGACGTGCTGGCTAAGATGGGCTTGGACCAGAATTTAGGCTTGGTGCATTTTGATTGTCCTCCTGAAATCATTAGGGCTAGTTTGGATGAGGATTGTAATGGTTTTTTTGTTGACAGAATCTGTTCAGATTTTGATGTTTTCTCCTAGTTTTTATTGAATCGTCTATTTTACCCACAAAAAAAAAAAAAAAAAAAAAAAAAAAAAAAGTTGAATTGTAGCGTATATGCAAGGTGTCCGGATACGAATTCTCATCTATGATTTGCAGGTCCACTGCGTGCAATTGTAGTAATATTTATGCATACTTGGGTTGGGTCCTGACTCCTGACTCCTAAGAGAGAGAGAGAGAGAGAACCCCATGCTACCCACGCATTTTAATATATGGCTAAACCTGTGCAACATTTTGGCTCATACGTGGACGGTGCTGCACTCGTGAATAGTTAGCTAAAAGCTGGCACTAGCACTGGCACTGGCACAGAACTAACTCACAAATTTCATGTAACTCGTGATTAATTGGTTTATGTTCGCAGACGTAAATTTAAAGTCATTCCAATTTTCCAGGAAATCCGAGCTCATAATGAGTCAAATTTGGTAATACTAGTTCAGAAGCTTTATTTTTTTTTTTTAATGGATGAATCAGAAGCCAATCAATCCTAATTTCTAGACATGGAAAAATAACTCAAATTTTCCATTGGATGATTGCTATCTCGAGGCTTTTTTTTTTTTTCTTAATTATAAATGTAAACTAATCTTATCATATTTTTCTTTGAAGTATAAAATGCCCAAAAAGATCCTGTTCTCTCTTATAGTCAACCTGGTCTTTTACCCGCATATCTGACTGTATACAAATTTTACCTATCATTATAGTGTCCGTTTGGGTACTCGTAATTTCTGGTCTCTTATAATTTTTAGTAATTTTTTATGTTATATATGTGATTGATGATGTTAGGAGATTCTCTAGTGAGCCACACGATACCTATGCGCTCGAGTGTAAACCTGCACAACAAAGAAAAGAAAACCTTGCGAAGGACACCGATGTGGTGTCGGCCAAGTACCCTCCGAAGGTTAAGTTAGAACTTCTTCAACTCTAGAGTGCTCGAGAGGAGTTAATTATGCGTACCTTGATTTGTGAGGGTATTGGGACTTTTATAGTAGTAGAAGATTGACATCTCTTCCTTCGCGCTGAAGTCTTTTCCTTATAAGACTTTTCTTTGTAGAATCCTAAACTTAATGGACAAGGTGTTTCCTTGTGGAGAGGACTCATTAATGAGCGTATCTTCTAGAACTTTATTTATGCTAGAATTTCGCTTATGGGCTTTGCGGCTTAGCTGACCCATCCAATCTTGGCCCACAAGTGATGGCCCGTCAGGATGCTGGCCCGTCAGATCCATACTTGTGGAGATTTTTCCCTCTTCAATTGACCCCTCACCCCATGAGTCCATCAGTCTTTACAGGGCACATGGGGTGACGATCCATGACTAAGTCATGACGGGTCAGAGGCATGACGGGTCAGATATTCGTGGGTCGACGATTTCCACATACTAGCATAATTTCAACTTGACATTATGACACGCGTCGCTATGCTATTGGGCGTTGTCTTGGATCAAGGCGTCGCCTCGTCTCCCGTGTAATCTCTTTATAAATATCAAGCCTTCACCTCTCATTTTCCACTTTGCTCAGAAATACTTTGATCAGAGCGCAATCCGTCATCCTTGTTAGACTTCATTGCCTAGTTACTTGCATCCGTCACCATTAAACTTTCTCCGTTCACATTCATACTGACTGGTAAGTACTTTTTGCCATTTCGTTCATTCGTTAGATTAATTTTTATACCTCAACTTCATACATCCGTCACCCTCTCCATAGAGTCATCATAATCTTAAGTTAGGTAATGTCTAGTGCGTCGAGTAATCAATCATTTGTCCGTGACAGGGCGGACTATGAGGAAGTATACCCATCAGGTCATAAAGACCTGGACAGTCCAAGCGATGATAGGAGTTCGTCTGCCTCTTCTCCATCCTCAACAAATGAGGATATGGAATTGGTCGAACAAGAAGTAGAGTCTGATGATAGCGAAGATCAACAATTAGGACCCGTCGTAGGGGCCGATGGACCAAGGGCGTTCATCATGCTTCCAAAGATGACGATTAATGATTTTATATCAACCATCAAGGAGAACCACTTAAAAACTCTTAGGGCCAACTATCAGATTCCGGATCATATTCCCATCCGTCTGCCTTACAAATCAGAGAAATGTTATTATGAGGGGGTAGACGGTGTTGGAGTATATGAGCAAATGTTGAAGGCAGGACTCAGGTTCTTACTAAGCTCCCTTCATCGTGAGCTGCTAAAATATTTGGGTTTGTCCGTCAACCAAATATCCCCCAATGCCTGAAGAGTCTTTATAGCAATGGAGATTCTGTACGGGGCTTGGTCGAACGGAGCTAGGAGGCTGACGGTACGAAAGTTTCTACATTGCTACCGTCTAGATGAGATTGACAAATCTAGGGGTATATACAGTTTTGTAGCTAGGAGTTCGCTACTAAAGGTAATATACAAAACCCCAGACTCCAACAGAGACTGGAAGAGTCGTTATTTTTTCTTAGAGGGTGACGGATGGATGTGTCGTCCAGGGGATATAGACCACATGCCTGTTGACACAACATGGGGCATACTATCTGAGAATGGTATGTGTCCGTCCTAATGTATGAGGATTCCTTTTAAACCGTTCAGTTTATTTCAAAACTTTTCCTAACCGTCCTTTTTATTTGCAGTCCGACGGCGCCCACAAGTTAGCATTGAGGAATTTAGTTTTCTTGAAGGAATTTTCAACAAGACCACACTAGAAGAAAGGACTTGGGCAAAATTGGTCAACCTTGACACAATTTGTTGGTACTATGACGGACCTGTACCTTCACCAGCAGCAATCAAATACGAAACAAGGATCCGTCAGCGTACATCCGTCATTCCCATCTTGCTTGAATAATGGGTTATGTTTTATGAAGCTAACTTCATCCGTTCATTTTTACAGAAATGGATATCGCCAAGAGAAGGGCACTTATACGGTTTAATGCTGCAAAAAACAGGGAGGCAAATGTTCCAGATCCCAATGAGGCGATGGTCTCTGCAAAGCGAAAGCAGCCGTCCAAGGGAGACCGTCTCCCAAAGAAGCCTAAGGTCTCTCTGGAGCCCGTCGTGGGGCTCATGGCTGAGGGTGCCAAGACGGCCACCCCACCCAAACATGGGGCTGGTAAAGGTCTGATGAAGGATTCGTCTTCTAGCCTTAAGAAGCCACCTCCCCTTCTTCGGGACGACCCCAAATACGCTTTGGAAAAGCTTTCCTCCATTATCACCTCCGAGGATTATGAAGACTTGGGTAATCACTCGACGGAGGCCATGGGTAAGATGAGTTTATTCAGCATAGCTCAGGTAAGCCCATTCGACTCATATCCGTTTATTCTCCATTCGTCTTACTACTGCCTTTGGTTTCTGAATTATTTTACCTTTCAGACCATGGTCATGGTGAAGGGCTTGATGGGACGGTGTCTTAATCACGAGATGACCCTAGGCCGTGTACGGGAGAAAGCCAAGCTGACGGAGGAAGAGCTTGCAGAGCTGAAGGCATGGAATGTCGTCCAGGAGAAGAAACTTAAATCGGTGGAGACAGAGAGAGAGGAGTTCTATAAGTTGACAGAGGAGCTGAGGAAAGTCCTTGAAGGTAAAGAAAAAGAGCTCCGTCTGGCAAATGATGCTGCTATCTAAGAATACCGTGACTCCGACGCCCTTTTGTCAGAGCTTGGAGATTTTTATAATGACAGTTTTGACGAGGCTGTTTGTCAAGTGAAGGCATTGTATCCAGAGTTTGATTTGTTGTCTATCAATATTAATGCTCATGAACTTACCTCCCCCCGTCCTACTCATTCTAAGGACACGGACGAGTTCTTTGGCGAGAACCCACCCGTCAGTGCTCCTAGAGATCAACAAATTATTGAAAGCGACCCTAAGGATGGTCAGAGTGCCCCTGTAGATCAGCAAGCTACTGAACCTAAGGGTGACCAAGCCCGTATGAGTGAAGAGAAAGAGGTCGCGTAATTTAGATTAAATTTCGTTTTAACCTATCGTTGTATTTATATTTAAAATGTAAGGGTAATTAAAGAACAATTCATGACTCCGTCATGTTTTTATTGTAAACATTTTCCTTTTTATGGGAACTTAATCCGTCACATTTATTCCTTGGTTTATTTATTCTGCTGTTTATAATTCACCCGTTTACTTTATTTGATTTGGTTAATGAATTATATCATTCGCCCTTGGGCCCGTCGGACTAAGGAAAACACCATCTTATTTGATTCCAGGCGTTTTTAATCCGTCTATTTGGATACTAGCTGTACTAGGGGAAGCCATCCTCACTATGATTTTTATCTTAATCTTCTTTGAAGAGATCCATCTACTTGGTGGACTTTAGTCTTTAACCTTCATGAGATTATCCGTCCACCTTGTGGACTTGAGTTTTTAGCTTTCCTAAGGCGATCCGTCCATCTTGTGGACGTTAGTTGTTAACAATCCTGGGGTGATCCGTCCATCTTGTGGACCAAGTTTTCGTCCGTCCTCCATAGGGTTCATCCTCTTGGGATGATCCGTCCATCATGTGGACTACGTTTTTATCCGTCCTCCATAGGACTTGGATTTTTCATCCTCTTGAGATGATCCGTCCATCATGTGGACCACGTTTTTATCCGTCCTCCATAGGACCAAGGATTTTCATCTTCTTGGGATGATCCGTCCACATTGTGGACTCTGTCCATTCTATGGTTTTGTGTAATTTCTAGCTTTCTTAGGAAGAAGACCGTCCACATCATGAACTCTGTTCAAATTATGGACTTTGTAGAGTTTTCAACCATCTTTGGGTGGTCCGTCCAATTTCATGGACTTTGTCCACTTTGTGGACGAGAAATTTTTAACCCTCTTTTGTGGTCCGTCTACTTTGTGGACTTGAGATTTTATCCCTCCTGGGGAGATCCGTCCACTTTGTGGACTTTCTCCGTCCACTTTATGGACTTGAGCAATTTTTAACCCTCTTGGGGTGGTCCGTCTACTTTGCGGACTTAAGATTTTTGAGAGTGCATGCAGGGAAACATAGTTGTATCTTAATAAAAATCATGCATTCGTAGAAAGGTACGTGCCCCCTTGGGCTTAAAAACATATTGTAACAAAAAATTTTCTTAAGTAAAACTAGTAACTTGTAAAGAAATTAAATAAACCGGAAATCTAAAACTTGTAGAAAAGTCGAAAAAATAAGACGCCGTTATGCCTTAGGTTTGCTACTGGTAGTACTTCCGTAGGTGCTCCACGTTCCATAGGTGTTATAGCTTTTGCCCGTCTAGAGTCTCTAGGTGGTAGGTTCCCTTCCGTTGCCATGATGTGATCCTGTAAGGTCCTTCCCAGTTGGGGCCGAGCTTTCCTTGCGATGAGTCTCTAGTAGAACCCATCACTTTCCAAAGCACAAGACCTCCTACCTGAAGTTCTCTATGCCGAACGTTGGAGTTGGTACCTTGCCAGTCTTTGCTCTACTGCTGCTCGAACTTTGTCTAATAGGTCGAGTTGAAGACGCATAGCATCTTCATTTTTTTTTGTGTCGTAGTTGTCAACTCTGTAGCTTGAGTCCTACTTCTGCTGGGATGACAGCATCACTTCCGTAGGTGAGTCGGAACGGCGTTTCGCCTATGGGAGTTCTAGCGGTGGTTCTGTAGGCCTATAAAACGCTTGGGAGCTCGTCTGGCCAGATACTCTTTGCCCCCTCGAGCCGAGTCTTGATGATTTTGAGTAAGGACCGATTTGTGACTTTAACTTGCCCGTTGGCCTATGGATGTGCTAGAGAGGAGTAGTGGTTTTTGATGCCTAACTCCGAGAAAAAGTTCCGAAAGGCACTGTTGTCAAATTGCTTTCCGTTATCAAAGACGAGTACTCTGGGAATCCCGTACCTGTAGATGATATTCCTCCAAACGAAGCTTCGAATGTTTCTCTCCGTGATAGTGGCCAGTGCTTCTGCTTCTACCCACTTGGTGAAATAGTCGATGCCAACCACCAAGAACTTTAACTGTCGGACTCCGGTAGGTAAGGGACCCATGATGTCAAGTCCCCATTGAGCGAAAGGCCAAGGGGCCGTCATGGGTGTTAACTCTTCGGATGATTGTCTGATGAAGCTGCTGAATTTTTGACACTTATCGCAGGCTTTGACATAAGCTTGGGTGTCCTTCAGCATTGTCGGCCAAAAGTAGCTGGCTTGGATCAACTTGTGCGCCAGTGAATGCGCCCCTGAATGGTTTCCGCAGATACCCTCGTCGACTTCCCTCATCATGTAGTCTGCTTCCTCTTGGCATAAACACCTCAGGTATGGACGTGAGAATCCCCTCTTATATAACACGTCCTTTATCATTACAAATCGTGCTGCTTGTACTTTCAACTTCCTGGTGGCATTCTTTCCGTCTGGTAATGTTCCCGTCCTCGGATAGGATATTAAAGGAGTAGTCCAATCGCCTTTTGTAATCACTTCCTGCATGTTTGCCTCGTCATCAATAACTGAGGAGATTTGAACAAACGACAATACCTGTTCGGGGACAAGCATAGACTCTGCTGATGCCGCTTTTGCTAGACGGTCGACACATTCGTTCTTCTCCCTTGGGATTTGGACGAATTTGACTTCGAGGCTGCTGATACGGCGTTTTACCTCCTCTAGATACCGCTTCATTCTCTCATTTTTACATTCATAGTCGCCGCTGATGTGACCTATCACTACTTGGGAGTCGCAATGTATGATCATGTTCCCAGCGCCTGCTGCCTTAGCAAGGTCTAGACCTGCCACTAGTGCTTCATATTCGGCTTCGTTGTTAGTGGTAGTGAAGTCCAGCCAGATCATGCACTCAATTTTATCTCCTTCAGAGGTCTGGATTACCACTACGAGACCCTCAGCGTGCCTATTTGAGGATCCGTCCATGTGGATTTTCCACATCGTGCTTATCTCTGCTCCCTGGCCTTCTGATCTTGCAAATTCTGCAATAAAGTTAGCAACAGCTTGCCCTTTTATCGCATTTCGCGAGCGGTACTGTATATCGAATTCACTCAGTTCCATCGTCCATAATGCTATACACCCAACCGTCTCCGGGCTATTCATGGCTATCCTAAGGGGCTGGTCTGTTAGTACCACAATTGTGTGTGCCTGGAAGTAAGGCTTGAGCTTTCGTGCCGCAATTACTAGTGCGAACGCCAATTTCTCTATTTGAGGATACCTTTCTTCCGCTTCTCGGAACGCTCTACTTATAAAGTAGACGGGTTTTTGTGATCTGTCCTCCTCTCTAATTAGGGCCGCGCTGACTGCTACTTCCGACACTGCCAAATAGAGGTAAAGTATGTCTCCGGGTTTTAATGGGCTGAGCAATGGTGGAGATGATAGGTACTTCTTCAAGTCCTCGAATGCCTTCTGGCATTCATCTGTCCATACGAAGGATTTTCTTAATGTACGAAAGAATGGAAGACATTTGTCCATCGCCTTAGAGACAAACCTGTTCAGGGCCGCAATTTTACCATTCAATTTTTGCACATCTTTGATTGTTTTTGGCGGTTCCAACTCCACGATGGCTCGAATCTTCTCTAGATTAATTTCTATACCTCTCTAGGAAACCATGAATCCTAAGAATTTCCCTACCGTCACCCCGAACACGCACTTGTTCAGATTTAACTTCATTTTATACGACCTTAGAGTGTCGAATGTTTCCTGTAGGTCTTTCAGGTGGTCATGTTCGAGAAGGCTCTTTACGAGCATGTCATCGACATATACTCGTACGTTCCTCCCAATTTGGTGCGCGAACATTTTGTTCATTAATCTCTGATACGTTGCTCCTGCATTCTTAAGCCCAAATGGCATTACTTTATAACAAAAAAGCCCCTGGCTTGTAACAAACAAGGTTTTCTCCTGATCGGCCTCGTCCATCTTGATTTGGTTGTAGCCGGAAAAGGCATCCATGAAGCTTAAGAGTTGGTGTCTTGCCGTTGAGTCTACCAGTGTATCAATCCAAGGTAACGGGTAACTGTCCTTTGGGCATGCCCTGTTGAGGTCCGTGAAGTCGACACACATTCGCCACTTCCCGTTAGCTTTTTTGACCATCACCACGTTTGCTAACCAGTCAGGGTAATATACCTCCCGGATGAAGTCTGCCTCAAGTAGCTTCCTGACCTCCTCGGCTATTGCTTTGTCCCGCTCTTGGGCGAATACTCGCTTTTTCTGTCTCACGGGCGAAAATGTAGGGTTCACATTTAACTTATGAACTATGACTGAGCGGTCAATCCCCAGCATGTCCTCGTGGCTCTAGGCGAAAACATCCTGATTCATCTTGAGGAATTCTGTGAGGGCTTGCCGTGTGGATTGGCTGGCCAATGTCCCAATTTTAGTGGTCTGTTCAGGTTTTGATTCGTCTAGAGCTATTTCTTCCAGTTCCTCGACGGGCTCCGCAGTGACTTGCTGTTCTCCTATGCACATTGTCTGCTGGTGGTCCTCCATCTTCAACATGGCTAAGTAGCATTCACGAGCGGCCACCTGATTCCCCCGTAACTCCCCGACCCCATACTCTGTGGGGAACTTAACCATCAGGTGGTATGTTGAGGTTGTTGCCTTCCATGCATTAAGAGTAGGTCGTCCAAGGATAGCGTTGTACGCTGACGAGCAGTCAACTACGAGGAATGTCACGTCTCGAGTGATCTGTTGAGGATAATCTCCTACCGTCACCGAAAGTGTGATTGCACCCAACAGGAATACCCTCGTTCCTCCAAACCCCACCAGCGGGGCGTTCATTGGTATCAGTCATTCCTTATTAATCATCATTTGCTAGAATGCGGGATAATACAGGATGTTCGCTGAGCTGCCATTGTCAACCAACACTCGGTGCATGTTATATTCCTCGACTCGTAGGGTGATGACCAGTGCATCGTCATGCGGATGATGAAGACGTCGTGCATCTTCTTCTGAGAACCCAAGTATTGGGCTATCCCTTCGGGCTATCTTCGAAACCGAGCCAGTCAACTGGACATTCTGAACCATTCGAAGGTAAGTTTTTCGGGCCTTTTTGGACGAGCCTGCTGTCACTGTTCCTCCCACAATCATCCTTATGTCTCCGACTAGGGGTCTAGGACGCTCATTCTCCCTTCGGGGTTGCTACTCTTGAGGTGGAGGATCCGTCCTTTCCTTCCTGATAAACTTTTGCAATTTTCCTTGTCTGATAAAGACCACAATCTGTTGCTTCAAGTCGTAGCAATCAGACGTATCATGACCATGGTCGTGGTGGAAACGGCAGTACCTATCTCTGGACCGCTTGCTCGGATCACTCTTGAGTTTTCCTGGAAAGGTTAGAGCCCCTTCGTCCTTAATCTGCATTAGGACTTGGTTTATTGGGGTATTCAACGGGGTGAAACTTGTAAACTTTCTTCCTTGGGGTTTAGACCGCCGGTCGTCCCTTCGGTCTCCAGTTTTGAGTCTTTTCCATTCGTGGTCCTATCGGGTGTCTTCCTGTTGCTTTCTCTTCCTTGGCTTGTCCTCCCTGGCCAGCAATGCGTCTTCCGCATTCATGTACTTGGTGGCCCTGTAAAGGACCTCCGTCATGGTTTTCAGGTCATTTTTGTATATAGAGAACAAAAATTTACCTTTTCACAACCCATTTGTAAGGGCTGCTACCAATATCTTATCGTCTGCCTCATCAATTGAAAGTGCTTCCTTATTGAAGCGGGTTATGTAGGATCTCAGCGTCTCATCCTCTCGCTGTCTGATGCTCATCAGGCACGCCGTTGACTTCTTGTACCTATGTCCCCCGATAAAGTGAGACGTGAACTGGGCGCTTAATTTCTTGAAAGTGCTGATGGAATTCAGTGTCAATCGACTGAACCAAATCCTTGCGGCTCCCTTTAGCGTGGTGGGGAAAGCCCTGTACATTATTTCATCTGCGACCCCTTGAAGGTGCATCAAGGTTTTGAACGTCTCTAGGTGATCTAACGGGTCTTTTATTCCGTCATAACTGTCGATCTGTGGCATTCGAAACTTGTGTGGTAGGGGGAAGGAATTCACGGCCGCAATGAAAGGTGAATCAGTGCGGTTGACTAAGTCGTCAAGGTCACTAGAAACTCGCCCCTTGAGTGCGTTCATCATAACCTCCATTTGTTCTCTCATCGCTTGCATCTCTGCGACAATGTATGGTGGAGTCACATCCGTGAGAGATGGCATGCTCAAGTTCTGCCTCTCTGGTCTGCTTGGGGCATGGCTGCCTTCAGGTCTCTCCTGGTTTTTTCTTGCAGCGCTGGTCTCTTCTTGGTCTTCTTGTTGGTCATTCAGTACTACATTCTTCTGGCGCAGCTGTTCTTCCAAATCGAGGTTTTGTTTAGTGAGGTGCTCCACGGCGGCAACAAGAGTTCGAACTTGTCTTTCGAGGGCAGTTATGGGTGGTTCCTCTCCTTGAACGTCGTTGGTGGTTGCCATCGAGCGAGTGAGTACCATGCAACCCTTTAGTCCGGGAAATAATAGTATGGCTTATGAATCTCAACTAATCGATTTCCCACAGACAGCGCCAACTAATGATGTTAGAAAATTCACCAGTGAGCCACACGATACTATGCGCTCGAGTGTAAACCTGCACAACAAAGAAAAGAAAACCTTGTGAAGGACACTGGCGTGGTGTCGGCCAAGTACCCTCCGAAGATTAAGTTAGAACTTCTTCAACTCTAAAGTGCTAGAGAGGGGTTAATTATGCGTACCTTGATTTGTGAGGGTATTGGGGCTTTTATAGTAGTAGAAGATTGACATCTCTTCCTTCGCGCGGAAGTCTTTTCCTTACAGAACTCTTCTTTGTAGAATCCTAAACTTGATGGACAAGGTGTTTCCTTGTGGAGAGGACTCATTAATGAGCATATCTTCTAGAACTTTATTTACGCTAGAATTTCACTTATGGGCTTTGCAGCTTAGCTGACCCATCCAAACTCGGCCCACAAGTGATGGCCCGTTAGGATGCTGGCCCGTCAGGATGTTGGCCCGTCAGATCCATACTTGTGGAGATTTTTTCCTCTTCAGTGATAAAAAAAATAAAAAATAAAACTAAGAAACTAAAAAATTAATTTATATTCTAAAAAAGCTAAAAATTGCCCCCCCCCCTAAAAAAAAAATTCTATTTTTTCTTGAACACTCTCATCATAGTCATCTTTCGTAATAAAAATATCCAAATGTGTTTAGAATTCGAAAATTTTAATAATGGTACAAAGGAGGGTTGGAAATTGATTAATTTACTCCACTCTAATAACCCTTTTTTTTTTTCTTTTGGGCAGAGGCTCAGGCTACTATAGTCGTTTTAGCACAACGGCCAGAGACTCAGAGAGCATATAGCTTAGGTCAATTTAACTCTTTTCATTTATATATGTTGGAGCATTTTAATATTAAATAATTAAAATGAATAAATGTTACAACATAAATGTAAAGATGTGGGAGTGAATATGGAAGATGAGGAGTTAGAGAAAATGTTTAGTCCCACATTGAAAGGAGAGAGACTGTTTTATTTTTTAAAATTGTGGTGATTAATGGACTAACATGAATTGTCTCAGATATTGGGCTTGATACGTGCGTAATGGGGAGGTGAAGGGTAAGAATCCAACAAAAGTTCCTACCGATGAGATGAGTGAGGAAGAATATGGTCTTCATCAAGAAAAAATAGATAAGTATACAAAAGATGAATACAATTGTCGTTCTTATCTTTTGAATTGTCTTGCTGTTCATTTTTATGATTATTATGATACAACTTATAATTCTGCCAAGAAAATTTGGAAAGCCTTACAAAGCAAGTATGATACCGAGGAGACTGGTGCAAAAAAGTATGTTGCTAATAGATTTTTCCGTTACCAAATGGTGGATGGAAAATTGGTGGTGGATTAAGCACAAGACTTCCAAATGATTGTAGCAAAATCGAGATCCGAAGGCATAAAGATTGGAGACAATTTGATGGTAGCTAGCATAATTGACAAACTACCACAATCTTGGAGAGAGTTCGAAAAGACTTTGCGGTACAAACAAAAGAAGACATTCTTGGAGACTTTGATCACACGCATTTGTGTGGAGGAGGAGGCTAGAGGACAAGATGCACTCATGACACAAGAGAGCAATGGTAATTCCACCACAAAGGTAAACCTTATTTCAGTCAATAATAATATGCTCAAAAATCATTTTCCTAGAAATGGTCAATTGATGCCTAAAAAGAGAGCCTTTAAAAATAATAATAGACCTCAAGGAAGGGGAAACCCGAATAAAAATTACAATAAAAACCAAGGACCCCCTTCACAAGATCAATTTAATAGATCCTGTTTTGTCTATGGCAAGAGTGGGCATATTGCTCGATTTTGCAAATTTTGGAAACGTAAATCTGTCCCACAGGCTAACGTAACCGAAAAGCCTTTAGTGGCTATGATTATAGACATCAATATAGTGCAATATGTTGAAGGGTGGTGGGCAGATTCTGGTACTAATAGGCACGTCTGCTATGACAAATATTGGTTCAAGTATACTCCTTTTGAAGAAGAAAAAACTGTTATGCTTGGTGACTCTAGCAAAACCAAGGTTCTTGAGAGTGGTGAGGTTGAATTGAAATTCACTTCTGGACATGTGTTAACATTAAAAGATGTACTTTACACTCCGTCCATGAGGAAGAATTTGATGTCAAGTTTTTTGCTTAACAAGGCTGGCTTCAAGTAAATTATGGAATTTGATAATTATGTAATCACTAAAAAGGGATTATTTGTGGGCAAGGGTTATGCTTGTGATGGAATGTTTAAATTGAATGTTGAGAATAATAAAGTATCTACCAGTTTAGTTTATATGCTTTCTTTTATTAATTTTTGGCATGCTCATTTGTGTCATATAAATAGTAGATATGTGGGAATCATGAGTAGTTTAGGATTAATTCCTAAACTGTCAAAAGATTTTGAAAAATGTGAAACTTGCAGTCAAGCTAAGATTACAAATCATAAAAATGTTGTAAGAAATACCAAATTGCTTAAGTTAATTCACTCTGATTTATGTGAATTTGAGGAAATTTTAACTCGTGGAGGAATTAGATATATTATCACTTTTATTGATGATTTCTCAAAATATACAACTATTTATTTGTTGAAAAATAAAAGTGATGCTTTTGAAAAATTTCAAGATTTTTTAAAAGAAATTAAAAATCAATTCGGTTGAAAAATAAAAAGAATAAGAATTGATAGAGGCCGTGAGTATGAATTAAGTGCATTCAACTCATTTGTTCAATCTTTGGGAATTATCCATGAAACTAATGCACCATATTCACTTGCTTCTAATGGTGTGGCTAAAAGAAAAAATAGAACTTTAATTGAGTTAACAAATGCCATGTTAATTGAATCTGGTGCACCTTTACATTGGGTGAAGCTATTTTAACTGCATGTCATGTTTTGAATAGGGTGCCACAAAAAAAGTCACATACCACACATTTTGAGATGTGGAAAGGACATAAGCTAAATTTGGGATATTTGAGTGTATGGGGTTGTCTTGCTTATGTAAGGCTTACTAACCCTAAAATTCCTAAATTAGATATAAGAGCTACTACCTGTGCTTTTCTTGGTTATGCGATTAACAGTGCAGCCTATAGATTTTTTGATCTTGAAAACAAAATAATTTTTGAATCTGGTGATGCAATTTTTCATGAAGAAAAATTTCCTTTTAAATTGAAAAATAGTGGGGGTGAAGAAAATATTTTGTCACAACCTAGTTCTTCTACTTGACATTTACAAAATCAAGAAAATTTTGAAATGGAACCTAGAAGGAGTAAAAGAGCTAGAGTTGAAAAAGATTTTGGTCCTGATTATTATGTTTTTAACATTGAGGAAAATCCCCAAAATTTAAAAGAGGCTTTAACATCACCCAATTCTATATTTTGGAAAAAGGTTGTAAATGATGACATGGAATCTTTAATTTCTAATAGAACTTGGAAATTGGTAGATCTTCTACCGGGTTGTAAGACCATAGGTTGTAAATGGGTCCTTAGAAAAAAGTTAAAACCAGATGGATCAATAGATAAGTTTAAAGCTAGACTTGTTGCAAAAGGCTTTAAACAAAAAGCTAATCTTGATTTCTTTGATACATTTTGTCCGGTAATAAGAATTACATCTATTAGATTGTTAATTGCTATTGCTGCAATTTTTGATTTGAAAATTCATCAAATGGATGTAAAAATTGCTTTTCTAAATGGGGACCTAGAGGAAGAGATTTATATGGATCAACCTGAAGGCTTTGTAAAGCCTGGGCAAGAAAGCAAGGTATGTAAGCTAACTAAATCCCTATATGGCTTAAAACAAGCATCTAAGCAGTGGCATGAAAAGTTTGATTCCTGCATGATTGAGAATGGTTATAAATCAAATGAATGTGATAAATATATTTATTCTAAATCATGGAATAATCTACATGTTATTATTAGTCTCTATGTGAATGATATGTTGATTTTTTGCTCAAATATGCATGTTATAAATGAGACAAAAAATATGCTTAAAAGCCATTTTGATATGAAAGATCTTGGTGAGGCTAATTTTATTTTGGGCATGAAAATTGCAAAAACATGTGATGAGATATTTCTTGATCAATCACATTATGTTAAGAAAATATTAAGAAAATATAATTTTCGTGATCACAAAAGTGTAGCTACTCCTTTTGATTCTAGCGTTCATTTATTTCCTGTGAATAATGATGATGAGATTTTTAATCAAAAGGACTATGCTAGCATCATTGGTAGTTTGTGTTATACTACTGATTGTACTAGACCTGACATTGCATATGCAGTAGGAGTGCTTAGCAGATTTACTAGCAAGCCTAGTAAAGATCATTGGCTAGCTATTGAGCGAGTCATGAGATATTTAATTGGTACCAAAAGCTATGACTTATTTTATAAAAAGTACCCTGCTGTGATTGAAGCTTTTAGTGATGCCGATTGGAATACTTTGTCAGGTGATTCTCTCTCTACCACTGGTTATATTTTTACCTTAGGTAGTGGTGCTATTTGTTGGAAATCTAAAAAGCAAACAATAATTGCTAATTCAACAATGGAAGCTGAATTAATAGCATTAGCTTCAGCTAGTGAAGAGACAAATTGGCTTAGAGATTTGTTATATGAAATTCCACTTTGGAAAAATCCAATTCCACCTATATTAATTCATTGTGATAGCACTGCTGCAATTAGTAGAGTTAAAAACCGTTACTACAATGGCAAATCCAGACCTATAAGAATAAAACACAGTACCGTGCGATCTTATTTGAATAATGGTATCATAACTGTGGATTATATTAAATCTAATGATAATCTTGCAGATCCATTTACCAAGGCCTTGGCAAAAGATAGGGTCTGGAATACATCGAGGGAAATGGGACTAAAGTCCATATAATCATGAGCCATGTATGAGGATACCCAATCTAAGAACCAGAGATCCTGAGAATTGGGTTCAATGGGAAAAACGAATCATACAATGGTTGTAAGAAATGCACAATTTATTTTTTTAATTATTTAGTTTGTAAATATTTTTTAAAATTTTTCATCCTTATGATGTAAGTGCATTTATCTTGTAATGTGGAGAGGTTGAGTAAAAAACTCTTAATGAAATTTGTAGCTCGTATGAGTGGGATGTCAGAATTACAAAAGCACCCTTGACAAAATTTCACCTATGTGAGTATGGGGGTGGGGCCGCTCCCTATGAGATTTGGACTTAATCTCAAATACACTCATGAAACCGGGATCAACACACAGCCGTAAAGTGCTAACTATAAAAGCTCATGTCAACACCTGGGTTGTTATGTGTAAGCAGTAACACTTAATTTCCCTAAAGTAGTCCTAGTTCAAGTCGAAGACTACTACGACTCTAGAGTTGAGATCGCTATTTTACTAAGTGAAGGTTCAATGCAGAGCACACCTTCATGATGCATAGTGACCCATCTTTGCCTGGTAATCTCTCTTTAACTAAAAAGTTTTAATATTAAAATGAGTGTTGGATTGTTGGAGCATTTTAGTATTAAATAATTAAAATGAATAAATGTTACAACATAAATGTAAATGTGTGGGAATGAATATGGAAGATGAAGAGTTAGTGAAAATGTTTAATCTCACATTGAAAATGAGAGAAACTATTTTATTCTTTTTAATTGTGGTGATTAATAGTTTAACATGAATTGTCTCAGATATTGGGCTAGATATGTGCGCAAGAGGGAGGTGAAGGGTGGAGATATCAAAAATGGAAATGAATCAGCCTCTTGAATCCTCCTACTTGACAGCCCATTCAAAGTAATTACCATATCCGTTAATAAGTAAATGGCACAAATTAATACTCCATTTTTATTATGGAAAATGAAGAGCCATTAACCTACTTAATGAACTATCCGTTTAGGCCTTTTCATTCATCAAAAACTCCTTATCTCCATTAATTGTGTAACTCCAGCCCATCAGATTAATATCTAGCAATTAATCTTGTAACACCCACTATATCAAAATAATGGACCTAATTAATCAGATTAATTTGGGTAGTAATTTCGTGAGGCCCATTGGGCTTATAAATAGTCTCATTCAGACCCAATTCAAGTTATTGCAATATATACACACAAAAAAATTAAAAAATAAAAAATAGAGAGGTTCTTGGCAAAGAAGGGTATTCTTTCTAGTGGAGATTTGGGTTTGAGCACTATGTGCAGAGGTTGTTTTAGCCATACAACACTTGTTGGGATGTTGTGTCTTGGGGGAGACAAGTGAAAGACGGTTTGCTCTGGTTACAAAGTTTAGCCAACCAAAGGCTTGAATCTTCTTAAAGAGAGCGAGTGTCGCACCTCAATCCAAATAATGTTGTGTAATTTATTTCTTTACATTAATAATATTCAGAAGTATTATTCAGTTTCTCGTTGTGTTATTTCCATTATTATTGTGTTTGCACCAACAATATATATATATATATATATATATATAAATTTAAAAAAAAATTAAAAAAGAGGTGGGGGGAGAGGGGGTTAATTTCCCCTTAATGAATTCGTAAATAAATATTGAGCAGGAAAACAGGTGAGCTAAAAATGGCTAATTGTATTGTAGTCAACCTTTTCTGTCATTTTTTTACAAGCTGATGCTATTGTCATGTTTATTTTTGAGTTAATGAAGAATTTGGTTTCAAAAAAGAAAAAAAAAATTTGTAAATTCAAGACAAAATATGACTGGGATCTACATTAAATTTTCAGCCCACAAGTCCATGGTCCTTGGTAAAGTGTTAAATATAGGGGCTTTTTTTATTTTTTATTTTTATTTTTTTATATTGCTTCGTTGCATATCACTATTAACTTGATGACCTTTGCTTGGATTGATTGAAAATAACCCTTTTGATGCTATATAGGTTTTTTTTTTTTTTTTTTTGGAAGTATTAGATATCATTTTCTTCTTCTCAAAAAAAGAAAAGAGAAAAAAAAAAAAGATAGCATTTTATTTTATTGAATTTGTTGTACATCTGAAGCCATTTTGGTTTTTACTAAAAACTCTAGAACGTCTTTTCCAAGACACGCATGTTCCACATTTTTGTTAGCTTAAAATTTCTTGTTGCCCCTTTTCGGGACAAAATAGCCCGTTGTCCTTTTCACCCAAATTATATAGCCTTATGCCCATTTTCTCAAGCTAATTAAGAAAATGTCCCTCTTTTATAATTCACTTTTCTCAAAATCGAGTTTAAAAAAAAAAAAAAAATTCTGGAACCCGATAGTGGTGTTTTAAGGAGCCTATAGTGATGTTTTAAGGACCTATAGTGGCGTTTTGGAACTCAACCTCCATGAAATTGAGTTATAGGCAATTTTTTTACCTATAACTCGAGTTCATGGAGGTCGAGTTCGAAAATGCCACTATAGGTCCTTAAAACGTTACTATAGGCTCTTTAAAAACGTCACTATAGGGCTTAACTCGATTTTGAGTAAATCAAGTTTTAAAAGAGGGGTATTTCCCTAATTAGTTTGGGAAATGGCATAAGGCTATATAATTTGAATAAAAAGGGCATTGGCCAATTTTGTCCCCCCTTTTCGGCTTTACATCACATGGTTAACATAACAAGAAGTCATCTTTGAAAACTCTTCAATTGAATTGAGATATATGGCCATCATTGAAATTTCCAAATCTTGACATGACTATCTATACATACCGAATCTCCTTCAAACTCTTTAATTTAATTCCATCTTTATATATATATATATATATATATATATCATATACTATATAATAAAAGTTAAGCTTAGAAGCTGTGGTTGTACCAAGTGACTTTACTAAATTGCAGAATTTTTTTTAGATTTTTAGATTCTTTTAAAAAAAATGTATAATTTTTCTTCTTCTATAATTTCTAAGTTGATAAAAGTCTTAATTTGATTGGAATCTAAATTCTAGATATCAAAAAATTTTCCCCTCTTTTCACATGTATACATATAGTTCATTTTTTATGGGATAGCTTTGCAACTATCCTAAAGACCCTAAACTACATCAAAAGAAAAAACCCCTAGAAAAACTACATTAAAAAATTTTAAAAAATTAAACGTACAATATGGGAGGGAAGTCATAAGTTTGAGTATAAGTTAAACTCTATCAACTAAAAAATTGCAGTAATTTTTTTAAGATAGAGACAACACAACCTAATTATTCTTATCAACTTTCTAAAAAAAAAAATTATTCTTATCAACTTTTTCTCTATTGTTTTATTAATTTTTTAGATAAATACAAAAGCTTAATTGTGGATATGAATTTTTTTTAGAGATAATGAAGTAACACTACTACCACAAATATAATTTTATCAAGAAAAAAATATGTAATTACATAAATAGTTATATATATATATATATATATATGTAATAGGTTTTTCTTTATTTTTGTCTTCTTTTTCTATAATATATCCTCTTTTTCTATAACATGTCTTCTTCTTTGTGGAATAAAACTCACACGAAATTGCGAATTCCCGAATCCCCAAGGAAACATCTCTTCCTCTAGCTACACAAGTATGTATTTCTTTTCTTTTCTTTTCCATTTTTTTTCACAAAGCTGCATTCTAATTCATGAGTAAGGAGCCATAAATTCAATTATAATAATAAATAGATCCTTTAGGTGAATTTATAAAAGTTATTTTCTACAAGTGTATGTCTTTGGTACGTGTATACATATATATTGTGTCTTATATTGTTTATAGGACCTTTTGTTTTCTATACTTTGTGTTGTCTTACTCTTATTATAAGCTAGAAGCCTAGAACTTGCATCTTATGAATTTGGAAGGACAAATTTTTAAACTCTTTTAAGAAAGGTAGATTCATATGTTAGCTTGCTTTTTAAATCATGAGTTATTATCCTTTGATAAATAATTCTCATCTATACATATATATATATATATATATATATATATTGAAAGTTCAATTAGTGTGTAAAACACTAATGAATGTTTAGACCCCCAATTTCAACAATACCAACACAAGCTTATACACAAACAATATATGTGCGGTATGATAAATATAAGCTATAATCAAATTGGTAAAATCACTCTAAATCATAATTAATCACAAACATGGTAGCAATTAAAAGGTAAAGAGTAAGGGAAGAGAGATGCAAATACAAAGATAACACCAGCGCGTGTTATCGAAGAGGAAACCGAAGAACTCGGTGAAATACCTCTCTGCCGCCCTCCAAGCGGTCAAATGATCCACTAAAGAATAAAGTTGGGATACATGAATAGTAGAAGACCCTCCAAGCCTAATCTACCCAATGCACCTAAGCCTTCCAAGCTTCTTGCTCCAACAAGGTTATGTCTAACCTTGTCTTCTTTAGCTTCCTAGATCCCGCAATAAGCCTATTGCATCAACCAAATGAATTGATCATCTCTGGATTGCTTTTCAAGCACCAAAATACCTCCTTACTGATATGGGCATGGTGAGATAAGGATTTGGCAAATGTACCTCTCAAGGATATGTCAATGGAAAGGGTGAGAGTAGAGGAATTTGGAGAATCAAATGACAAAGATTGTGGATGAATCAATCTTTGTTTTTCTTTAGGGTTTCTCTCTCAAAATTCTCTCTGAAAGTTTTCTACATTTCGTGGGTATAAGGGTATTTATAGTGGCGTATGTGAGGAATGCGAAAAGTCAGTTTTCATCCAAATAGGGCATTCTGGCCACTCAGCCTTGCTAGTGGAACGAGTCACGAGTTTGAGTCGCGAGCTAACGGCCTAGCCAGAGTGTACATTTTTTCCTGTAGTGCTCCAGCTATCGTGACCCTTCAGTTCCCTACATGCTTCACACGTGTGCCACTTTGGCGACTTGCCAATCGCGAGTAAGTTGCAAGATCCAATCGCGAGGCTTCTTTGTATGCATACATCTTGAGTGTTCTTCACACTACATAATTCCCAACCCTTACATAATTCACACATGTGCCATTTTGGCGACTTGCCAATCGCAAGTCAGTCGAGAGATCCAGTCGTAAGGCTCCTTTATATGCACACATCTTTAATGTTCTTCACACTGCATAATTCCCAACCCTTACATAATTCACACGTGTGCCACTTTGGCGACTTGCCAATCGCGAGTCAGTTGCGAGATCCAGTCGCGAGGCTCCTTTGTATGCACACATCTTGAGTTTTCATCACACTCTCTCACATACAACCCTTACATAATTTCTACCTAAATACAGGGTATCTAATTGCTAAAATATAAGCAAATTTGGTACGGAATAAAGCCTACACATGATTGAATAAATTCAACCTTATATATATATATATAGACAAATACGCACATGTTGTGGTGGTTACCTAATGATGTACAATATATGTTATTCAAACACACTACAAATATTATGTATTTAGGATAATTAATTTAGAGTTTCAAGTTTCTCACTACTTAATTAGTAGAGTATTTCATAAATAAACCCCCTCTTTTTTACATTCAATTCTAATTAAAATAATTTTCCATTTTTTATAATCTATATTTAACATCAAAATATATTTTTCAATTTATATATGAATTTTTATCATGGCATTTAATTTACATATGATTTTTTTTATTAAGCCATGCATCACATAGGCATAATACTAGTGTATATATATATAAACTGAAGTCTTTAACTTTTTATTGACCTCTCTAAAGCTTCCACATCATTATCATTTTTTAAAACAAAATTATTTAACTTTTTTTAATTAACAATATCAACTTCAATTGAGGACTAGTCTTTGACATCAACAGTCAAAGTCCAAACTTAACAAAAAATGAAACTCTATCTCTCTAACAAGTCCAACTTAAACTCAAACTTAAACATTGATAATTTATCTCCAAATTTGCGAGGTTAATCATGAAAACTATAAAAGCAATGCAAATCCCAATATTTTTCTTTTTTTAAAAGCCGAGTAGAGGTATGAGCTCTTCTTCTGTTATTTTCCTCTCTTCTACTTTGTTAAAAAAAAATATATATATATATATATATATTATAGTTTTTCATAAAGTGATTTTCGTACATGAACCATTAAACCCTACACCTATAACTGTATATGATTTTTTTTTTCATCATTTAAAGTTTAGACCCGTTAAAATTTAAAACTTATTACTTTATGGGTTTGTCTACTTTTTTTTTTTTTTCTTATATTTCTCTTTTGAATGGTCATATATTTTTTGAACTGTTTCAATAACTTATTCTTTAATTATATATCTTTTTTGGTATTGTGGAAGTTTTAAC